>VXBW01004650.1:2675-159194 GCA_013400375.1 Thinocorus orbignyianus
TTCCCCCAGGGGCTAATGGCATTGATTCAGTCCTGTTGTAGTTCTCTACAATTATCCATTGCAGCCATTTAAGGAACTGGGGTCCCCATAGGGACTTATTAGTCCCTCTAGGTATCTTAGTTTTCACACCAGTTCACTACTTTTGCATATCTCTGTACCAGCACTCTGAAGATTACATTTTGAGCTAGAAATATGCCTCCTAACTTCTGACTCTTCCCTTCCTCCCTCCTCCCTTGCACAGCTCTCCCATGCAAACGCTAACCTGCCGCTCAAGGCAGCCTTCCCTTTCATAAAGTTTGCATTTTGCCATCTGCTGTTTCAATAATATTTAGTTGAGAGACTTCCTTGAAAGCAAAACACACACATTAAAAAAAATGTTGTGGGTTTTTTTTCCACCCCCCTTCCTTTCTGCTAAAGATCTCAAAACTAATGCAAACTTGATAGAAGTTATGAATGTGCCTGTGCTCTCACCATCTGGGATCCTGCCACAGCACCTTCTCTCTGCAAGCAGCCTTCTACTGGAGGGAACAGCATCCTGGGGACTGGATCCTGCCTCCTCTCCACTGTCCCCTCAGGTCTACTACATCATTTTTGCTTTGACTGAAGATTTCAGTGCACCCATCTGCTGCTCGTTAATAGACTCCTACAGTATTTTGTGGATTGGAAGGAGTTGCTGTTGGGTTTTCCAGTGGATGCCTGTGCACTGTGTAGTAGCCAAGCAGATTTCAGGGGGCATCGATGTTTTCGTGTTGTTAAATGAAATGGTGGTCTCTGTCTCTCGCTTAACTGAACTTTTTCACGTGCAGTCTGCCCTTTGTTGACTACTTTTAAACTATGTTCGCTTTCTAGTGCAATCTTGTAGCATTATGGCTCAAGATGGGCAGGAAATTGCTTATGGATCTCCTTGGAAATGGTGGCTAATTACTAAAATGAAAGGTAGCTGAAATCTATAAAAATGAGTGGGTAGAATTCGTTGGAAACAGCAGGCCCCACTGTGATGGTGCCTCATCTTGCATAATGGTTGCAATTCCTCTAGTGGCTCTGCTGCAATTATAACAGAATAAAGTAGAATTGGTTTTCAGTATCTTTTGATTATCACAAGCGTGCGGGAAATGCCATGGAGGGGCTGTGCCTTAGAAGCTGGGTGTCAGGGAGACTTCTTCATTAACCCCTTAAAGACCTAGCTACCTGCAGAAACTGTTTTGATTTCCTCAAGGGCTTTGCATCATTTGGGGTTTGCTTCTTTTTCGCTTTTCTTTTTCTTTTTTTTTTTTTTTTTTTTTTTTTCCTAAATAATTACTTAGGTGCACAAGTCTTCAGAAACAGGGCTGATAAACTTTGCTGTGATTATCCCAACTGCCTCTTGGGGCCAAATTCAGGACCTTTTCAACATAAACCTTTCAATTGAGTCCCTCATCCTGCAGATGAAGTGAAAGGCTCAAACCCAATCTCTTCTGCTGACTCTATGCAGGATTCAACTTGCAGTATGAACGTGGTTCTGAAGTTTAAATGTGTTCTGGTTGAGATAAAAATCCAGTAGCAGCTGGCTGGCTCATATTGCTTGCTTAGTCATGGCAGTCCTTTCCAAGGAGTCTGAGGAAACTGGGTGCTGTGAGGAGAGAGGTGTTATGATATCTCACCTTGTTTCATTTGGTATGGGGAGACACGAGATGTAAAGGGAATGTTTAGCGTGATTAAACTCAGCTGTTATCTGTCTTTATTGCTTAACAAAAGGTACAGGGCACATATTAGTTCCTGTTGGAGTTTTAAAAACACCCTTGAAGAATGCATAATTAATGCAAAACATCAGCAGTAGAAGTCATCCTCCCAGGATTGTTGTGAGTTATGCTGCAGCGGAACTACGTGGAGAAAGTGCTGGATAAAAGCATTTTTTAAAGTTTGAATTTGAGTCACACATTTGAGTCTTTGCATAGATTTGGGTTTTTCTTGCCAGAAATCTCAGCCTAAGAGCTCCTCTCTCATCCTTCCCAATGACTTGCTGAAATCTGTCGGGAGTCCATCCAGCCTTGGGTGCCTAAGCTTCTCCAGGACACTGCTGTGTGTCCTAATCCTGATCACGCAGCAGCAGCAGCAGTCCTTTCCTATTCCAGGCAGCGTTATCCCTTCTTGCACCCGTGACCATCTCCTGCAGTTAGTACAGGTGCAGCTGGCTGCCAACAGTGTCACTGAATGTCACTTGGCACTGAAAGGCCCAAACAAATTCTGTGTGCATTTGTGTTTATGTTTTTTGTTTGTTTCTTAACAGGAGATTCCCAGAAGAAGCTAGGGGTAACTGTGGTTTAGGACAGTTTAGAGTACTGTGAATTAATGTTGCCTGTTCGTACATCCAGTGTCGTGGAGCTGCCCAAGCCTTGAGTATTTTCCTCTTTCAAAACAAAGCAGAAAGGACAGTTTTTCCTGCAGCTGTAATCCCCTTAGCAGCAGCAAGGAGCGATGCTGATGGGGAAGGGAAGTTGCATCTTTCTGGTGAGGGGAGCCTGCAAACCCTGCCAGAATGAGAAAGGCATGTCTGGCATGGTGTCCTTCATGAGTTATGGTGTTGGACTTCCAAAAAGAAGCTTTAAGAGAAGAAGTGATTGCTTAACTGTGGCGGTGCCAGAGCACTCGATAGCACTCTGCTGAAACATCTCAGATTATACTGATACTGCATTATCTTTCTTCACGCCCAGCCACAAGACATCTTCTCCATACTCTCCCCTTCGCCAAGTGCGTAGACAAAGAGCATGTACGTTTCCATCTGGTCGCATTCAGGAATAGTGCCAACCTTGCTATCTTTTAAGTAACCTGTTCAATAATGGCTTTATTCTGGCATTGTGGACAGATATTTTATGGATTAATTAGCCTGTCTTGTCAGGATATACATATGCATTTATATATAGCCAGAAAGTGCTTGGTTCTAGCCAGAATGTGACTATTAGATTTGATTTGCAACATAAATACCCATTTTAACCCCTCAGCTCTTCCCTAGACACAATGCAATGCACAAAAGAGAGCACTTTATGAATGAGATTGGTCCTGTACTATCTGGGTACCTTAATTCCTCTCAGCTAAACTAATTCCATTATCTTGCTGTAATGTTTACAGCTGCCTGCAAGATAATAAGTAGTGTATCTTTCCAGCATTCCCACTTCTGCATCTAATCACAGAGCCAGAGCAGAAGGACCTAGGAGAAGGGTCAGCAGGAATTGAAAATTAGCACAGAAATTAAACACTGGTTGAGTTTCCCCTGGTACTGCAGGTGCATGCTTGTCTGGGTGTAAGGCAGAGCCGTCTACTCCCTCACTGCTGCATTTCAATTGTCAGTTAATAGCTTCTATAAGCACAAAGACTGCTTAATCAACACCATCATTAGCATGGAGCTCTACTTTGGTGTGAAGAATAAGACCAAACTCAAAGAAAACACTTGCCTCTGATGTTAACTCCACTTTGCATTCTCAGAGGTCTTGGGGATCCAGACCTGTCCTGCCTGTAGGGTAGTGGGACAACCACACGTGCCTCTGGGTCCCAACCAGGTGCTGACCCCTCCATGAAGCATTAGGGCCAATCTCCACACTGACTCTCTCACCCAAGGGAAAGCTCTCTTGCTTAGAAAGATGCCCACGTGTCTTCCTTCCTTACTCCCCCACAGTTCCAATACATTAACAAAAATAATGAAAAACACAGTTGCTTTTAGTTTTGCCCTAAGCATTCAGGTGAAATCTGCTTCCTTGCTGAATTGATTCTTTGAGTGCCTGGTGGTTTGTAACTTCAGGGTGTCATTAGTCTGGCAATCATTATTTGACAAAAGCATCTTTGTGGACAAAGGGAAAATGAAATACCTTATAGTATCCTGCCAAAAAAAAAAAAGCACTATCATTGTGAGATGCTCTGTGGACATTTGGAAGTCTTGCTTCAAGTAAGGGACAAAGCACAGTTGATCGACACGGGGCCTTCGCTCAAAAACTGTTCAAGTAATCCTCAGTGTCTAAAAAATACATCTTCACCACACAGCCCCCCTGTGAGACTGGCCTGTATAATTGGCCTTATTTTACAGCAAGGGGAAGAGAATCCCAGTGGAGGTGAGTGACTTGTCCAAGGTCACATGAGGAGGCCGTAGCCATAGCAGGGATGCTGAACCAGGATGCTGCAGCAAGTACAGCTTGCAGTCAGCCCTTCTGCCTCTCTGATGCTTGCTCAGGTTGTTGGAGCTGATCAAAGAATGGACTGGGGCGGTGTAGGGGGGAGATCAGATTTGGGTATCTTTTTTTTCATCCAAAAGAAAGCCAATTATTTTTCTCAAGGACTCCTTGCAGCCACTTTGACACTCTCTCCCCAAAGGATTTTCTGGATGTTTTTTACTTGTTTGTTCAACTGTGTTCTGTGTGGAGGGGAAGGGGGAGGCTGGGTAGCTCCAGAGCTGTCTGGGACAAGACTTGAATCTTATTCCTGGGAGAAAGCAATCTAAGCTGTCCCCAAGCAAGGTGGCAATGACCTTCCTCTCTGCATTGGCCCAGTTGGACTGGCCACAGAGTTTCTTTACCATTCCCTGCCTTGTCCATTCCCACCTACTTATGCCTGTGGGATAGAAGGGAATAAAAAAGTCTCATAAAAGGCTGCTTTTTCTGCGTGCTGCTGCCCGTGGTTTGGGGCAGCCAGAGGTCACACCACACTCTCTCTCATTCACATCCATGCCTGTATGAATTCATTTCAAAGCACCCCTGCTTTGTAAACGTCTAAAGAGTAGTATTCCTAGTGCATAGATATGAAGGTGAGTCAAAGGGGAGTTACTTGAATATGGACATGGCATACACCAGTACTCCTCTCATGGGTACTCATCATTCATCCTAGTATAAATAAATAGAGAGACAAGTAGAAAAACACATGTTAAATTTACAAGTTATGTGGCAGGGTTAGATCCAAATAGCACTGGGTTCTGAGTTGCGTGCCACCTACTATGCCCTAATGCTTTTGGAGCTGTCCTCACAAACTGATCAAGCACTACAAGAATTCAAGAGAGCCTATTTCCTCATTTTCACAGTGCGAAGAGTGCTCGGGCAGATCACAGAGCAGGAATATATAGAGTTAGAATCCCTTTCAGGGAGCAAATTCCTTTTGTGAAATTGGTGCTCAATTTAGCTGTCACTGCTGAAAGGGAAAAAGATGCAGAAGCAACTTTTAAGTCCACCAGCCACATCCCTTTAAGCAATTCATGCTGTGCCAACCAGTTTTATAAAACTCCGTATTTCATCTAAACTCCATTTAAGTCTAAAATATATGAATGCCCTGCTATGGTATTTCCCTTCTCACTGCTGATAATTACCAAGTTATTTCTGCTATAAACAAAGCAGTGTTCTTCTCTCTCTCTGCCTTGTCATACCTGGCCCCAGAACAGTTTACTTTTAAACGTACCAATAAACCCCACTGAAGTCTACAAGACTGTTTGAATACTTAAGTGCCTTTCTGGATCAAGATGTCAGGATCTTGTAATGAAGTGTTTACAACTTTGCAATTATTTTCCATGGTGACCAAACCCTGACCTCCAGAAGTATGTATACTTGGTCTCCCTAAATAGTAGACTAGGAAAAGTGGGGATGGAAAAAAACCTGTGTAAGGAATGGTCATCCTTTCCCGTTGAAGCCCCTTCAGCAATATAGCCCTGGCTCATTTGTACAGCGTAGAGATGGATTATAGAGATGGATTCTGTGCTGTCCTGCTCCCACCAGCAGCTGGAGGCAGTTGCAGGTGGGATGCAGAGGACTGGACTGTGATTTTCATTTACTAGCTGGATCTGCTGGAACATAGCAGGAGTGTCTTTCATTTGTGCGATGTCACTGTGAATTACATCTTAAAAGACAATTCTTAGCTCAGATTCTGAGCTAAGAATTCTGGTGCCTGTGTCTTCGGGTCATCTGCACTTAAGAACAGACAGTGCATAAGCATCCGAGGAAAAAAGCTGGCCCAGTGTATCTTATTTATTAATATTTATTGTCATCAGCACAATTCTGCAGAGGATATGATCTCAACCAGCTTTGAAATTCAGTGCTTTTCAGAACAGCGTTTCCCATCAGAAAGAGACATGTGCACTATGATTTGTAGAAAGGAATTCTCTTCCTCTTGCAACAAAAACCAAAACAAAACAACATAAAACCAGCCTCCCACTTTTCTCAGCACAGAATTTATATTGATATTAAATGAAATGTATTAGCAGACTGTAACATGTTAGGGTGTCTTTTGCAGGATCTCTGAAGTCCCTCCTCATTAATCTACTGTAATTCATTTGTCAGATATCTCAAGTCTACTTGATACCGCAGTTACTTTAAGGTATGACAGTTTTCCTTAGCAACAGGTTGTAATTTCAACCAGGCTGGTAAATGTGAGGTCAGAAGCTGGTTGTCGCAAATCTAGGAGGTTAAAATACACTGCACATCCTTGCTTCATGTTGCAATACCCTTCTGAATCCTGGATGAGCAGAAGTAAATATCGGGGTTACTCAGGAACAGGTTTTGTTCTCTTGGAGTGACTCCTTCAATATTAAGTGTATTTTGTGTTTATTACAGAGGTATTCATGTTTGCTCAAACTGGCAATAAAACCAGCCTTCATGCGATGCACCTCAGGTGCAGATTTAGTTTCAAGCCCTGACCTGAGCAAGTATCTGTTACGTCTCGGAGCCTGCAGGTCACTGCAGGACGGAGCTGCTGGAGCAACGGTGCTGCCTTGTGAGGGGAGCAGGGAGGCTGGCAACAGGCATCCTGACATGGACAGGCAAGTGTTTGACTGGGGCCAGGTTGATGCAATCCAAACTACCAGAGATCTTAAGTGCCAGACTTGGTGTGCTTGGCTACTGTGGTGATAGGAAGTACCAGATTATGGCAGTGGCAGCAGTTTCTAGCTATGGGAATAGTGCGGTTAGCACAAGGAGGAGACACTCAGAAAGATGGTGCTTAAAAGTCCAATTCTTCACTTCCTTCAAAGATGGCAAGGTGGAAGGTTTGATATTTTGTACAGACACTACTGATGGTAGTGCAGGACTCAGAGTTATCCCAGCTTTATTTATGGGATGATCTGTATAATGAGAACTTGTTTTCAGGTGTCACCCAACTTTTCTATGTTCTCCTTTCCTTACATAGTTCACTTTTTCCACTGAACTGTTTCATGCTCATCTGTTGTTTTATAAGGTAAAGATTCTTTGCCCAGCTCTGTGTATGTTGCCTCTGGGAAGACAAGACACACCAGGAAGCCACAAGTTCAGTAGACGTCAGTGTGTTGGAAGCAGGTCTTTGTCTTCAGAGGGTGCCTCATGGGGCTGGATGAACCCGCCCAGCACTTGCTGTTTTACGGTTGAGTCTGTCTGAACAGAGCAAAGAGACCAAGCGGGATTTGGTTGCAAGCTGGGATAGGATAAATTATTGTAAATAACTAAGCTGAGCCATTAGAAATAAGCTGCCAATGTAAGCAAGATTAACTTAACATGTTGCCTGAAATGAGATATTAGAGATGATAGGAGAGAGGGAGAAAACTTTTCATTTAGATGGAAACAGGACTGATTAATTAAGCAGTAACGAACAAGGAACCTTGCCTTGAATTGATATGAGGCTTGCAGTGCTAATTTAACAGAAAGTATAGTTCCCAATTTGTTATTAAATTAAAATGGCTTTTAAAATTGTTTACATTTTTTTTTTTATCTTATTTGCCTCTGTGTGGCAAAATGATTATTCTGGCTAGTTAGAGAAACCAATCAGAGCAACAGAAAGTGTAGGTTGAAGGGGGGAAAGATTGTCCTGTTGTGTAATTAAGAAATATACAGTAATATCCGTGACATCATGAATAAGCACTTCAAAGTGGTAAGTGTGCTCTGTATTGCATATTAAACTAAACAATTAGCATGCTAACAAACTGCTCTGGACATACAGTGAAAAGGAATTGCACTTAAGGAAATGACTGCTGCTTATTTTTTAGTCTAAAGATCTGCTCACCTGACTGACAAGTATTAAGGAATAATAAGGAAGAAGCATTTCTCCTTTTTCTTTCTTTCTTTCCCCTTTTCTTGCAATTTTCAAAGCAGTTGAAGTTTGGCAGACTCAGTGGTTACCCCGTACAAGGGAACTTTTGCCACTCCCATCAAAGTATATGATGGAAACGTGAGACATTGTGCGTGATAAACAAATTCTATGGACCAACAGGGAAAATAACCTTGTAGTGACATTGCTTTTTTTAGTCTCAAACAAGTTTTACTCTTGACAGGAAAGATGCCATGTAATTTATTGTAAGATAGCTCAACAGTAGCAATTTGTCATGCATTGTGATGTAATTTGATGGGTTCATTTCTTGAATGAATTATGGATTATGGATTACCTCTGTATATCAACAACAGAGCTGTATCTTTTATGTAAATATTCCCTCAACTTTTCCTTCCTCTTCCAATCCATTTTCCGTCATACAGAGATGACTTTTCTTCCATCTAATCTTTTTACTAATAAGGTGTTTAATAATTTAGCAGCCTAAAAAATGAGTGTATTTCAAAGGAGTTGGTACCAATGGTAGTGTAAGAGCCTCAGGCTACAAAAATGTGGATGAGGTTACCAAAGTTTTAGAGTCAGGATCCCAACTGTCTTTCTGCTTCAGGCAGCTATTTTATTAAAGTTGGTATTAAACAACACTGCCTAAGGTCTGATTAACAATTTATGACTTCCAAAAAAGGATTAGCAGAAGCATATCATTTTTATATTTAAATCTTAATTTGCATCTAAGAGAAACCATACTCAGGTTTATATTTTCATTATTTATTATCTTTGTTACTGCTATTGCTGCCTCCAAAACATTGCTTATGCTCCAAACATTGAAGGCACCAGTTTGCTGCACTGATCTTTTCGTACCTCATTTCCTCACACGTGTCAGAAGGAAAACTGGCCTCTTACGTCATGGGATGGGCTTGATCCTGCAAAATGACCCTGCTTTTGTCTCTTGCTGGGCTCAGTTGCTTTTTGCTGTCCCTGAAGTCCATTGGGACAGAGGGTGATCGGCACTTGGCAGAGTCAAGCTGTGATCTGCAAGCCCAGGAGCTGAGCGTTATCCAGCTAACATTGCTTTGGAGAATAAAATCCAGATGTACATGACCAGGGCTTCTTTCCCAGATAGGAATTTTCCTTTTTGACATTTGCTTTGTACAACTATTCGCATCTCTGTCTCAGTAATGTTCTTCTATGAGCCTCCCAGCTCTGCTTATTAGGTTACTGCTGGGCAGCTTCTGCTGGGAGAGGAGGCAGAGGGTGATCATGCTGCTATACTCTGGAGTGCAATGGAGCAGGAGCTGTCGCTTTTTGCTGCTACAGAGGCAGCCCAGGAAGGAGTGTGCTACCAGGTGGAAGGGGATGGGGAGTAAAACAGCAGTAAATCTGCCGGCCAAACTTTGCTTACTCTCCTGAGTATAAAATCAAGCCAAAGACGTGCACTTAGTGGAATAGAGTGGAATTTATTACACTTCTGGCAAGGCTATTTTTGGTTGTGCTTTTTTTTTAACGTTCAAATAGAAAATAATAACAATGGTATGTTGTGTTGTCTATTTTCAAATTGGTCCAATACCCCGTCTTGACTTCTCTGAGTTCAGCTGCTTCAGAAAGTTGTATGGCACATTTTCTTTCTCCTGTGTATTTCCATTTCTGATACTCTTCAGTGGATTTAACACTCTCTTCATCAACGGTTGGATGTGGTGGCTGTAGAGCTAAGGGAAAAGATTGTCAGCTACAGGCTATGAACTCCACTGGCTCACAGTAAGAAACATGTTATTTTTGTCCTCTTGAGCTTCCATAGGCAGTAAGACACTAAAAGGCTCCAAAGAAATGCTGATATTTAAGCATCTTCATTGCTTTATTTGAACTCTCAGCATCTCCATGGCTTTTCTTTTAATCAATAGCTTAGTTTTTGTCTTGGACTCGAGGGCTTTAAGTTTTAAAATACTGGAGCTGTAATCTGAAAACTGCTGGTTCTTCAAAGCGAAAACGAGCGTTAACACATTCAGAAGAAGAATTCTTATTTCCTTGGCTTTTCAGGATGTGATGAACTGAATTTTAGTTTTAGGGTTGCATTCGCGTTTCAAGGATCTGCTGTTAGAAGGACTCTGAGAACTGCAATCAGACTATTTTCTTTTGGCATTTGTGTTCAGTGTGTGCTTGTGGACCATTACTGTCAGTGGGATTTAAGCAAATGCTCAAAAGATTGTGCTGAATCAGGGACTGAGCAGTACCTGTGTGGAATAGATTCGGGATTAGCAACACTCAGGGTTTCTATTTTATTCTTAGTTCTGACTGAAATTTTATCTTGTCCTGTTCTCAGTCAAAGGAGGACAAATGAATGTTATTCCATTGAGTTCCAGGGAGCTGTAATGGTAAACATGAGCTGAAAAACTGGACCAAGCAAGCAGAAGGAAGCACATGAATAAATTATCAGCAGTGGACATGACCAAGAACTGAGAGAAGTCGGCTTCCCCCTACTTTCTCTTCACTCTTGCTTAAAAAATCCACAACCATGTAGCCAGGGAGCGCAGGGGTGATTTCATGGGAATTCTGCGGCCAGTAACACAGCAGACAACAGCACGAGCAAATAGTTCATACTTAATCTGTGTGATGAATTATTTATGCAAACTATTCTACAGCAATATATTATTATTTATTTGTATTACATTAGTGCCCACAGGTCCTAATTGCGTGAAACAGTGCTCTAACCTAATAGAGTCCCAGCTGGCAAATATGTTCAGAGAAATCAGTCTTGGTTGCAAGATTATTTGACCAAAATGTGGCTAACTTTGCAGCAAATCCTATTAGAGCAGAGTAGTTAAGTGAGTTCTACCCTGTAATAGATGTGTAAGTTAAACATGTCAGCTATGCTTTTGTCCAATTAAAGCACACTTATTAAAAAAAAATAGCTAAATGCCAACTATGTTATGATTCATTCTGTAACCACCAGAATGATTTTAGTCTTCTGTGTGCAGAATTTTCAGGTGACATCAGTGTGATTTTTCACTCACAGTGGTGGTTTTTTGGTTCTCTCAAATCAATCAGAAATGGGGGAAAAAATCATGTCTGACCATAATGCACAAGCAGATCTTATTTGAAGGAACAACATGGTATTAGACCTAACATAAGGATATCACAATTCATTGGTGAAAGGAAGAAAAGGAACCAAGAAATAAAAAGTGAGATACAAAACATTCAGTGGGAGCTCCTGGAGGTCAGTGGGGACCATAATCATGGGATCACAGAATTGTCAGAGTTGGAAGGGACCGCTAGAGATCATCTAGTCCAACACCCCTGCTAAAGCAGGATTGCCCAGAGCACATCACTCAGGACGGCATCCAGGTGGGGCTTGAAGGTCTCCAGAGAAGGAGATTCTACAACCTCCCTGGGCAAACTGTTCCAGGGGTCTGTCACCCTCATCCTAAGAAGTTTTTCCTCATATTCAAATGGAACTTCCTATGTACCAGCTTGTGCCCATTGCCCTTCATCCTGTCTCTGGGAACCACTAAAAAGACTCCAGATCCACCCTCCTTCAACCCATCCTTCAGATACTTATAAACATTAATAGGTCTCCCCTCAGCCTTCTCTTCTCCAGGCTAAAGAGTCCCAGCTCTCTCAGCCTTTCCTCATAAGCGAGATGCTCCAATCCCTTAATCATCTTTGTTATCCTGCACTGGACTCTCTCCAGTAGTTCCCTGTCTCTCTTGAACAGGGGAGCCCAGAACTGGATGCAATGTTCCAGTTGTGGCCTCAACAGTGCAGGGTAAAGGGGGAGAACGGCCTCCCTTGACCTACTGGCCACACTCTGCCCCACACAGCCCAATATTCCATTGGCCTCTTGGCCACACGGGCACTGTGCTGGCTCATGGATAGTTTACTCAGGCCCAGGTTCTGTAGAGAACCCCAGATCGTTCTCTACAGAAGTGCTTTCTAGCAGATCCACCCCTAACCTATATCAGCGCCTGGCATTCTTCCTCCACAGGTGCAGGACCCTGCACTTCCCCTGGTTGAACCTCATTAGGTTCTTCTCTGTCCAGCTTTCCAGCCTATCCACAATATGTGCCTTCAGTGGTCTTCAGGATAAATTCTACTGTAAATGTCACACATCCTTCCGCTGTATTTGTGGATAGGACTGTTGCTTTGTTTTTCATTTCATTCTTATTCTGTGACTGCACAGACTGAACTAGGCATTAACTAATGTCTAGTTATACATAAGCTGTTCAGCCTCAGTCAATATGTATTTCATGATTATCCTGGGTTGCTTTCTGCTGCAAGGGCAACAAAGTTTTGTGGGAAATATTGCCTTTGTTCCATATGAATCTGCAACACCAGGTCACAGTTTGCAAACACGGAGACAGTGTATGCGTCAAAAGCACTGCTAGATGAAAAAATCTGTCAACACCTGGTTTGTACACATCTATCAACCTCTACTTTTGGATGCTCATTACTAATTGAGTTCCACCACACACCAATGCACTAAAATTTTCTCACGTGGACATCATTTCCAGGAGAACATGTGGACATCAGCTTGTAGTGGAATGTCAGCTGGCCTGAATCCAAACCATAAGGCCAAATACCTTCACACCGTGAAGGTGTTTGGAGACTGACGTAAGGTCCACGCTGTGCAAACGTGGCCTCATCTTGACAGGACTGAATGAGGGAGATGCATGAAGTTGTCATCTCTGAACATCTGCTCCTGCCTTATTTTCTGAACCCCTCCAGAACATGCAGACACCCAGCCCTGCATCCACATACCCCAGCTTTAAATGGGTTATTGGTACCCAGCCCTGCAGTCTGTGGCTTGAATCTTTCTGCTGCTTCAACCCAGCTCTGAAATGTGTCCCTCCAGGTTAACTTGCATAAACAGAAATCCCCAAATTAGCATTGCAAGCAGCCATTGCCCTCACAAACCAGTAGTTTATCTGTGTTTAGTGCATATTTGCCATCTGGTAACACACTAAAAAAAAAAAAAGATAAGAAAACAGAATCTAGGCCAAGTCCTTAATTGGAGTAAATCCATGGATAACTTTAGAAACTTTAAGGAACTCTCAGCACCTTTACCAGCTAAGGAACAGGCCTGTGTGACTGCAAAGCAGAGCCCTTTGGGTTATGCACTGTTTCTGCCTGACTGAAGGGATGCCCAAGGCAGGGAGTACATTTTCACGGAGGCAGCCTTCTGGTTGTTGTCTGCTGTGCAGAACAGGGTGTTTACCTACAAACTGCAAGCCTTCTGCACTTCTGGCTGCTTGGCTCTCAGCACAACTTGCATACCTTGTAATATAAATACTCAGCTTTGCTTTCGTAGCCCTTCCCATGCAAAGTCAGAAGTGTGGACACTGTGCCAAAAATAGGATGCTGAACCCTAGCTCCTGCAGAAATGATCTCTTTAAAAGCTGTAAGCAAATAGGGAAAAAAATGTGGCACTGTCTCACACCAGAAAGGACGTTTTGGCTGTGTTTGAGATTTTTCTTCTATCAGGAAAAAAAAAAAAACAAACAAACAAACAAAAAAACCCACCAAAACCTTAAAAGATTAAAATAACAGCCCAAGTTCTTTTGGACACAAGAGTGAGCATTTTGACCTGACTTCTACTCAGGACGAGTAGCATATGACAGCCAGCCTCATGCTATGCCAACGCTATTCAGGCCACTGGCACTGGAAAAAATATAGAACTGTCAGGGAAGAATGGTGAGAATTTATGAAGAATATGATTAAGTTTTACTTCTAAAATTCTCTCTACTTTAAAAAAGGAGAGACTTTTAGCATTTATCTTTTCCCCACAATGTGATGGATTGGCAAATGCCTCTGGGGGAGGGAGATGTGGGAACAGAACCGAACGCTCTCCAAAAGCTTTTAACTAACACTGCTCGGACAAGGTAATTCAGTAAGAGTGTTTAAAAGGCCTCACAAGAGAAATCTTGTGTCTTTACTTCACGGCTCACCCTCGCACGCCTATCTCTTTCAATAAATGATTACTCTGCTGTTGAAAGCACCTGGCTCGCTGGCTGGTATCACACATCTTTCATTATGTTGATACCAACGGAGCTGGTGTTCCTCAGGGGACTGGCAAGCAAACGGGTTTTTAAAGCCCTCTACCTTCAAGGCCCCTACTGAAACTCCAGCCAGAACAGATGCCAGCGGTCAAAAGCACCATAAGTAGCACCTAATGGCTCTGCAGAGGTCTGTGTAAGCCAAACAACTATTTCCATTCCCTTTTATACAGGAAAAAATGAATAGTGGGAGGTGTATTAATAGGATCATCTGTTGAGAACTTCGGTGGCACTGGGCCGTGAACCAGTCACAGAAATGGCGTGGAGTACATCACTGCAAAGTGAGCTCTAGGCTCCTTGGCAAGGTGGGCTGAAGAAACTCCCGTTGATGCTTTGTATCCCTTATCTGTTCTGTGGACAAATGAAAGTCTCCAGCCCCTGCAGCTGCCAGTATCTGAACTGCAGAAGCATTGCATCAGTGGAGAGAATTAAAAGAGAGAGAAAAAAAAAGGAGAAAAAAAAAGGAGAAAAAAAAAAAAAAAAAGCTCATTCCAGAGAAGTTGATTTGCAGTGGAGGCAGGCACGGGAAGGATTCCTGAACTTTTGGGACCCTGTGTTACTCAAAGAGCCCCCAGCCTGTGTTTTCTCATATCTGCAGAGAAACACAGACAAGGGAGTCTCTTATCTCAGGGTGGAATTCACTTTTCTCACACTCTGGTCATGCAGTGAAAGACCTGCAATGAATATACCTGATGAATTTAGGCTACATCTTTATATCTTAACACTTTGACTTGCAATATCTGCTGCCATGGAAGGGGAAAAGGGAAAGGGAGAACAAAAGACACTCACAGTTTTGCAAACACTCATTAGAGACCAGTTTTTAAAAAGGAATTGGATAACTCAAGATTAAGTGTCAGTGCCCTTCCTTTCATGAGTAATCCTTACTTATACTGAGTTCAAATTTTTTAATAAAGTGTGTTTTTATTACCACCTTTAAAGGTCTTTATACCCCAGAACAGATAACTTTCAAATTTACAATGGAAAAATTATTTCAGGAAGCCAGTGGTGACTCATTCAAATAGGAGTCTGCAAACCTGGGCACCAGTGTTTGAAGATTCACTGGGTATGCAGGCTTTGCAGACATGCACCTCAACACCAGCACAGGCACGCAAAAAGAGACTATATGGCATATATTCATAAATAGGACAGATCTTGCCCTCTCACAGCTAGAAGTATATGCATCTAAAATGCATATAGCTGTTCATCCCATGCAGACACTTTTTTATTCCACTTAGATATAAGCCAGACCTAAAGCTCAGCCTCTAAGTTTCAGCTCATCAACCAGGCAAATCAGTTCTTTGAAGGGAAAGGCAAAAGAAAATCATGTGAAATTTGTAACAGCTGAGGACATGATTGTATTTCCTCTCATTTATACTGTCTGGTCAGATGACAGGACCTACATTGGCTTTTATTTACATTGGATTATTGGTCTTCCCTCTCCATGGGAGATCCTGGCAACATTTTCAATGGAATTCTATGAGTTTGGGAGGTTGACATTTTACTTGTAGATTTAGTGAAATTATTCTCATCTTGAGTGGCTAGTAGCAGTGAATAAGACCCTTATAATTTAGGGTTTTGGTGGTTATTTCATCTTAATATTCATTGTGATTTTCAGTCCTTGTTGCCCACTCTTAGCATTCAGATTTCTTAAAGCTCTGGCCCATTAAGGTGAAGATGTTACTGTATGGGGATTTAATTTTCACTAAAAAAGTAAAACTCCTAGCTCTTGCATATAAAGAACACCTTGAAAACATGAAGTCTACCAAGGGGAAAAAGAAAAGAGAAAAATCTAAGTTATTTTTAAGTCAGTCTAATTTTATTTTATTTTATTTTATTTTTTTTTGGAAACTTGGGGTTGGCAATACAATTAATTTAATTGCCATAATTCATTACTTCCTTACTACCTAGTAGCTTATCACATTACCAACAAACTTATCTCTCAGCTTTCTGGAACACATCAGATTTGACGGGAACCTAACAGGACACCACCTCCCTTTTCATGTGGTCTCATCCTTGTACAGTCTGGCCAAAGACATGCAGATGTCTTGGTCACAAGCGGCTAAACAAAATGGAAATTTATCAAGTAAAGGTGAATGATAATGACCGTAACACTTAGCACTTACACGTTCCTCCGTGTCCAAGTGCTTCACAAGCAGGAACTAATTACAATACGTTCAGTAATAATGGTACATTCAGAGAGATGTTGTGTCCTTACTGTAATAAACTGCTGTGTGGGATAGGAAATCACTAGATTATGAGACAGAAGGAGGCAGCTTTAGGATAATCCCCCTGTAACCTCATGCACCCAGGCCCCTCACTGGAGATGGCAGACATCTAGACTTCGGCACAACCATCAGCTCTGTTTTCGGGAGAGGTTTATACCTTGCCTGTGGTGCCTTTGTTTCAGCTGTATCTTTGCAAAGGGGCTGCAGGGCAATGGGAACTTCTGCCTTTGTCTATTCGCGATAGGACACGGAAGAAGGGCTGGCAAAAACACTTTTTGACTGCTGTGTGTTTAAGGAAAGCTGACTAACCCCCAAAGCATTTTCAGTTACATACTCAGAGAAAGAGAAAAAAAATTCCTTCTTTACTGCTTTGCTTATACTGCTGTAGCAGACTCATCTTGTTTTTTTTCCTTGAAGGATGTGTTGTCACAAAAAATTAATTACTTGAGCAAAAAGAAATAGGATTGCAGGGAAAAAACAGATTTGTAATATTAACCTGATTATAGCTACAGGTAATAGATAATCTCCTGCTCTCTCTTGTGAAAAAAAAGATAGCTTGTTTTAAAAACTTACTAAAAAACTTTCCCATTTTTTATGGAGTGTTTAGCAACAAAGAAAAGGAAAAAGCATCATGTTTAATGTTTTTTATTTACTTATTTGCAGAAAAGCTTTCAAGGGATAATTCACATATCAATGTTGTCTTGGTTTTTAACTTCAGCTGATGACCCTTTTGAGGAATTATGTCTACTGCATGGAAGAGGCAGTGGCAGATGCTCGTTAAGGGGTAGCTAAATTGTATGTGTTGAGTTTTCTCTCTGCTGAACTGACCTATCCCGTGGGGCTACCCTGGAGCTGCTCCTGAGGAGTGCCAGGACATGGTGGTTTAATTGCCGTTGCCCACCAGGGAATGACAAGGTCGTTCTGGATGAGAGCGAGCTATTAACCAGCAACATTTTAGGCACTAAACCAACTCTGGAAATGAGCAGGACGTTCTGTTGACTTGGCCAGGCTCCCAAACAACTGAAGTTTATGGCATTTCTGAGCTTTCCCAGCACACATCCTTGAAGGCGATTTTGCTTTTCCTTGTAAGGGATGGTGTATAGGTGAGCTTCCCTCTCTATGAGTGCTCTGGGCATAGAAGATCTTAAAAAAATATGCAGCTACTAAATAACAGTGGTGGATACCCTAGTTACTGACAATATTCAGGGTTATAGAAGACCTCTCGCCCCCTCAACTTTAGTTTCTTGACATTAAAAATTTATATTGAAATACCAGCCCTGTAAAGTCCATTGACTACTTGTTCTAATGCAAGAGAGAAGGCATTTCTGAACTTCTTCAGTGTTTATAATGTAGATTTAATGAAGGTGGATGTAGCCAGTTTCATGGATGCTAACAGTTCAGGTTGTATTATTTCTGTTAGTCGTTGCTCAAGTGGTATTTGATAGCAGTTTCCCTGTGCTAAGCTGCTGAACAGTGTTTTTTTTTCTCTCAGCTTTCTAAAAAATTAAATGTAATTTAACTGCCGTGAATGTTAGCCTGCAGATTACTGGAGAGCCAAAATTACAATTGGTACTCATTTAAAGAGGTCATTATTCTTTTTAAATAAATAAAAAAAGTTGATCCATCCCTATTGGCAAGAAGTATGATTACTTTTCTTCTCCATCTTCTTTGTGGTCAGTAAATCCTACAACTTCAGTGAATTCTAAAAGCCATTTTTAAAGGCATTACAGCACATTTTTGCAACAGACATGCCGAAAACTTGACTTTTTTTTTAAACCTTCCTAAACCAGTATCTTTTTGACCTAAGCTTTCATGGTAAGCAAAGTACTGAAAATACAGAAGATACTAGATTATTGGCATGGTTAGCATAGCCCACGATTTATTTAACTAGAAGAAATAGTTAATTTTCTAAAATGCTATTTTAAGGAAACAATAGCAAACAGAAGGTGTTTACACTCAGAAGACTAGGGTAATGCATTTAACAGAAAAAAGAAAAAAAAACAACAAGATGGGGCTGAAAATAAACAAACAAGAAATCCACAGCTACCCAAATAGACTGTGGAAAATGGGAATGATTAAAAAATATCTCTGATCAAAAAAACATCTGCATGCTAATCCTGGTGTTTTCAAGTGGAACAACAGAGTAAGAGGAAAAACCCCATACATTTAAGAAGAAATGTGAGAAGCAAACAAAAAAATAATGATGAATGGAAAAATACGACCAAGTCAGAAAAATTCAGAGAAAGAAACAGATTGAATCTGTGCATTCTTTCACAATAGAGCTTCTGCTGGTGTGACTGCATATTCAGCAGTGTGAATATTCTAATTAAAGAACGTCAGCTCAAGCAAAATGTTTTAAAACCTTCCTATTAAGCAGATAAACTGCTTAAAAATACTGATTATATTAGAAAAAAAAAAAAAGAAATGTGTTTGGTTTTCATGTTTCAATTCCTTTCATCCGCTATAACACATTCAAATAGCAGATGTCTCTCCCAGGCAGTGTTTGAGAGCGATACTGTTGATTTCCATACTGAGGTGATAAGAACATCTTTACGGAGGGCTTTGGTGCTGTGCTGCAGGTACCTGCACCAGCGTGGAATCCAGTGCCAGGCAGAGGTGTCCCAACAGGAGCCACGTCCAGGGCTGGTTAACTCTACCTGTCAGCAGGATGGATGAGGCGAGGTGCAGCGTGGTGCTGGTACAGCCAGGCTGCTGGCATCACCTGGGAGAGCCAGAGGCTCTTCCCTTCACACTCCACTGCACAACCCTGTAGGTATGCCCTCACAGGTGCTGCGGGTGCAGGCAGAAAGTGCCAGGTGCTGCTTTATCCCAGGTTCGGAGCATCAAGGGAGCACCTAAGAGAGAGAGGTCCCCAGCACTGAGAAGTGTGGATGCTGGGTCAATGCAAATCTCTTTCATCTCTGGAGCCTGGCAAATTTTTCACACCGAGTTGCAATTAAAGTTGCCGCTTATGTTTTGTAATAGCAAGACAAAGCTATCAGGGTGTTGGACAAAGGACAGTTACGAGCACAAAAAAAATTTAATTTAGGCTAAAATGAAAATTTTAGACTGCACACATTAGATCAGATGAGCTCAGAGTTGGAAATGCTTGGACACTGATGTATTTTTAGAGACACAAAAAGTCTCAAGCACTTACATGTGTAGCTACTCACCTACTTTTGCTTATTATTCAGAAAGGTTTTTAGGAAGATCTAATCATTACACATGATGATCTTGAGGAAGATCATAATTACAATGTAGCTTAAACCCACATCTTATTAGGTCCCTTTAAGACACTGTTCCAATGCAAATAACTCAAAGTTGGCTGAACTGTGAAAAATGGCAGTTGAAAAATAGCCACTGATGTATATATTCATCCTGGGCTCCCAGGAGAACATTTGTCATTTGGAAAGCCACTCTGAGCTTGCTTTTTTAGCACCCAAAAGTATCAAACCAGTTTAAGATTTTTGTCAGGCTCTACCGGTGAGGCTGCAGCTCACTTTTTCTCCCCATTTTGGAGAAAGCTCTCTGCTGTGAGCAAGGCAGTTTACCTGAGGTGTCATTACAAACTTGTGAGAAAATTGTCATCGTAAATCATCAATGTGAACAGAAATACAACCTCTGGGATTGCAGGATTTCTTCTCAAACTTTCGCCTTGCTATGAAGCATCCTGTAATCTAACACTAGATTTCTGTCTCTTTCCCATTGTTAAAATGCTGTTCTGCATTTCTAGGTTTCCAGGGAGTCACCATGGCAGTTAGACTGTTAACCCAACCTTGAAGAGCAAACAACAGCACAAACAACTGCCTGGTTATGAATCTGTAAACATTACCTCATCCATTTCAGTGAAATTTTAACTCTCTTCCCCATTCCTACAATGAGACACAAACTGCCAACTCCATTGTCAAGTCTTTAGATGCCAAAAACATTAAACAAGATAAAAAATAATTTAAAAAAAATTGGAGTTTAAAAAAACCACATAGCTGCACCCTGGTGATATGTTGATTAGATAATTTTTGAATCATTCAAAGACAAAACTAAATAAATTTCTCTCACTTTATACGTTTAACTTTGTTCTATAAAGAAATGGTGCAAAAAATGACCAAACTTTGTAGTTTCAGAGATGAGTAGAGAGAAAAGCATTCACTACACGTTTGTGCTGCAGGTTTATGCAATGCAATATGATGTACATCCAGACAAACAAAAGGCTTCACATTTGGCAGACAGGATTTGAAGAGAATAGTATTTAATAACGACAGTGCTGAATGTGATTTTCCCTTCTCGTTCTTTCATCCATTTGTTGCCTTTTCATGCTGTAGTAGTTTCATGTTTTGGTATCAAAAAATTATTTACCTCACATTCAGGGTCAGTCTTTCTTCATTCTACAGTCTGATCATAACTACTTGGTCGCTATTTCTTGCTCTGTGTTGTTTCAGACTGCTTAATTGGAAATAGTTAATTGGCCCTGGTGTTATATGGCAGAGAAAATAACGATCTTAAACTGTATTAAGCTCCCATAAATATTTCACTCCATGCTAATTTCTGTGCTTCCAGCTGAGCTGTTTAAAGTGGTCAAAAAACCTCTTTTTTTTGTCTCAGTTAAATAGTGGGAAACAGTGACAGGATTAGCCTTTTTGTGTTTCAAAATGTGCACCAGCGAAGGAGAAACTTGTTTTTTCTTCTTTATTTTTCTTTTATTTTTTTTAAAGACTACCAATCCTTTCCCTTCTATCCTTAAATTATCTGCCCAGCTACATATCCTGTCAAAGCATCATTTTTTTATTATTATTATTATTATATTTTTTTAACGGCATCGTAAGTCTGAGAACAACTTTTAGTCCCGGGCCGGCAGGAGCCGGCAGCAAAGCCTGGAGCTCCCCCGTGTGGCACCGGTAGCGGCACCGGGAGCAGAGGATGGTCCAGCCGGCGGAGCGACATCTCCCGCACCTGGGAATTGTGCACAAAAAATACGCAAACAAAAATCGACTTTTAATTAAAAAATTAATTTTAAAAAATAAAACACCAACAAAAATAAGAGCCCAACCTTCCCCCCCCGCTGGGTTTTACTGCATCTAGTTTTGCAAGGTTTTCTCCAAGGGCAATGGAGGAAGGGGGAACACATTCCTCCAGAGAATTGTGTAGTCAAGCTTTGGTGGTCTGAGTCGTCCCCTTGGGTCGTGGCTCATCTCCAGCTCGTTTTTCTGGGAGTTACCAGGGAGCCACAGTCCTTCGGTGTGACCCAGTGGGACCATGGATGCTGTGGCAAATGTAAAGCCAGGTCATGGACCTAGACAGAAGAAGAAGAGCTCCACGAAGGAGGGCTGTGTTGTCCAACCAGGCAGACAGGGTAAACACAGCAAAAGCTGAAAGTACAGGCAGGGAATAGAGGGCTAAAAATACTTTATCTTTCCATTGAGCATTTGAGGTGGAGGCATTCAGCCGTGGCACAGAACGGCACTATGGAAATGGTTTAAAAGGTTTTTTGCCACTGGCCATATGTTGTCATGCTGCTACCAGTGGTTAATATTGACAGAGTGCAATAACTTAGTTTAGTGCAAAAGGGCCTAGGCTTACCCAAACCAGGTTCCACAGATGTATAGATTGCATGCTATCTTTGTACAAGGGTGGCTGAGGACTCCAGCCACACAGTGTCTCAGTGTTTAAGGTGTGGGGGCAAAGACTTCCAACTGAGTTGCTGTGACTGACCTTTTGGTTGGAGCCCTGCAGAGGTACTGGCATCATCTGACTACAGCCCCACTGGGTTCCAGAGCCTCTGTACTGGACCACCCTGTGCCCTCAATGAGGGCCAAAAGGGTGTCTTTAGCCCCTTTTCACCATTTATATTAGCAACATGCGTGCCACAGAACATTAATATTCTTTTCTGGCAACAAAAAATAAAATTCACCAAGAGAGCAAGCACAAGAAGTCACAGGGACTGACAGCATCAACACTTTCCCCAAATTTTTCAGTATCCTTCTCTCGATATATATAACACAGCAGCATGCTTTTATCTGGACACACTGCTGCTTCTTGCGGCTTCAATTTATATCCGGTCAGTGTTTTTTCAAAATCCCGGCTTTTGAATCACATGTGAAAGCACAGAGCTTAGAGACTTTCCCTCAAACATCCTATCTTTACTTTTTATTAGCCCCAGTGAGAGTACTGAAGGAGCGCTACATCATGCTCAGTACATTATGCCTGTGATCAGAGTCACGGTGCAGTAATACGGACCCAATTTTGCCCATCTATTTCAGAATACAGAAGCAAGGTGGTTCCTTTAATGGCTTGGTAAAGCACTCATGCAATTGAGTTGCATTAACAGGGACTGAAAATGGGTTAAGTTATCGGTTTAATGAATGAAAAATCAAATATTAAAAAGCCCAGCCTCCAGCCAACTAGGTCTCAAATATCAATCTTTGGCCTTAAATAATTATGCTATTGTTATTCCCTTTCCACAGTCAGACTCTGTTTGCATTAGTGCAGATTGGCACCATTCCCCAGTATAAATCTGCCCTCACTCAGCCCTGGAAGGCTTATCCCAAAAATAGGTGAATTCTCAGACCAAGTAGTTTTCGTATTACACTCCCTGCAGAGAGTATAAGTCAGGACTCGGTCTAAAATGTCCTTTATCACCCTGTTGAATCCCTGCTGTGTTTAGCAGCTGGCACAACTTAAAATAGCCTTCAGGCTACTCTAAATATTGCTGAATTTCCTGGGAACACAGCACTAGAAGGAATCATTTGGGACACTGAGTCCAGCTCTCCCATAATCACAAGACTCCACATAACACACTTCTAGTTTGCAGGAGTGCACAGCACACTTCACCCTTCACTACATCCTATAACCCACCTGAGACCTGAAGTACAAGATGCAGAAGCAGCTTAAAAATGGTAAAACTTCACAATAAAGGACAGGATGAGATCAAGGAGATCTGACAGAAACTGATGGAGGACTAGCAGTATCTAAGGATGGCTTAGAGCCACCTTTAACCTTACCATTGCTCCCCAAGCTGCTCTTAAGCCACGGCTTGGCATCAGTCAGGATCCCCTGGGCTGCTTTTGTGCAATGCTAACTTTGTGATCCTTTTTAGAAGCACAAAGCTTTGGCGGGAGGGGGGGAATATATATTTGTGGCACTCATTTTAAAGCCCAAGAGCTTTGCAACTCTGCAGGAGTTAGTTTGTGCCATATAGTTTCTGCTGGATCATGTAACGTCAGACTGACGAGCTGAAAAATACATGATAAAATAGTTTTGTTTGATACTGGCCAAAAGCAAGATATTGCTCACTGCGGTAACATACTTCCCCAAGTCTTACGTCCTTGTCAGTGTATCCCCATACGCAATACAGGCTCTCATGATGAGTCAACACCATCCTACTCTTTGCCACACTTGACAATAATGACTATGGAATGCATTGCTTCAAATCTTACCTATGTTTTTCCTACCTTCATGCTAGATTTCTGCTAAAAGTCCCACTACTGGTGGGGTTAGTATCTTGATTACTTTTTAGGGCCCACTGAAAAGAATTGTGATCCTGTCAGTCATCCTGGTTTCTTTTGACGAATAATTAAAATAATGACTGTGAAATATATTCAGAAATTACATTCAGGAGTTTGAATTTTTACTTACCAGCTTTTCAATTGCTTATTAGTTAGATTGACAATGACATATTACTGCTCACTCAAACTTCTATGCAATACTGGTCAGTGTCAGGACTTCATGCTTCCAAAGAAAGGAGTAGTTCAAAAGCAATATTAATTCCTCTTCTTCAGAAGTCTAGCTGTTTGCTAATGTCTGGAAATTTTATGTCCTTATTTTCTGGTATGTCTACAGTTTTGTGCTGTGGCTGAGCCAAAAGAACCATACCAAAATACATGTTTAAGAGCACTAATAAGAACGCATCCAAGAAAATAGTCTCATCACAGCACACGTAGCTGTTAGAATAAGTAACAACAAAGGAAGGATCTTGAAATTTTCCCATATGAGATACTGCTAACAGTTTTGGTGGGTTTTTTTGNAGGAACCAAAAAAACTCCCCCAAACTGTTAGCAGTATCTGTAACGCACAGGAATCCTAACTCTGCTCACATTTCCTCCTCTCTCTCACATGCTTCCAATATGTTATAAGGGTGAAAATGTGAAAAAGTCCACATTTGGAGTTACTCATAGGCAGCACGGAGACACTTGGCGCTTTTCTTGATGTGCATATTTATTTTTGATGACCAAACATCATAATTTGACCATCATCGTGGAACGAATCGGGTAGTAGGTTTTGCACCTGGCATGTTATTGTTTGCCCTGAAATCTTGCAGAAGTATCAGAGTATCATTTCAGGTGGATTGTAGGGACATAATTTTCCCTGTAATCTGAATTTAGTTGATGTCCTTGATACTACATTGCACTGAAAGCTCTCCTTGTACACATCTTAATATAGCCATCTGACAGTCACCATTCATTCAAATAAAACCTTGTAAAAATTTATTTTATGAAAGAACATGTATAATTTCTAACTTGTCGACTTCTATAATAAAGCAAAAGATCTTATACTGCATTGTTTGTTGGGAGGGGACGGAGTAGGCTTGTAGGTTTTTGTTTGGAGTATTCTGACAAGCATATAACGTTTCACACGTTGTATGGGCTTGACTCGTGTTACATATTTGTGCAGCACTGAGGGATCAGCAGAGAAAAACATCATTTGTTAGCTATCTGCATTTTATCAGCTCTCATTCCTGCCATCCTTGTAATTCCTGCTACCTTCCACTCTTATGGCTGCTTTGCCGTACACTCCACATCTCTAAGCTTTGTGACCCAATCCCTAAATGTAAAAATAGAGGATAGGAAGTAACGTTTGGTGCTTTTTTCATGTAACATGAATACGTACTGCAGTAACCACTGCAGCACATAACCCTGCTAAACCCAACTTCACTGATGTCCAAAAGGGAACGGGTCAGATGCATGGACACAAACAGCAGACTGAACGAGAGTGCCTCAGGGTCCCCCCAGCTGGTTTTGGGAAGTCCGTAACACATCAGATTTTCAGTTCAAAGCAGACTCTTAACTCTACCAGATTAGGATCCTCACATGGAAAGCAGATATCAGCCTATTGCTGGGATCTTTGACTATTCCTCTAGATGCTGAGCACCCATCAGGTGCTGGTCACCTTCAGAAAAGAAATGCCAGCCTATATCTGCCATGCATTCATTCTCACGCAGCACAATGGCTCTAGTCCTATGTTCCATATATTTTTTCAGTGCTTCAGGAGTTTAAATTCTGACTCAGGCTGAACTCTGCTGTGATAAAATAGTTGTGGCCTGGAAGTGTTATGATGCCCGATCTTTTAAATGCACCAGCTAGAAGAGACAGAAGAGCACAGATGTAGCAAATGCCACTGCACAGGATGCTCTCCAGTTACCTGGAGGCGTTATGCTGTACAAAAGCATAATGTCATCAAGCACTTGGGCAACTCAGCTTCTCCCCATCCTCAGTACTAGCTCGTAAGAGGTATAATTGAGGTCTTTTTTCTCTGGTTGTGTTTTTTTTTTTTTTCTCTCGTATATGTTTTTGTAAAGTCAAACAAATAGGAAAATTAATGACAGCGCGGGAGTGCACCACAGAATAATGCTACTTAAGGACTGCTGTGCCCTTGGCTCCAATTAACCTTAGTGTTTGTTACAGGTTGCAGCCAGCTGCATCAATCACTATTACTTTGGTTGGGGAAGAAAATCCATCATTATTGCAGCCACACACAGATACATACATTATTTTCCTAAAGTATCATAATCCTCCACTTACCAAAAAGGGTCTGTGATAGCTGGAAGGAGATGAAACTCAATTTTCCTTCACATCTGCTTGATCCTTTGGTATAATCAGCACTGCATGCACCAGGCAAGGTCACAAACTATGGCAATGTTCATCACAACATGCAGTCTCCCCATTCTAGTGCCATTAACTGCTCAGCAACCTCTCCTTCTCCATCCCACTGTTTTTAATCTGTTAGGGCACTTCAGAGCAGGAACGTGAGAGCTCGCCTTGCAGACCCGTTTCCAAGGTTGTTGTCCCTGACCACACTTTGAGGAGTCAGCAGTGAACCACTACTCCATTTGTTTCAGTGCAATGGGAAAAAGAACATCACAGTGGGATTTAATTTCAAGTTTGCTGGCCAGCAGCCTCCATCTAAGAAGAGATTCTGACACACCAGTATTACAGGCATTGCAGTATGTCCTCTGAGTAACTTCCTGATAGTTTGTAGAGACCTGTAGCTGATCTAGAGACAACAGGACTGAAATCATAGTTTATTTTCTTCCTTGTATTTTTTAAAAGAGTAGAGAGTTGATGGTGTCATTGTCTTCTGCTACAAAGGCAGTTATTTGCCGAATAATACGTTCGATCATATCATGATTTTCCAAGCACTTGTTTGTTTAACCTGCATTATTTTGGCTGAATTTATGTTCAAAGTCTGAAGTTGGCTGCAACCAGAAATTAAAGCATAACATACATCGCCTGAGACAAGGGTGGGAGTTTCTGGTGAGTCTCACCTAACTTTATTTCATACGGCTTTTTTTGCGCTGCAGTTGCCTCCTTCATAAAAGCAGACCTTTCCCCATCAAGGCGAGGTAAAAGCAAGTAGATGCATTACAAAATAAGGAAGATAGGCCACAGGTGCACAGAAGTGCAAAGATAACCAAGCCCCTGTCTTCCTAGTAGCAACATCAGCTCTAAATAGCTCGCTCTGTATGTATCCAGCTGACGAGCTGACAGATACTTCACAGCCCTCTGGCTGAGGATTTGGTTCTTATGCAAACCTATGACTTCAGATTGCATTCACGCAAGAGGATCGAGGATTTTTATAGAACCAGATGCATCTTTTGTCAGGGGGTACAGAGGCACGTGTGTACATATTTGAAGGGGGGGGGGGCACATTCAAATTTAAATTCTCCTCTCTCTTTCCCTGCAACAGAAATTGTTAACTCAGGGAAGACATTATATTATCACACCATTGTTTACTTCTCTCAGTTTCAGAAAGGCTATTATACTTTGTGAACAGCAAAGTGCAGGGGTCTCCAGTATTGGTAATAAATGGTGACACCTCGCTCTAGGTCTGCCAACCCATCGCAAGACAAAATTTTCTTTGCTGTTTGGCAAAGGGAAAGTCTCAGTACAAAAATTCTTCCCACATGAAGCCTTCCACCACATTTACAGATGTGTCACTGGATAAAAACCAAGGCTGCACCGAACTTAGAATAATCAGAAGAGTTCATTCACCTTCTTCCCTACCCGGCCCAAACACAAAAAGCCTGTTTGGAAGGAGCAAGTTAAATAAACTTGCTGGAAACATAAAACCATTTATTTCAATGACTGAGAGATAAGACGCAGAAAACCATCCCTCACCTGTAATCCCTACTGTTTTCATGTGCACTGAAAAAGTACTTCTATCAGCATGATGCCAGCCCATCATTTCTTAGATAATGATCAACATTTTCTCTGTTAGGCTCTGCTTCTCAGGCCTCGATTCAGCAAAGCATTCGGGTACATCTTTATCTTTAGGTCTGCTAGCAGCCTTCAGTAAAAGCATACAGTTTGAAAGTAAAGTGCTCTGCTAAATTGGGTCCTTCACAGGACTAAAGAGAAAGCTCACACAACAGCAGAGCAACATTGCTTTCCTTCCAGTCACACTTGTTTATTCACTTGCGCTTGCTGTGTACAGCTGTGGATTGCTGGCAGTGTGCTTGGATGGAATTTGAGGGATTCACAGCTTCAAAGATGAGATGTGCCAGCCTTTAAAAACCAGCTTGTATAAACACAGGGAACAAAAGCATCCATGTAAACAAAGGGAGGTAATACGTACATTCACACCTGAGCAAACACACACGGTTTTACCTGCAGCCCTGTATCAGCAATGCTCCAGCAGGTTATACAGTATTCAGTGTATCAGCAGACATAGCTCTCATTTCTGCTATTGCTTTTCTCTTTGCTTCGTGATCAGAGAAGCGCCGGGGCTGAGCCTGCTAGTTTTGCTACACACTGTAAAATGTATGAAGAGGTTTCAAAAGCTCTGACAGTGTCTCATCTATACAGAAGTAGTGTTATAGTTGTGCTCAGAGTGCAGTACACTACATATCACTGAATTCCAACCTTATTTTGTGTTGTGTGTGTATTTTTGGAGTTCCTGTACTTTCTGCTGCAAGTGTGGATTTGTCAATTGTCTTGCTGGTATTCTGGGGGGAGGGAGATGTTTGATTTTTGAAAAGACAAAGAGATTTTAAAACATAACCTCTAATTCAAAAGGCTTGTATAGAGGCTTTGTGTAATCAGAGAGATCAGAGAATCAGAAGTAGAAAAAAAACCTTAATATTGCAAACATTGAGCATTTCTGAATTCTTTGCCACAAGAGCCACCAGGTATCTCAACACTTAAGGGGGAGCAGGTTCTTTCTTTGTAGCCTTTACTGCCTCAGCTCCTTCCCTACCCTGCCACTGACTACGACAAGCAGCAGGATGATTTCCATGGCTGGAGTAAGATGAACTATTTTATTTCTTCCTCCATTGCAGAGTGGCACATGCACGTCACCACGGAGGTGTTAGGGTTTTGGGGACCCAGGACCACCCTCAGTACTAGGTAAATACTGATCCTGGACGCACAGCCAGAGCACAAGGAGCCCCTCGTGTTAGAGCACACTTGGTCAACTTGTGCATCAGTTTGGCAGGCTCCTGGATTATCCAGACTCACTGACATCCCCTTTGAGTTGGGGCTATACAAGAGGTCAGCCGTTACACAAGTCCCATTTACTTCAATGAGAGGTAGAAATGTTTCACCCTAATCACAGTTGGCTCAAGCTTGACACACTCTTCTATATGAGATTTACAAAGACTTAATGTTACTTCAAGAGACTTGCAAAAGTCCCTGAGGGAGTTAATCTGTAGGAGTTCGATGCCTTCACACAGGATACCCAGAAGTCAACCGGGTGCCTGATTCCCATTAAGTTAACTTGTGCAAGTATTTTTGTAAGTCCCTCTTGGCACTAATCCCTCTTGGCTTCCCTTCCCTCTTCTCTTTCCCCCTTCAACCTTTTAAATAAAGATAGCACTTAGCATAAAGATGTGTTGCAAGGCTCCACTCAGTGCCTATAAAGTGCTTTTCAGTGCTGGCAGAAGTGCCTGACTGTAGAGTATTCAGTGAAACTGGAAACAGTGGGGACTTTTTTATGGAGAAGATGTGAAGCTCCATTCTATCAGATACATTCATCTCAAATTTTCAATGGTGTCAACAACATACAACTAAAAGAGGGTGCCGAATCCCCAGGGCTTTCTGTTCCTTTTGGCACTGCAATTAAATCCCCTAAGTCCCATTCCCATTTCATCCGTTTCTGCATGACTGAAGCAAGAGATGTAGTTTGAGGGATAAAAGAACAGGGAATATTTTAGCTAAAGCAACGTATCTAAGTCTTAGTTATACTTTGTTATCTTCAAAGAGAAAACAGATAATATACAAAGCAACTCCCAATACAAACAAAAAACAACATAGAAAAAGAGTAGGGAAGGGTGTAAGCGTACAGCTCACAAACTAGTAATTTAGTAACAGGGAGACGAAATACAACTGATTTGTTTATCAGAGCATTCTATTAACCTCTAATGCAACATTTCATCCTTTATAATTGAGCTTTCCATTTTGTTATTAGACCTTAATAGCTAAATTGCCATCTTGCAGACCAGGCTGGGAAATGCAAGCGAGCACAGAGGTTCAGCCACAATTCACTCCCTTCATCTATTCTGCATAGAAGCTGCATCAGCCCTTGTTTTATGATGTGGCTGAAGTCTTCTTCCTACATTCCTTTTCTGGCTGCTCTGTGCTGTTGAAGGAGACACCACTCCTCTGTCTGCAGGCCACCTTCCCAGAGCTTTCCACGTAGACCCACTCCTGGGGAGCCCTCCCCACCTCCTTTGAGTCAAGACTATATAGGTTTGCAAGACTATAGAGATCTGCAAATCGCAGCGAGTTTAACTGAAAGGGGTTAAGGTGTGGTACAACCTCCTCTCCTGGCAGGGTGTACAGATGAGTGTCTGGTGACAAAAAGGCTTTTAAGCCAACACAGCTACAACTGAGAGAGAGCATGTGGACAAGACCTCTGTCCCCCATCTGAGCCCATTTGGTTGTGTAAGATAGAGCTGCAGTGAGGTTTATGCTCTATCCACTTAGGCAGAAGCATGGAAAAGAAGAACAGACAGGAGAAAGAACTTGAGCCAAAACTTTCCCTTTGCTACTGGGCCAAAAAAAGGCTGGAAAGAAGGCTTAGATGTGGTAGTCAGGGCAGTCAGATGGACAGCCTGGGTGTTATGAATATTAGAGTATGTCACACAGCTTTAGCACAAGAAATTGAAAAGGATCCAGCTCACAGAACCCCACCAGAGCCTAGTGGCTGGAGGTAGGAAATGAGTTTAAACGCTGTTTCAATTTGGTGGACACATTTTGATGTCCCAGCTGACACTCCTGAGGGGAAATAAGGGAAGGAGGGTCTAGCCTGTGAATCATGCCAAATGTTAGATACCACATTGCCTGCCTGCATCAGATTTGCATAATTTTGCCCTTTCTCAATAGCAGAAGTGCATGCACCTGGAGGGCTTTGATGGAAGAAGCATGAGTGCCTGGGGAATTCTGGCACCACCAGGGTCAGCTGGCAGCTGGAGAAAAGGTTCAAAGGCTCTAAATACTGAGCTTCAGGGCTCAAGTTCTCTGTCCAGGAGACAGGACAGGAGAATTGATTCTATTGACTATTTTATTCCAGTGGTGGGACAAAATTCACTTCCATCATTTGAAAGTTGCTTTCTCAATTCTCAACCCACTTTCTCCTTCAAATGTCACTGATCCACTAAAAATCCCACATAATAACCAGTCTTACTCCATTCCTTTCTCTTGTTTCTTTTTTTCCTTCCTGATGTACTAATTTAAAAGTGGACAAATTAATAGAACTTTTCTCCAGAACTCTGCCAATTATGTAAGTGGAGACTGTTATCGGCCACATTTGTGAGAAAAAAGGCAGTGAATTACCTATGCTATCAGCTAATGCCAGAGAAGATTAGATGTGAAACTGGTTATATTCACACCAATGGTTTGGTGCAACAAACAAGGTCGCTCCATGGCCATCCTTGTATGTGTAACGTTGGATGTTTCATGAGACAGGTAATGAAGAAGAAAGTACCATTCGCTGACTGGAAATTGATTCCACCCTGCTCTTCTTGAATTCCATGCAATAAATCTTTTTACTTTACACAGATATAAGAAAAAGGCAAAACCCAATAAAGTATTATTTCCTGGCCAGTAAGAGGCTTTTACTAAAATATTATCAAGTAGTAAGAAACAAACATGAAAGCTACAGAACTGCACTTGACATGAATGTGGCTTTTTTAAATAAACAGACATGTTTGATTATTTGTAATCCAATATAATCCTCTGTGTAATGCTAAATATTTTAAGAGAATTTTTCTTCCATTTGTTCTCAGCACGGTTGGCCTGAAGCCAAAATGTTGTTATTTTTAAAGGCAACACTCCACTAAGGGTTTCAAATTTCTTTCATGTTGGCTCTTTTTATAGCATTTTGAAATTGATTGTGCATAGCAAATTCACAAATGGCAAAAAAGCTATGGCAGCATATATCTCTCATGTAGGTAAACTCCTAGTCTCATTTCCCAGGGCTTTGCAGCAGGAGGGACTCTACAAAGTAGTTGCTAGAAGAAATAAAACAGACCTGTATGTACGGACGAACAGTTCAAATCCTACAAAGCCAAAATACAACTGGTTCCTCTCTGTGCCTCTGCCAGAGAAGCAGTAGTGGGTGGATTTCTTAAGACACCGCAGAGGTGAGGATGCCACTGGAGAAAGAACTAGGCTGAGCCTTAGCCAGGTATAGAGGGGTCTGGAGAGAGTCTGTGTTGTCTGTGGACTGAAAATAGGGCCAAGGTTTTATCATACAGCTTTGAATATGCTGTATAATGGCATTTTGGAGCCAAAAGAGGCAGCAAATCAATCTCTTTAAGAAACTGGTTTTCTCAATACAAGGTAACACAGCAATTTTTCTGTGTTAGTTTTTCATTCCCTTGCAGAGAGCATGCTTTTGCTGCTCCTGTGGACACACCTAGCAGATAAGAGTTTACTAAGACTACTCCGTTCCTCCTGGTCCCAACAGGTATTTCACAGCCCCTTCCACCCTCCTCCCCATGACAGGCTGCTGTGACCCCTTCCATCTGCTGTTCTCAATCTCAGCACATTTCAGACCTTGAATTTGAACGTCCAAAACAAACCATGCTGCATTTGAAAGTCTGAGGCCCGTTCCCCAGTGTGCATCAACCTGGCTTTCCACTCAGAAGGTATTTTGCCTCACACAATGAAAACACGTTGTAAGTACAGATTGGCTTTCATTGTATTCCAGTTCTGGGATAGTTAGGACACTGGTTATATTCCCAAATATATATATGGGAAAACATCAGACTGGAAATGTGCTTTCCTAAACAAAAATGGACATTCTCTGACAATCACCCACCTCCAGGTGCTGGGGCTTTAATTAAAATATCAGTTGTTGCAAGTCTTGTAATGAAATTACCAGTCAGCTATGCTGAATGTCTTACATTCCTGCCCTACTCACGCAGGCTTCTAAAGAGGTAGCGTCCCTGTCTTCCTAAAACTTTCAGCAGTGTGAAAAATAAGCTGCATGAGCAGCCCAATTCTTTTGCAAGATATTTGTATAGGCCTATAACCTCTTCCAGGGATTTCTTCTTAATTTGTATTCATTCACAACCAGCAGAGAGAATGAAAAGTGTGGAAGGGAGAAACTCATTCCAGGAGTTCTGCAGCACCCTGCAGCTTAGCAAAGGTAATTTGTGTAGTTACAGCTCTTCTTTTATTGAACACATCTGCAGCCGTCATTGGATTGGGATGTTTCCTTTATGCCTCCTTGAGAGCTAGTACACATCCTGGGCTGAAGGCTGAATTTGAAAAATGTTCACATAGCCTGTGACCAGCTATGGGAATACAAAAGCCAGGCTACTTTGATCCTATCAAACCACAGAAATACTACAACATATGAAAAAAAAAAAAGAAAAAGAGAAACAACTGAAAGGACTCATGGGTAAACAGCTACTTATTTGTTATGATCTCACCCTAAGGATTTTCTCATTAAGACTTAATGTGGTTTGGTACAAAGGTGAGCTGGGGTATGAGGTTGGAGATCAAGCCTATAAATAACAACAAGTAAGAAAAACAGCTTAAAAAATTGTTCAGGGCTTTTCTCCTTGTCTAAAAGAGAATTATAGATTTCACCCTTCTGCTATGAGGATGAAAATAAAGTGGTATACAACAGCCTTGAAGTGCAGTTAGAAGCAATTCAGGAAAAAAAAAAAAAATGACTAAACCTAATGCAGCTGCAGGCAAAAAGCACAAGAGGACCCACAGTCACAAGGTTGATTCTACCCAGTCAAAAGTAGGAGGAATAGGGTTAGATACTCAGGATGCTCATGGGATGCTATCCCCTGGCAGTGGCTGAAAGATGCAGTGCCAGCATGCACTCCCTTTTAAGCCCAAGAGGAAATTCTGTTTGATCAAGACAAAGTTGTCTGCAGCTCTTTTCCCATCTCCCCCAGGTTCTGAAATGTTCAGAAGTAAATTGGTGATCCATTCTACTTCTGATTTTCTTCCCCCTCAGTGTTGCATTTTAGTATCCTTCCTGCCACACCTAGAACTACAAGTATTGCCTTCACATCTATCCAGGGAAAGAAAAAGACAGACATTTAAAATTGTAGATTCCCCACAGTAGAAGTTTGTCAAAGTTTTGCACAATACACCAACTGACAATTAATCTTCCTTTCTCCCCCAGCCACAAGCTGTGCTTACATCCCCCTATGTCAGAAAAAAGCACATTCATCATTTATCTGTCTTTCCCATCCCACACACCAAACAGCTGTAATACAAAAAAAAAAATCACGCTTATAAATTACTTTGGAACACAAAGAGAAATCTCTCCATTTTGTAACAACTTTGCTAATTTTAAATGGAATGGGGATTCTTTTCCCTCATGTCTCATGCTAGCATATACTTTCCAGGATACCCTATTTTGTTATCAATTTACAGCAAGTATGCATCCAGATTACTACAAGGTCCTCCAGCAAATGCAGAAACAAATTGAAATTAAAAAGCCACACGTTTTCTGTAAGGAGTCACCTCCTGCAAACCTTGCCTGCCCGTAAAAATGTAGCTCCTGGGAAAAAAGATTGAATTCTTATCTATGGGGCATGGAGAAGGGAAGTTGTACTATTAATAAAGCCAAATGTTAGGCTTAACTCAATATGCAGAGTCTAGGCAGGGATGATATATTTCACTCCCCTCTTTGAGAAAAAAATGGCAAGACAGGCCAGACATTGCCTTTTTTTTCCTTGAAGACAACTAATTTTCCTTCATATGCTGCTTCAGATGCATTTTAACTGGGAGCCCCCTCACCCCCCATCAGGAATCACATCCTAGCCCTTACCCCACTACGTCAGTTCAACGAGTGTGCAACTCCGCTGAAGTGAAATGCTCCTTTTCCCTCTTTAGCTTTCACAAGCAGTGAGGCATGTTGTTTTTCTCTTTTTGTAGGACTGAGAGAACCAACTCCTCTGTCACATCATACATTTCAATTGGACGTGAATAGGGAGCCATCCATCACTCTCCCAGATTCCCCGTGTTTACTAAAAAGTCTGTTTAAGGAACCGTTAAAGACGCCTTAAAAGCTCTAGATGCATAAGGAAGGACACATTCCCCCAGACATCTTCATTTGCACAGGACCTGAACTCCAGTGACTGTTCACGTGTATATCAGCACAGGAAGCATGTTCAGGATGGTCTCAGACAGCAGTTTCTAGATGCAGAGATTTGGAAAGGTAGAGACTACTTGGCAAAACACAGGCTGCTGAAATGTCTACAGAGCTCCCCAGGACTACCTGGACTTTGTCAGGGGCCACTTCTGTCCCCTGAGCATGCCAGGAAGCAAGAGTGGCTAACGTCACCCTCATGCACGTTTCCCTCAGGCTGCACCACTGAGGTGCAGCTCTAAATTTCAGTCAGCCTTGACTAATGAATGGATGCTGTCTGTTTTGGCACGGAGCTCATCCCCGCAGTGTGAAACTGCTGAGAACAGGGGGGCTGCTTCAAGAGCAATATTGATGCTGTGACCGAGAGGGCAACGGCAGCCCTCAGTTCTGCAGGCAGTCACCTGCCTTTGATGCTGCTCCCTGTGGACAGCACAGGGGAGTGACACCCACTCAAATTCCTCGCTGGGCTGAAGCCTAAGAAAATGCCTACAGTACCGGTCGATATGTCAGAGGGCCACTGGCAGGAGCTTAATAAAAATGCAGTGAAAAGGTACATCTGGGGGTGTGCCCCGAGTCTGCCTTGTCTGGCTGCATCCCAGGCTCACAGCTGGATAACCAGCTGCATCCCAGCTCTGAAGCATTGCCAAGCTAGGAGCCTCTCTGCTGCCACTCCTCTTTCTCCTTGCTGCTACTTCTCATTATTTTCCCTTTTTCCACCCTGCTGCTGAATAAAAATTGCCCATCTGACAAAGAATGTTACAGTCAAAATCTCATTGTGGGCACAGGGGAACACATCTTATACACAGAGCCAACAAGTAGAACTTATTGTTGGTCTAATTAACGTTTCAACAGAAAAATCTAAGTAAATCAAGCTGTTATTCTAAGTCCAGTTACAACAATGCTAATGTTTATAGTCTATATTATCTAATTATTCCTAATTCCCATTAATAGTACCATCCAAGTTTAGTCACCAGCTTCCTGATACCTACCTCTTTTGGTCATGTTATGCTCACTTTTCTTAGGAGTAGCAGCAGTGAGTAATGAGTGTCCTAATTTCCTCAGTGGAAGAAATATGCTGTGGATGGTCAGAGTTCCTTCCTCCTCAATCTTTTTTGGGTTTTTCCCACAGTCTTTTGTTATTGCTTTTTTAATTGGTGCCCAACTTTAGTTACAGAATATTCACTTGGGAGTTGTTGGAACAACATAAAACAGTATAATTTCTTTAGGGTAAACCGATGCAATTTTACAGAGTTAAGGTAACTCAAAAAATAAGTCACCCGTTGGGCAATTGCTGGGTCAGTTAAAAGAAGATGACGCAAGCTCAAGACCAGACAAGGCCTGAAGTGGTCTGTGTTAAGGTGAAACAAAATCATAGAATGGTTAGAATTGGAAGGGACCTTGAAGATCATTGAGTTCCAACCCCTTTGCCATGGGTAGGGACACCTCCCACTAGAGCAGGGTGCTCAAAGCACCATCCAGCCTGGGATAAAACCCGCGATCTGTCAGTAGCAATGCCAACATCTTCTATCCCAAGGTGCAGGGCTGCAAAAGCCACGTTCACTCTGGTACTGCTGATGCCCACACACTCTCCTCCAAACAGGCGTACACACCGGTTACGTCAATGCTTTTGTCAATAAAACTCTGCTTACCAGACCTTTTTTCAGTTACAGTCAAATGGGCTGCAGCCAATGTGTTAGATGCTATTCCCTCAAATACCTGAGGTCTTCTTTCAAGCTGAAGTCACCCGCATCTATTCACATCTAAGTCACACTTTCATTTCAGGGAATAGCGGCTTGTGGTTTTAAGCCTCCATTCTATTCTAGATGTTAATGTCAAGGAAATGCTTTGGCCCTTCAGCACTTAAATCAAGGTTTAATTTCCACCAGCAATAGTAGCATTACTATAGCCATTACTAGTATAGGTAGTAGTCTGTAGCACACAGAGGAGGAAGTAAATATATATATATATTTAAAATATATATATATTTATATATATAAGCTCAACAGTTGGAATATGGTATTAAGTGAAAGTATATCAAATTTTCAACAAATTTGGGGCGTTTATAGACAAAAAGGAAAGAAAACCTAAAATCATAAATCTTAGATTGCCTATTAAATGCAATGCCGTATTTTTTTGTGGACAGCTTGAATCTTGGATAATCCCTACTGCTTTATAAGTGCCTATGCTTGAAAGTAAGTCCTTGTACAACTTGCAGTGTAAAATAACCTGCAGTAAATCAGAGGAAAGGGGTATTGGTTAGAGATTACGAGGAGGGAACAGAGGCAGATAACTCCAGGGCGCACTTCCCCTCATATTACCTGCATGTACCTAACACCTGCATTGTTGCTAGGTTGCAAGGACTTTAAATAGGAGAGAGAATCTAGTTTCTAGTTTAAAAGAGACAAATTATGGATTGGTTATGTAACTGAAAAAAACAACATTTCATTACAAGACAATAAATTCAACAGAGAATGTGTAACTGGAGATAATAAACCACTGGTGTGATTTTGATTTTGTTTTGAAACTGTCTTCATCCAGCAGGTGAGAAATGATATAAAAATGCAAATGTCTTACGGCTTATTTAAGAAAAGCTCATTAAAAACAAAGTTACCAAGACTTGATTAGATATACATGAAGTGTTACAGGGTAATGAGATAGGTATGTGTATATATATAAGTTTATCCATGTTCATTTTTTAATGATTCCTCAGATTTTTCAGTGTCCATATTGTCTTCTGGTTTTGAATTCCTGCTAAAACATCACCGGCTAAGAGGCTTAAATGCCATTGACTGGATTGCAGTAAGAGAAAGGTTTCTAAATTCCTTCGAAGGTCTGGCTTTTACATTCACTCTGCTTCCATGTATCATGATGTACAGTATCTTTGTGATTCTCACAAATGACTTCAGAGGATAAACACAATAAAGATTATTAAGTGATCGAACTCCTTGGTAATTGAAACTATGCAGGTACCTTAGGCAGGTGAATAAGCACTCATGTTTGCCTTCAGGGCAATTTGTCAATTTTCAGCTTACATCAGTTTGACCATAATTAGAGGTGAGAAGGAAACAGGAAAGCAGAAAGTGGGAGGACTTTAGGATCAAAGCTAAGTGACCTTGACAGGAAGGAGGCTTTTATCTCTCCAGAAAGAAGCAGCCTAAGCTGACGACAGTCACAATGCAGTAGAAGTGCATGCAATATTTAAGATACTGGGGTAGAACATACTGTGAGTGCAAATAAATGCACTTTTTAGGAGCGTTTGAAACTTAGATAAACACATCCTTTGTTGCAAAAGCATGGATTTGTCTCACTGCAGTCAGTAAACATTTGATCATTTTGTGTGGTATTTAAGCTCCAGTATCTTCAGCTGTAGTCATTAAAATCGGGCTAACGGAAATTTTGCCAATGAAAAGAATAGCAACAACTGAAAGAAGCAACAGAAGAACTACGAAACATTTTTAAAAAAATTAAAGTAGGATTGACACACTGGCTGTAGTGACACAAGATTCTCATCAGTTTCAACAAGAACAAGGCTGGGTGTTTCTGTTTAGCACTTTCTATAAGAGCTCCAGAGAAGTTTAGGTTTAGTTTAAAAAAAAAAAAAAAATATTTAAGACCTACAGAGTAGTCTTTCCATAATGGAAGAACAGCAGATTTGCCCTTCTCTGATGTAAAGAGCAATGTCAGAAGTTGTACTAACACCTCAGCTGGTCAAGTTTCATTTCCTACCAGAAAGACTTTTCTTGAGCGTTAACTGCTTGGGGGAATACCTTTTAGATGAAAAGAGGGAAATCTCTCTTGTTCAGATTAGTATCTCTTTGTTTTTTTAAACAGAGACATCTGTTTACAGGCATGAAAGCACAAATTATGCAGAAATAGTTTCTTTTAATTCTGCTCCTCCCAAACCACTTATCCAGTGTTTTTGATCTTGGCTATCAATCCTGGCAACTCCATGGAATTAATTTAGAATCAAACCCAAAACTCCACTGAGCAAAGAAGGCCAATTTTGCCGTCTTCAGTGGTTTGCAGAGTAATGTTCCACTGAATCCTGGACCGAGAACAACCATTTGCATCACATGTTTTGTATTTTTAGGATTAGCTCCTTCAGTTGTCTAAAACATAAGAGCAGAGCCGTCCTAGAAGCTTCTAATCCCCAATTTGCTGCATATGATGATTACATAGTTATTTAGAATTAACAATACAGTTAAGAGCTGCCGCATGATTCCCACTCCCTTCCTTGGAAGGCAATAGCCAAGAGTCTGCCTGGAACAGATTTTAAAAATAAAGCACCATATTCACGTCTCCATTACACATCGAGAAGATTTCAGTAATTCCATTAGAGACCCCACTTCCAAAAAACATAAATTCTGTTTATACCCCAGTGAAATTCTACATAAATTTGCAAATAATTTAACAATACTGTGAACACTAATTGTTTAAAGTCAGACTAGTGGTTTTTTTTCCAGTTTTTACTTCTAAGTATAGCACGTTTACAGGGAACTGATCACATACCACTGAAAGGAACTTTCTTACAGGCTCCAATGGCCAGAGGAGTATGCTTTGGTATGTACAAGCGAAGAGGTTAGTCACCTATATGGCATTTGATGTTCACAGTGTATGTATGCGGAGCTATGTGAACCAAGAGATCAAAAAAAAAAAATTCACGATTCAAATTTCCTCAATATTCCTAATTAAACAACTCATTAAGGTTTTCCAAAGAACTGGTGACATAAGTGGCATTATTAAATACTTCAGAACCTATTCAGTCACAAGTAACATTATTCTTTTATACATTTTCATTTTCTGAGAAACAGAAAATTACTAGCGAAAACATATTAAAAGGCCCTTTTCAAAGAAGAAAGCCACCTCTCAGATTAGTGATTTGAAAAGCAAGTATGCACGTTTCCTATTCAAGAAACTTCAAGAGTTTCAGAAACATCATTCCTTGTTCACAAAACCTCCGTTAAGTAATGAGTCATTATGGCTGCAAATACACACTGAAGTGGTGAAGTTTATTGCCTCACCTGAAGCGCAGATGTTTCTGCATACAGCTGTGTGATGAATAAATATCAACCTGCCTGGACAAGAATGTCCTAGTGGTCAGGTTGCTAGAACATCCCTGCCATCATGGTGTAGCGTTTATTCACCCTGGATGAACCACAAGCACATCTTACTCCCATTTTAATAGTCATTATCCCATTCTAGTAACTCTGAAGTCATTGGAAATGGTTCAGTCTCTCTCACCACTGCAGATTTTGTTAATGCTAACCATGAGGATTACTTACAAGGATAACTTGCCACAGTTATTTCCACCCTCTGCCACCCGTTTCACCACTCTGGATTTGGAGACCTGAACCTGACTCCCTTTTGATCAGTTGAGGACAACAGAGGCCATCATAATCTAGCCCTGCTTGAGACGATCTCCTAGATCCTTAACAGGATCCTGTGTAGGATCAAGAGATCTGATAAGGGAGGCAGAAGATCTGCGTTAGCTCTCCTGTCTTTTGCTGCAGCTTCTTAAGCTGTGCAGTTAATAGGGGCAACATTAAGAGGTTTTTAAAGAAGCCACAGCGTTTTAGTATAGCCAGTTACTACCGTGATCAAAGAAATGATAGACTCTTTCATCAAAAAAGAGACATGACCTACTAATCTGCAGTTCTTTTAATAGCACATTTGTAATGAAATGAGTCTTAATGGGCATGTCTCTATTTTACAGTTGATTGCTCCTGTTGGAGTGTATTTGCACAAATGGAGTTCACTTGCCCACAATGAGCTGAGCGTTGCAGGCATTTCTGATTTGGTAGCACTCTGCATCCCTTTCACAGTGGTAAATGGCCATGAAAGCCTATGAGAAATACAAAAGCCCTTGGCAACCAAACACAAAGCCGAAGTTTAGCTGTTTCTATCTTCCTCGGGTCCAGTACCTTAGGTCCCACCTAGTGACTGTTTTCACCTAACTTCAGGGTGGCAAGTTGGCATATGTTTCTGTCAAGAAGTAAAGAAAAATGTAGTGAGCACTGAGCCTCTAGCAGAGGGAAAGGAGCAAACAGCAGCTGGTGGATAGAAAACCGCCTGAGACAGACAACTGCTTTGCTCCAGCGTGGATAAAATGGGGTGTGCTGGCAGTGAGGGTGGGCAGGAGAGTCCCCGTACAGGGGAACGACAAAAGATGGGCTCAAGAAATTAAGATTGCTAAAACAAACAAAAAAAGGTAGTAGTGATCACATGTAGGATCATAACTATCCTAAAAAAATATGAAGTTACAGACAGTTGTGAGTAAAAAAAGAAACCACACAGAAAATAACATCTCGCATTTTTTTCTTAAGAAGAGTGCTTAAGCTCTAATGTGCCTTAATTAGAATCAGGTGCACTCTGCTTAGCTGTTTGCCCTCAGTTGTACCCTTTGCTATAACAATTCTGTTATCTCAGTCTGTGGGTTTCCTCTGCAGGAAATAAATCGGGCTTTTAACACTTAATAGCATGTTTGACAATAATATACACTGCCCACAGCACAACCAAAACATTCCTGTCAAAGAATTTTCTTTTACTTGTGTCTGTTATTGAGCTGCCTAATTACTACTGTCAAAAATAGCCAGTCTTGGATAGGAAGATGTGCTGGTGCCTGTTGAAAAAGAAACCTTACCTCCTCCTTTCTTTTATTCCTGGCTATGCATGTGGCAGTATAGCCTCTGCCTTCCTTGTCCCACTGCAATACTTGAGGGAGAAGTACAATGCCACTAGAGCAGCTGCAAGCCCAGATCTTTCTCTTGTGTTGGGAGGGTATCGCTGACACCTTGGCTTTGAGCAATTGCTGATCATCATAGAAAGCATAGTTGTCTATGGTTCTGTGTCATTTATGGGAGCTTATGGATAATTTCCCTGTGATGGCATGGAAATAAGTGCCTAATAAATGGTAGGCTGAGCATGCATGGAAAAATCCAAACCGGATCTCTCATCTACAATAAGAAAAACAGTTTTCTGGGAAAGCTGATGAGGTTTGGTTTGTGGGTGTGGTTGTTTTTTTTTAATTTATTGAAATATTTGAAATAGTTCCCTTTCGAGATGTTATTGGGTGGTGTCATTTCATACCCTCCTCAGGATGGAGTCTTGTTTAAAATAGCTCTATTTTTGCTCTACAATGAAAAGTCTAAAATGTCAATGATCACTTCTAAGAGCCTGTCTAGGAGACTTTCAAGAACTAGAATCTAAAAGGAGACAGAAGAGGTATTCAAACCATGTAGCTTTTTCAGTGGAGAGACAAAATGCTTTAACTTAGACACTTCAAGTCACCCAAGAGCCTTTCACTTTCTATTAACTAGGAAGGGAGGCTAGGCTCCTTTTCAAACATCAGATTTCCATGCATAAGGTAGACTGAATTTCCTTTTAATGACACTCCTGCTTTGAAGAACCTGCTAGTTCCCTATTCAAAAATAAATAACTAAATAAGGTTAGGGAAAACACCAACTTTATAAGAGCGGCTGCAAGTTCAATAGTAGCGTACTGCACATCTGAAAACAGCAGTAACATTCACAACAGGATGACAACACCACAGACTTTCATCAAGCACTGCAACAAGGAATAAGGTTTTTCTACAGCATTTTCATAGCTTCAAGGATGCTTTCTGTACTGCTTTGGCCATGATTCCATGCACATCACATTAAGGTATTGATCAGAATTAAAAGACCCACATACCGCATATGCACAGCAGCAGGAGCGCTACCTATTTGTTCTCCTATTAAATGCAGTTGTTTAACTGCTTTAATCTTCTGCCCATGAAGGAACAGGCTAATGCTGTAAATTACGTTAAGTTCTGTTACCTGCTAGCCACATACCTGTCCCCCATTTTAGATTAGAGCACAGCATTAGCAGAACGCTGCCCGCTTCAGGGAGACAATGAAATACAGTGGAGACCTGCCCTCATATCATCTTTTGCAAAAGGCAGAAGACACTGGAAGCCTTTCACAAGACCAGCTTCTCCTTTCTGTTAATGCCAGGAGGAGGCAGGTAGCTCACAAAGAGGACAGAATCAGCTAGAGCCGGGTCCGTCCTTCCTCCTCCATATAGCTGCTTGCAGGGGCGACACCTGCATAAGGCCGCTACTCACGCAGCATTTACTGCTCTTGACTGCACACCCAGGGAACGTCAGATCCTTTTCCAGGTGCTCCAGCCACAGCATCCACACACCCCCCAGCATGTGCCAACATCCAGCCAGTATGTGCAGCAAAGGGGAATGTAGTGGCTACAGTACAGATATTGTGCCTCAAACTGGCACACCATCAGAAAGGAAGAATAACCTTCTGATTAAAATGCTTCTGTGTGCCTCAGGAAATCTAAGTGCAGGCACCAGCCCAGCCGCAGATATTCCTGAAAGACTACAGGAAAGTCACTTAATGCAAGCATACAATGGAAACAAGATTTTCTTTTCTGTGCCGTTCCTCTATCTTGTGCATTGTGATTGTTTATGCGCAGTGGATGAAAGGAACGCTCCCAGGGTGGCTAAATACAGAGACTTAGACTGGGCATGTCTGAAACAAGTTGACACTAAGGCTCTTTTCAAGTGCTAGGTGAAGAAAAATAAAAACACCTGAGAGCAGACTAACATCATCATCAATTCATTCACTGGCTACTGAATAAAGTCATAGAATCATCTTTTGCCACCACCATTCACAAACTAAATAAGAAGTTCTCACTTTCCCTCTTTTGCCAGTGTGTGCTTTTGTGAAGACTGGTGTTCGTGTACATTCAGGTCCACTAAGGTTAAAGTAGTTGCATTGTTCAAAAGGGCCACGTTAATAGATCCCAATGCAGGATGGAAGTAGTAGTTATCTTCACATTTCTGCTGCATTTAGTTATTTTTATAGTTCTAGACCTTTTTTCCTGCTGAGAGCACCGAATAATAAAATGACTTTGAAAGACACTATAATCAACCACGGCTGGCTGCAATTAAATTGTGTACTTGATGTCTGCAGAAAGTACCTCTAGTTTAAAACCACAAATCTTTCATTTTGAATTCTCTCTTGGCTCTGCTCTGTTTCAGTTTTTGTTGGTTTGGGGTTTTTTTTCCTATTTCAGAGGTATATTTACAGAAATGATCACTAGAGCATATGGGTTTATATAACAAAGATATCAAAAAAGTGAACATCAGAAGATTAAAATTATATCAGCTATCCTTGCACTGAAAGTTTGACTTTTTTTCTGTTTATGATTGATATTTACAAATGAGTGCCTCATGAACAATGGAGGAGAAAGAGCATTTGGATTTCAGAGCTATAAAAGCTAATTCACACTAGAGAAAATTATTAGATGGAGACTTTCAGATCTGACTGGTCGTAAGAGAGATATAATTGTACAGCTCAAACTCAACAACTGCTTTTTAAGTCCAAGTCAGTTACGAACAAGTTTGAAATATTATAGATTCTAAGCACATGAAACTTAGCTATTACTGAAAATATTTAACAAGGAGTTCTTTGCTATATATGAGAATTTATCAATATTCTATATTAAAATATACAAATACAACACCAAAGAAAAATAAATATGACAAATTTGGAAGCCTCTATTTTTTTTGAGGTTAGCTGGAATGCTTTCTTTTCTTTGTGTAGCTATTGTTATTTTAACCTTTCCCCCTCTGCAATGAGAAAGTAGTTTTTCTGCAGGTTTCCCTTACAGCCTTAATCCTTGCCTTGCAGTCTTGCCTACAGAGCAGCAGAACCACATATTTCTCATTTGTGAGGACAGCCTCAACACCGCGGGGCTCTGGCTTCTCTGGGTCACTCAAATTCTCTTAAGGACTTGGACATTGCTTCTTTACCATGGCTTTGTAAAGAGGTAAAACCCAAGCAAATAGTCACCAGATCCTTACCTGTCATGCCTCATTCCATACCACACTGTCACGTCTTCTACAGCAACCACAGGACTCACTGTATGGACATTATCCTACTCCACCATTAATGGTTTCCCACCTTTCATTCCTCAAGATTTAACAAGCAGGTGTTAATGTCTTCTTCCCTCTCAGGCTTGATGGCTTAAACAATTGCACCTGATGTTTGAGGCAGGGGAGTGTTCTTTCAGCAGAATCATGCAAGGATGGAGAGTGTCTCTCACTCCATGGTCTTGCCAGGGGACTAGCAACTGATTCTCCTGCACAGGGAAATTGTGAAGCTGAAGCCTCTGTAGAATTATTTGGGATTTAAGCAGGGTCAGTTTGCCTGGTAAACTCAGTTCAGGCTTGGCTTGGTAAGCATCTAGAAGGCATGATATCAGAATATTTTTAGTGTGTCCCCATATCTTCTACAAAATTAAATATAAATTAAAGCTTGCAGGGCAGAACCCTCCTTTTCCTCCAAATGCAGTGGTAGACACTTCATATGATACAGCAGTTGATGAAGCCAGGGACTAGTCTGCATCTTTCCACTATCTATCATAAATCAGACCCGATTTTGGGGCAATAAAAATATATACCCTGGTGCATTCATAGTGTGATCTGATAGAATGAAAGAACCTGATCTATTCTCTGCCTTTGTGCATTTTTCTCCAAGATCCTAAGCAATCACCATGAGGACGGATGCAGTTTTTTGTGTTGTATGAACAAACAAAAAAATAACCAAACAAACAAACCACCAAAATCTAAAACTAACTATGCCTGTTAGATGAATTTTCAGATACGTATTGCACTCACCCAGGGTATATCAGTATCATTTCCCATGATTTCCATGCCACATCATTATTAACTTTCACCTCCTCATTCATTCTCAGTATAAGAATAAGAGTACATTATCAATTCTTGAAAATACAATTAGTTTTCATTCCAGTGTACTAATGGACCTTAATCCTAATGTGTGAAGCTTTGTACCCAGCTCTCAAACAATGAAACTGTACCTAGATGACTAGGGAATAAAAGATCTATTATACTGGCACTTCTGTTCGAATAAAGGCTATGTCAGAAACTTTAGAGACGCTGATGGTTGTTGGCATGTTTAGAGGCTATTTAAAATCTAATAATCAGCAGCTCATAACAGTCAAGATGTATAAATACATGCAGGAATGTAATTCAAGGCACGGGATTTGAAAATAAATTATGCTCAGGTCTGAAGTCTAGGACACTTTGTAAAGCTTATTCCTTTGAGTCTATTGAGGAGAGAGTACTATGGGGCTAAAACAAAAGAAATTAAGTCAAAATGTTTTCCCTTTGCTTGCTGATCCATCTGATGGGAAGGCTCTTTGCTAGTCTGGTTTACTTAGCCACCAACTGGGAAGAGCAACACAACCCACAGTGCTGAGTGGGAGTGGAGTTGGAAGCTCTTTGGGGTTCCTCATGTCAAGAATTTGCTCCTGATGCCCATTACTGTACCAGAAGGGCATCTCCAGGGGCAAGAACTTCATTAGGAAGTTGATTCATAAGCGTGACTCCAATGGACCTATTTTCTCTTTGATTTATAGTTGAAATAATAAAGTATTTATCTGGAAAGGTGTAAATTTGCACCGAATTCTCACATTGGTGGCATTAAGACATTACATACATTGACAAGATACTGTGAGAGAGGGTGAATAGAAAGTTTGACTATGAATATCATCACCTAGGGGAAATAATTTTGAAGTTGATATTTATAGTGATTAAGCAATTGTCTGAGATTTTGATCCTTCAAAGAGGCGTGAACATAAACTTTAAATCTGTGACTTGTCACACTGAAGACAGTTCTGTGACTGCAAGTGACATTGCTTTTATGTTAACAATCATCATATCTAAAGTTAGACTGGGATTTTTTTTAAAACTTGGGTATGCAGATACCTTTTTCTCCCTTAAAAAGCCCAGATTTGGTGTATATTTGAGCTGACAGAGCTAAGCCAGTTGTCTGAGGCTGTTGTACAGTAAAATAGTTTTTCACTCTTGACAGTTGATTAATACAGCGAGTTCCCCAAACACCTGACCAGCTGATGGTTGAGAGAAATGCCAAGTTTAACGTGCCTCTTTTGTCTTATTGTCTGTCTTTTTATGATGTGAAGAAAACAAAGAAATTTGAGCCTCTATCTCAAGGTCCCATCAGTTATATTTGCATATCTCTATTTAAAGAAAATAAAGTATCCCTGGTGAATGCCTTGTTTTCAAAATCAAGAAAGGAGACTGAATGAGAAAAATTTTACATTGCAGAGACCTCTCTGAAGCATGAGACCCTGAGAATGGAGCTGGAGTGCTCCTGTCCTTTTTATTCACTCAACTGAATTTATCACAGTGACCCGTAAAACAGTTATTGGCACCTATACAACAACGACACCATGGTCTTCAGTTGGTACTTACCCCAGTTGCACGCTTAAGCAGAGGTTTGTAAAGGTGTGTCGCCTCTCTTGCCACTCACAGGAAAACTACTGGAGCTTAGCTGCTTCGTGAAAACTACACAGTCAAGAAGGACATTACAGGATCGTGCCCTTATTTCAGCATTTGGGATGCGTCTCTGCAGAGAAAAGGCTGTATTTCACAGCTATGATATCATTCTCGTGAGCTATATTTCAGCATGAGCCCCTATAAAACCTCTTCCATGACATCAGAGCTGTGAAATATGGCCGATTTCAAGTGCAGAAAATTCCCCCGCAGGAATAATTGCTTCCTGGCAATTGGCATTTGAAGGACTGATCCTTTAAAAGGCTGGCACAAATCCTGTCCAGGTAATGCTGCTCCAGGCAGCACGGCTCGGGAAACATGACAGGCAGGAGCAGAGGCATGGAAGCCCCACTGTGGGATTTGGCCGTGGGGGCAATGAGACAAGCACTGGGGGGAGCCTGTCAAGTGATCATTTTCACTCCCTCACACCTCAGCAATCCACGCAGCCATCACTAATAGCAAAAATAATAGCTTCGCTCGTATGCCGTGCTCCCTGCCTCAGACCCTGCCTCCCTGACAAGGCGAGCCACGTGGGCACAGCCACAGCCGCCGTCTCTCTCGTCTGTCTTTTCCCATCTGCGCTCCGAGCACAGATCATGACGGGTTCCTGCCGTTCCATGGCAGCTGGCCAGGGCTGCCGCTGCCTGGAGCACTAATTACTCACCTGGGCAGGCCCCAGGTTCCCCGCAAAGCAACTTGGCGAGAAAGTGGAAGTCAAAAATATTGTGAGAAGCATTGTCTCTTCTTTCGTATCGCATCAGGGAAAAACACCCACCCGCACATCGTTCACATTCTCAAGTGAATAACGACAGCACCAGAGGGAACGGTCTGAAGTTGTGGCAGGGAGGTTTAGATTAAATATTGGGAAGAATTACTTCACTGAGAGGGTGGTCAGGCACTGGAACGGCCTGCTCAGGGAGGTGGTGGAGTCACCAGCCCTGGTGGTATTTAAGAAATGTATAGACACGACACTTCAGGGCATACCCTAGTGCCTGAGATTATTGGGTTGGGTGATGTGTTTTGTGGTGTTGGTTTTGTTGTTTTGTTTTTGTTTGGTGTTTTTTGGTGTTTTTTTTTTTTTTCCCTCTGGTGTGTGTATGGTTGTGCTTGATGATCTCAGAGGTCCCTTCCAGCCCTAAAGATTCTGTGATTCAAGACTCCAGTCAGAGCTGGAGGTTAGAGGAGTGGATGTTGGCAGTCATAAAAAAAGAGACCTTACACAGGTTGCAAGGAGGAGGATAACAGAGACTATAAAAACTGGGAGAGAGTTAAAACCACTTCATCTCTCCCTGGCCTGGTGCCTGAATCTACCCGTGTACCCTTCTAGTAACCTGCACATTTATTTGCGGGTGCCCCATGAATTGCGCTGAAAGCAACTGCAGAACACATCCTAAAGCTTAGTGACATTGCCTTTTCCTGTTCTTACTCTTGTGGTGGGCAGCAGGTCTGTTCTCACTGTCACATCTGTGTGTGTGTGCGTGTGTGCTTACATGTATGTGAGTGTGTATGTGCCTGTTCATCTGCGTCTGTCTCACAGGACTCAAAGCCCTACGTGGACACAGCTCCCGTGACCTGCAGGACAGTTGTTTTTACCTACAGAAAGTTCACTGGCATTAATGAGAGCTAACAAGAAACCTTCCCTCTTCTCTGGAGGAAGCTGCAGTGCTTCAGAATTAATTGTACCATTTTCCTTCTTCCTCTAAATGCTAAAAAACTGCCTCCTTCTCACCCAGATGTTATCTTTTTATGGTATTTTAACTTCTGAAGCAGTAAAACGACATTGTTTGAACAGCCTTGTTCCATTACCTACTACCCATCTGAAAAGCTAAGTGGTATTTTTTTTATAGAAAATGATTTACTAAGAGGAGCTGTAAGAGGCTTGAGGTTATTTTATAAAATTTATTACTAAGAGCAACGACAAGCAGCAGAGTGGCTAACCTGAGGCACTGTAAATGCTTTAACTCCATCAGTGTAGCTCAAAGGCTAAATTCTGCCTGATTTACACCTTTAAAATACAAAACTCACGTAATACAGGGACAAAATTGGCCCTTGGTTTAGAATATGATTCAAGTAGTGTTGTGTGAAATGTTTACAAAATAAAGCAAACAAAAAATTCTATTTTCAACTTGGTATAGTCAGACTGTCATTTACATTCTTTATTTACAAATATTGAAACCTGCTCTTGCATTTTGAGATGGTTCAGAATGATTTATGCTTTTTTGAGCAGGATATTGAAAAAAAAAAAAAAAACAACTTTTCCATTTGCGAAACCAAATGAAAATTAATCAAATGATCCTTCTCTAAGAATATGGATCTGTTTGGACTAAAAATTTAATAAAGTGTTTATGAAAAATACATGTTGTGGAAGGTTTCTGTCAACTATTTCTGATTTCTTCAGATGAGAAAATGTTCCAAAGCTGTTTGTTAGGCATTTTGCATTAGTTACACACAGTATCCTTTCTTCTTCCTGAATAGAAGCTTTCAACTTCTTTAAAAACAGAACTGTCCCCACTACAGTGTGGTACCATATGTATAGCTTTTATTTTTTGTCATGAAAATCATAGAGTCTTCATAGATAGGGCTAATTTTCATCATTATTTTGAAGGTGCACAGATATTTAGTATTAATAACAGTATGAAGGAGTAGCTAGTACAACCCTGCAGGTGAACTAGCTTAGTTTTAGAAGTTATTAATGAAATCCTTTATGTATTTGACTATGTTTTTAAAGATTCAAAACTCAGTACAAAACTATGTCAGTAAGTAACTGAGGAAACCAAAATGTCTCCTTAACCTCCTACACAGTATCAAACAGGTCTACTATGTGGGAGATATTGACAAATACGCACATTTATCACTAACCTGGTTACCTGACCCTTCCTAAATGAGGTCAAAGGCAAAATTCCTTAAATGTGAGGGAAAATTCTTAGAGTTATCTAAGTCTAGGCTCTTCGGCCCATAACTATAGCAACAGAATGTCTCCTGGGAAGGCAGCATGCACTTTTCCTAGTCCATCTTCGATGTGATAAGGTAACCTCATCAAGATCCCCCATCAAAAACTAAACAGTTACATCCTGAAGTCCAGGCAGTAAAAAGAGAAAAGTCTAGTTTGCCTTGGTAAATGAAGGGAAGTAAATGGAATTAAAGGGGAAAAAAAAACGCTAAAACACGAACTCAAATACGAGGACACTTTCCTCCTACTCAGTATAGGTTCATTCAGCTTATTTGAAGACCCCCTTGCCACATTTTGAACTAGAAACATCCACACTTTTCAACAATCACTATGACTCTTCTACTCTTTGGACTTATTTGCTGTAGTGATGAGTGTTAAATATCTTTCAAAAGGCTGAAAAAGTTGTTATTTTTCTTTTCAGAGATCCTTTGAGACTGCAAAGACTATTTAAAGAAGACGGCATGAGACTGGATTCAGTGCAGTAAAGTAGGTTAGTTTGAGGACGAGAAAAAAAATCATTGTTTAGACCTTCTTGTGTTGCCGTGATGAGAACTTACCATTGCTTCTGGTTGCTCTTTTGGGCTGGTCAGCCCCACCAAAGTTTCTTAACTCCATTATCCAAAAGGACTAGTGGCTTTCCAGAAAAAGTAAAGGTTTTGGTATTGTCTGGAAACAGCAGGCAAGACCTTCATCGTTCCAAAAGGAGCTGGATGTGGAATCAATTCTTTTTATTGGAGGAATACACAGGAACTGACTACCAATATGTTGGCAAGGTAAGAATCTTTCCTATGCATCTATGTTTTGATTTTAGAAGCACTAGAAAGCCAGTAATAGCAAATAGGTAAGAACAGTGTCTGCTGCAACTTTCAGTTCATCTTCTCGTCTGCCTGGCTTCCGCCGAGGAGTAATTCAGTGAAAAGTTTAATACATTTCAGCTTCAAATTGAGATCTACAACAGGAAGTTTCTCGTTTAACCAGCAAGTCCCATGACCAATCATGCACAATTAAGTTAAATATTTCATTTTTAAATTTTGTCTGGAAATAATGTAACTTAATTATAGGGTTGTCTAGGCAAGATTTTTAGCTTTAAAATGTAATCTGCATTTTCCCTCATGTTCATTAATTTCACTAGACTCAAACTACTTAAAACAAAAGAGGTTTTGGTCCAAAATATTTAGGATTATATATTTTGGTGAGGATTCTCTCTATCCAGCAAAAGGCAACCATTTCCCTTTTTATTCCCTGCTGCACGAAACACTGCTGTAGCCATTTTCTGATGAGGTTCTGTGGTGCCACTTAGGACTCTGTGACATTACTCTACCACCACGAGCCATACTGTTACAAAGAGTTGAAGCACACTGTGCTTGTATACTAAGAAGCAACAGGCAGCTGAAAATTTCTAAACTCAAAGCAGGCTGACAGTTAGAAAGGGGTATGTAAAAAATAATAAAAAAAAAATTAAAAATCACAGCTTAAGTTGGAGAACATCCACCTCCCTGAGCAACATACCCTCATGTAGGTAACAGTCTTTATGTGAATGCTAATGCACATGTAGTAAGTCCAGAGAGAGTCTACACTGCCCAAGATGCCATAGTCTGTAAGATCCTCTCTTGTAGAATGCACAAATCATGCTACTGATGATGACATTCAAAGTAGAAACAATACAGCTTATTTTTCCAAAATAAAATGGGACTGTGTCTGATCTAGCTTGATCTCTCAAGCCTCTTGGCAAAGGCTGCAGATCACAGTGGTTTGACATTTTGTGTCCCTCTGCAAGCTTCTGAGCATTCTCATGAGAGATGGTGGCTGCTTTTATTGCCTGCCAATCAGCTGTCAGTCAAAGTTGGATGCAGCACTCCTTTCCTGCTAAATGGCTGCAAGGCAAGATTCAAATAAAGAGCGACTCAACTGGTATAATACTCATAGAGCTCTGACCAGGATAATCAGCATTCATGAAGGCTACCATGGAGCCCAATCTACAGGAAAAAGCCAAAGGCAGAGAGTCCTCCGAGAGGAGAAGTAGAGAGAGAAGATAAGAGGGTAAGGAAAAAAGCCAGAAGAGAGTAAGAGGAAAGAACTCAAAAGACAGAGGTGGATGGAAAGGAAACTTTACAAAGAGAAATCAAGACAGAGGAGAGGAAAGAGACATCAAATGAGGGCAGAGAATAGGAGTCGAGAGGAAAAGGTTACCTAAAGAGAGCACAAATAAAAATAGAAGATGAGATAGTGAAGAAGAAAAAAAAAAAAAAAAAAAAAACATGAAAACACAAACCAAACAGGTAAGAAATATGGAGTCAAGGAAAAAAAAAAAAAAAAGTGAAAACAAAAGCCAGCAGTCCTCCCCACACTTTCCTGCTTCACACTCCACTCAGGGGAGGTCAGGGTAACAGGAATCTCTTTCACCAAACATAAATCGTGTGGTGCTGAGGTGAGTCCTACAGCTTGTCGTTTTCACTGTGAATTTTGAGATCATACCTGCTCAGCCTCAAGTCCCCCATTCTCTGCACTGCAGAATTTGAGTAGAAGCTACTGGGTTCAGAGGGACTGATGGGGGAATGAATATTCCTGCAGGACAAGTTTCCTGAGAGACAGTTCAAAAATAGTCTAGCTGGACCAGAAAACAAAGAAAGTTTGAACCGGAGTCATTGAGAGAGAAAAAAATGTGGATGTGTGGATGTTATTTTTAAAAGTTGTTCTGCTTATTGGTACTTTAATACACTTACAAAGCATAGAAATGACACATAATGTATAAATGTCATTGATTCTGTGTCCCTGGGCTGTTCACAAGTGGCCTTTCACACGTCTTTCAAATGCCAAAACTGCTCACAACTTTGTAATTGAACAATTAGCCAAGAAGCATGGAAGAGCAGCCATTTATTATTAGAGAAAGTTGAGTATTGGTGTGAGAATAAATGGTAGAAACAGCTGAACGTCTCCAAATTGAGGTAACCAGGCAATTTAACTAAGCAATTAAACTTGATTGGTGTGAGCAAATGAGGATAATGAACATGTTTATGAAGCATATTTTTTTCTCAGAGGACTAAATGTTAACCTTAAGCTTGAGCTAAAAATGGTAAGAATATTTGGTTATAATCTTTTTATTCTTTTATATCCTAAATAAATATGATCAGGAAAAGAATTTAAAACAATATACATGTAAAGGGGAATTGTGCTTGTGTCTTGCTCTGTAAGCAGTCAGATCTGGATCTTCTGAGGTTTTGTGTTTAGCAGTTAAAGCTGATGGGTATTAAAATAATAATTATAAAAAAAAATTATTCCATATAAGCTACAAGAAAAAGTAAGTATGTTACTTAGGTTGGTTTTACTTTTGTTGGGTTTTTTTGTTAACATTTGTTTAGTTTAAACAACTATGTCACAATTTGAGATACAAGAAGATATAATAAAAAATTCTAAGAAACAACATTATTTTTTTAAACTGCCCAAATTACAGTTATTAAATCCTGTAACAATTTATACTACAAACCCCACATTTATATCATAATAGTTTTAGAGAAAAGGGGAAGAAAAGTGAAGGGGAATGCATTCGGGTTTGAGATAATAAAAAAGAAAGGTAATCTCTCTGAAGATAGAGCTCAAGGCAGCACTGAAGACAGTGCTGAAGCACCACCCGAGTCATGGACCAGGGCACTGCTGTGCTCCGTACCCTGTGTACGCTATGCCCAGTGAACCCAAATACTTAACATCCTTTAGGAGATATTTGCCTAACCACACACAAAACAAAGTAGTCCTTTTTTGGAACCTATGGGTACTGTCAGCTATTAAAAAGTGCTTCCCAGTTTTGTATGCTACACACTTTATTGTCAGCCCAGATATGATGCGGTATCACACTGGACAAGAACATGTGGCTGCCAACAAGAAGCTCTCAGTCTCATCAATACAAATTGTTTGTGTGCTGTGGCTCAGACTCCAGGTCCACCATTTTATTATCTAGTTCTTGCATTCCTGAATTTCATCCCTGTATATTCACAAAATAAAGCCTTTTAAACAGAGCAGAAATTCACACTTCCAGGCTTGGTTAGTCTCAGCCATAATAATGAAAGGAGCTTGCAGAAAAGTTCTAGACTGGAATTATTCATTGCACTGCTGAATAACTTGTGAACCACAGCTATTCACTGGAGTGTGATTGATGGGTGCAGTGACATTTTAACCTGAAGATATCTTTTCTTCTGGTTCAGAAATTATGGCGCTTGGTGGGGACTCATTCCCAAAATAAAATAAAAGGATTACATGAACATCAAAGTAGAGAAGTGCCCAGGACTACTACCTAGCCAAAGTCTGCAACATCTAGTTGGGTTTTAAAAGTGATCTAGTTGTACCTGTGCTTGCTTAGTACAATTTTAAAGGGCTGGGGTGAATGTATCTCTAAATCACAGGTAAAGGACGAAGCAGTAGCACAGCTGTATACAGAAATATATGCTGCTTTTCCTAGAGGTCTTCGGATATTCCTGGGCAAAGGTGTGAAAAACATCTTCCCTCTTCTAATATTGTACTCAAAGCTGTAGTTACCATTTGTATGCCACTTGATGTCTTTGCACAGCTGTCCCACTAGCTACATAAAATCAATGTACTGGCATCCATCACTGAGTGGTCTTGTCAGAGCACAAGCCTACAAATCACTGTTACATAAAGGGGTAGGATACCCCTTTCTTTTAGATCAAAGAAAGATCCAAACAGGTCTTAAATCTTACTCATTAACCCAGAAACAGCTTCTGGCAGCCTTCAGTGGAAAGGAGCAACCTGCTCTCCTGACAACAACAGACACAACTGGGGAACTGTTTTGTCACAGTCAGTCTGTCTGGCATTAAAAGGAAACTTCCAGACATACTTTTCATTTTTGCTGTGTCTTATTGATGCTTATATAATTCAAGCAGTGTGCTTGCCTGGAAGCTATCTGATGTAACTACCTGTACAACCCATCATAAACAATCATCCTCTGCTGACAACTCCGTATTTCAAGGAAGATAAAGTCAAAGTCCTGCTGCTGTATGGCTTGGCAAAACAGAAAGTATGCTGTAATAGTCTAGCCAAAACCAGGATCCTTCTGTTTGGTGTTGAAAGAACCCCTGGGAAAGATAATTTTCCCTCTGTCAGGAATGGTTTAAGATACCATTGATTCTGCTTAGGAGGAGGAGGGGATGAATTAAATGATATCACAGTATAGCTTCAATACTAGTTTTGTTTCTTTAGCCTGATTTTACTTCTGGCTACGACTATGCTGAAGGCAAGCAGAACCATCTCTTGCAGTGTATTTCACCAGAAGAAAAGCAAACAAAAGGTAGAATCTCTCTAAACATTTGCACGTAGTGGGGCTAAGTCACACGCTGGGGAAAAAGTATCTAGTGAGGGGCTATTTAAGCAAGGAAAATTACTGTCATGTAATACAATCTAGGCATTTTCAGAATTCAGGGCAGTAATGGGTCATAGCACTCCAATGGTTAAAAGATATCATGTCTTAATTGGATGATGTGATAACTAGCAAGAAAAACATTCACTTTCTCTCAGATCTTTAGTGCACTAGCATTCTGTATTTATCATCAAAACTTCTGTTCGCCAAAAAAAGCAAGATGTGAAAATTCATGCTAAAATGAACCTTCCCATTTGCAAATTAACCATTCTTTAAGCAGTTCTATTGGTAAACACTTGCTCAGTATTTTTCTTTACCTTGTATCTCACACTATGACATACACCTGATGCCATCAGTTTCCTGTTCCAGACACAGTGACTATTTGTTTTCTTTACAAGACCTAAAATTAAAATTTCCACTTGTGACGCTTGCTTAATGAGGGAGTCCACTCAAAACAGTTCCAATTTATTTTAATGCTTAGGATATCTTTTCTCTGGGTTTAGATTCTGCACTTTGCTTCCAAAAGAACAGGAAGCCCAAGAGCCAGGCTTTAAGTCTCTGAATAATCTCTCAGCGCTGAACAATTCCTGGGCTTGCAGTGACTCACAGCAAAACTGAAGACAGCTATCGGTCATCCCTAGGTTATATCAGTCAATCTGAGGGTGCTCTGCAGATTGCAACACTGCCCACAGCCTACATAAGGCTCTGGGCTGAACCCCTGTCCCTGGCAAGTTCTCAGCAATTTTCTTTCACAGCTAAATGTGAATTCTAACCTTAAGCTGTACCTCTTGAGGGACCTCCACACCCTTTACCACACAGACAGAGGAGGACTAAAAGTTTTTCACCATCTGGGTGAGGGTGCTGTGGTCCTCGGGGAACACTAATGGCAGTCTGCGCTGCTGTGCAGAGGAAATTCTCTCTTAGCAGAGCACAGGGCTTTTTCAGAGCCATTTATGGCACTCCTGTCCTTGCTCCCAGCAAGAAAGTCACGGGGTCCTTTCCATGTACCAATATAAGCTAATTGCAATGATACTTTTAACTGTACAGGAAGGTTAAAGGATCTTATGTGCAGCTAAAAATCAGAAATTTCTAAACTGAAATTAAAAAAAAAAGAAAAAGAAATCAGAGTTTTTAGCCCTCTTCGTCCCTATTTAAATGATTAGCTAACCTGCCGCCTGCTTCAATAGGCTGAATACTTGTCTTTCTCTTAAAAGGTAGAACAAATACCTTGGTGCATCTGCACTTCCTCTATTCTTCATCCATCATTCATATTTTATGTTCCACCACTTGACTTTCCCAACCGCCCTTCATTCCTATATCGAATTGCACACACATACACACACTTGTCTTATACTCCTCTTTGAAAGATTTACTGGTGCTGATAGAAGTTCTCTGTGCTGCCGGTCTCTGTGGAATAGAGATAACTCTGAAATGAGGGACAGTTGAGAGGTTAGAGGGCTAGGACAACATTCCAGAAACAGCTTGCAGATTTCAAACTGTCATATGGGGTCTAAGAAAGGAGATAATGAGAAATGGGTGGGATGGGCAAGAATGTAATTCAGAAAATGAAACGGCAGGAAATATAGCATGGTTAATGTTTACGATCGTCATAATTGTGAATCTACTTGGCATCATCCTTGTGCCCAAATATATTACACAATATAAGAGCCTTACAACCATCTGTTTCAAACATAGCACATTCCTACATTATGGTGCATGGTGGTACTTACAGCGTAGCAGTTCATAACCTCCCTCCCTTCTTCCCATCTGACCTAGAGAAGCAATGAAATCTTGGGACTCTTGAACCAATATTTCTCTTAATTCTTTTTTTTTGTGTGTGTGTCTGTGCCCTGAACTTTTCACAAATCATCCTTTCCTACCCTTGACAGCAATCTGCATGTCTTCTTAAATAGTGTGTCCTTAGACTTCTGGCTATAGAAAAATAGCCAAGCACATTAATCTTCCTCCCTGAGGAGAGGCTGCAGGTGAAGTTAATGCTTTATTTTGTGGTACTTACATCACTGGTCTTTGGAGCTGTGATTACCACTTTCTTATTTGTTTGTATAGCACAGTAAAGTCCTCGCTATAGAGCTACAATGTCATGAACACAGAATTTGCAGGTTAGCAAGAGCGAAACAAAAATCCCTCTTCCAGGCTCGAGACAAATGACCATTGTTATTCCACCACTTGTTTTTTACAGTTGGCTCAACAAAAATATTAAACTAGAAAGTTTAGAGAATTCTCTTTATTAAATGAAACTTCTACTGTTTGCGACTCCCTTTTCTTTTGCTGCCGTTTCCCTTACTGGTGAACATCGGTTCACAGTGGGGCAGCAGGAGATTGAGAGCTGTGGCCAGTCAGTGTAACATTTCAAAACACAAACTGAAAATGTGTTGTGATGTGAATAGCCACTGCTGATCCGTATGTGCTAATGCAGACTGTGGCTTGCTTTCACCATTAATGGAGTGAAACAAACCTCAGCATGCACTTGCAAGTACTCCAGGACTCAGTGAAGCTTGTAGTTATCATGGAAGTCTGAGGTGGCAGATGAAGGAAAGCGAAGAATCACCCTCTGAAAGGAAAAACGTCAGTCCTTTCACTCTTTTTTTTCTAATTTCACCAAAAAAACCCAGCCCAGAACAACAAAAGCTTTTAAGAAATAAAATACTGATTGAGCTGGAAGTTAAAAACTTATATTAAAGGAGAAGGGGGGAAACAGATCAGCAAATGTTTATGCTAGAACTATCATTCCCACTGTCTTCTTTTCAGAGTTGTTAGTTTTGGAGTCATGCAATCCAAAGACAACTGCAGTTCTTCTATCCCCAACTTGCCTATCCTGTGTTGTACAGAGCGGGGCTCTGGAAGACATCAGCTAGAATGGCCTGTGTGTGTAGGAATACCCTCTGTCTGGCACTGTTTCTTACTTTGCCTCTTTGTGAAACATCAAGTCACGTTTCACCCTTAAATATCTCTTGGAACAAAGAAGGTTTTACTGTCCTGCACAGGCTCAAATAATGATCATTCAGTCATCTTTGGCATGTTTGTCAGCTTTGCCTCTTGTTGGAAGGCAACATCAAGCTAAGTCAAGACATTTGTACAACTTCTGTGTTTTGCATCACATTATCATTAATGGAAAGTTAAGTTCTCCCTAAAAGACAGAACCAAACACTATAACTGTATCTTTGATTCTGTGACATGCTTCCTCCTGCCTAGCTGTCCTTGCAATCATGCTGATTATGTGAGGATTTAAAGGGTGTGCAAACGAAGGTGTCAGAGCATTCATAGTTTCTTTCCATTTTGTTATCTTTGTGTGGTATTACATATTTCAGGTCAGGTGCTTAAAGCAGAGTTAATGCTACTTACAACTGCTAAAATTCCTTACAGAGTGTCCTGTACACATAGGGAATAACAACTGCCAAGGGGGTCGCAGGAAAAGAGTTAGTGGCCCGTGGATGAAAATTTTTGCATGTATATTCATGGAAACTCCAAAACGGTGTGAGCTTGAGCTTCATGCTACATCCAAGTAATGAACACTGTCAGTATCTCTACACCATTCATCTGACAAACCCACCTCATGCAAATATCTATTATTTTACCTGCGTATTTTATGAAAAATTCCTTTTAGATTTTTTTAGACTGGTAGGATCACACCAATTATATGTGCTTCAGAGAAAATTCTTTTTGAATGATACTAGATATATACTACATACTATATACTGTACTAGATATAACTGGGAGAGCGTAGACACAAGTGTTCTCTCCAAAAGAATTCCAGGCTCTCCAGTCAAAATGAATCTGCAATCCTACATAGGCAATGTTGGGTATTGAACTATTACCTGAACCCTGGGACTGAATATCACTCCTGACAGATAGAATCACAGAAGCTGTAAGAAACCAGATCCTCAAAGCAGATCCAATTAGAGCAGGTGGTTCAGGTCCAGGGCCAGTGTCTGGTTAAGTTTTGTGCATTTCTAAGGATGAAGATTCCAAAACTTTTCTGGGCACTTCTCTCAGTGCTTAACCATCTCTCCTTTCTTCCCCCACCGCTCCCCTCTCCCCCTCCACCTAATATCTAATCAGAAATTCCCTCATTGCACCTTGTGTCTATTGCCTCTCATCCTATCACCCCCTTCTCTAGCTCTGCCTTCCTACACCCTCCCGTTAGGTAATGGTAAACACCAATAAGCTTTCCCTTCTTAAGGCTAAATAAAGCCATCTCTGTCTCCTCTCCTCATACATCATGTGCTCCAGCCCCACTAGCCCTCTTAGTGACCCTTCTGCAAATTCACTGCAATACATTAATGTCTCTCTTTTAGAGAGCAGAGGCAAAACTAGATCCAGTACTCTGGTTGTATTCTCACAAACTGAGTGGAAGACAATGATTGATGCCCTCGATCAACAGGCTATACTTTTGCTAAAACAAACCAATTGACCTTCTTCAAGGACACACTGCTGATTTGTGTTCAATATCTTGTTGACTGGAATGTCCAGATACTTCACTGGATAGAGAAACTGTTCTCTATCCAGCCTGTCCTGCTGCAAGGGATTATTCCAACATAGATACATGACTTTGTATTTGCCTGTTCTGAACTTCATAAGGTTTCCATCAGTCCGTGTCTCCAGGCTGTTGAGTCTCCAGATAGCAGGTCTTCTCAATAGTGAGAGCACTTCATCCAAACAACTTCTCTTTTTATATTATTTGCAAAACTGCTGAGAATGCATTCCATCCTTTGAGTCATTAATAAAGACATAAGCAGCATTGTCCCTCAGTATCAGCCCCTGAGGAACATCACTAATAATCAGCCACCAGTTGGACTTCATACTACAGATTACAACCATTTGAACTTGGCTATCCAGCATATTTTCCACCCACCTTACCAGACATTTTTCCAGTCCATATCTCACTGATTTGTGTATTAGGACTGTATCAAAGATCTTTCTAAAGTCATGCAATATCCACTGCTCCCTACCTGTCCACCCATGCCATCACAGAAGGCAATCAGGTTAGTTAGGCATGATTATCCACTACTAAATCCAGAAAGTTGTTCTGAGTCATCTTATTTTCCTTCATGTACTTGAATTTAGCTTCCATGTGCATTTGCTTTATAGCCTTCTCTGGAACTGAGGTATAGCTGGCCAGTCTCTAGTTTCCAGATCCTTCTTCATGCCGTTCTTCAGAATGGGTGTGACTTTCCCTATTTTCAGAATTTAAGAACCTTCCCCAGTCACTATAACTTTTCAAACGTTAGGGAAAGAAAACATTTCATCACCATCCTTAGATACATCCAATGTTGTCCTACAGAGCTGAGTTTGTCCAATTTGCTTAAAACGCTCCTAATTTATTGGTTTATTATCTGCTGTGGATAATGCTTCACTCCACCAATTTTCTGCTAGGGTCAGGGATCTTTGGAACCTGTGGGAAAATTGCACTTTCACATCCCTGAGCAGTCCTTCTTATTTCATGAGTAATGTGTCTAACACAGTGCATCTTCTGGTCAACTCCTCAATCATCTGGGTCAAGAAATTGTCCTATGACGTTCTGCAGAAACCTGACTTGCCTGCACACAGACATATTGCCCCCCCAGCAAATATCAGAACGATTGAAATCCCCCATGAGTTCTATAGCCTGCAATCTCAGGATTTCCTCTATCTGTCTAAAGAAGGCTTTATCTGCTTCATCTCTTTGAGCAGGCAGTCTGTAACAGATGCCTACAGTGATGTCATGTGTTGGTCTGTCCTCTTATCCACAAGCTCTTGGCTGATTTGTCACCTAGTCCAAAGCAAATCTCCCTCTACCTGAGCTGATCTTTTGCTAATTGACCTCCTTGCCTTCCTGGCCTGCTGTCACTTCACATTCTGACTAGTGCACTTTGAGGGATACTTGTTTGAAAGTAGAATCTACACAATTGCAGCCTTGGCTAAGGTTTCCCATAAACGTATTCTTAATTGAGCAGCCTTCCTCAAGATGGTTCTATTGAAATCTAAATGTGCAGCCTTTTAGATTGTACCTTTTATCTCACATAAATCTTCATTTATTCATTTACACAGAGCAAATTGTTGATTAGAAACAAAGTTGGGGGACATCACAGCATGGAGATACTTTCGCTTTCCCCACCTTCTGAAGCACAATTCTAGATAATCCAGGCATGCAAACAGATTAACAAATCAACTAAACACGTGGATATGAATTAATGTCCTTCTTGTTAAGGTTTCGTTTAAATCTGAATGTGGGTTCCCACTTATTTTAGTGTTTGTCTGTATCCTCCCTTCTCCATCCCTCTACTTTCCTCCCTGCCACACACATTTTTATATAGCATAAAAAATTCATACACGTATTTCAGGGTTTGATTGTCAGCATCAAGAGCTCAGAATATCAAAGGGTCACCTTTGTCAGTAAGCAAAGGATGAGCGTTTGCTTTCAAGCGCATCCATCAGGGAGTAGTCAGAAGCTGTTACTTGCTGAAGAAGCCTGATGTTTTATTCAACTATATCCCAGTAAAAACATTTCTGGATATTAGGCCAAGGGGTTTTTTTTTGTTTAGTTTGTTTGTTTGTTTTTTCCCTAGTTCATCTTTAAGATATATTCTCCCCCACCCCCGTGGGAGAATAGAGGTTTTCACTGAAAGATAAATGCACTTGTTCAGAGACCTTCATCAAGGTGCTGAATTTACTTATCATAAAATTTTGAGGCCTTTTTGAAAGTTCATGAATCCAAAGAAAGTATTTTTCTCAGGGATTGAATGGATAATTCTGACCACTGATAAAGACTAAGCAACTGTCCCTGGGTAAATTCCCTGCAGAATCAAAGACAATCAAAGCTGGGCATATAATACAGACTGTATGAGTTTCTTTTTTGATTGCATAATGCAGTACAGGACAGAAGTCCCCTTATGCTGTGAAATAGCCCGGTACACAAAAAATGTCATATTATTGTTTTTTTCCAGTGTAATTTTTAAAAGATGAGCTAAATATTTGGGCCTTTTGGCTCAGTATCTTTTCTTGAAAAAATAAAGGAAAATCGGACATTTATATTAACTAGTAAGCCTAAAGAACAGAGGTACATTAATTATGCTGTAGGTACCTTTTCCTGTGCACACACCCGTATTTTAGGTATACAAGGGTATAAGTATATTGGAACTGCTTTACTTTGACTCAGAAAAAAGCTATAGTGAATGTTGACAGTCTTGAATTATATGCACAATTCTCATTGAAAAATAGAGGGTTTGAGGAGAGATTTCCCAGGGGGGCATGCATTCCTTGAGGGACTCATTGTATTTCCATTGAAAGCCATTACAAGCTTGGCACTTAATTTTCCTTAACAGCACAGCTCATGTGGTAGAAATAAAAGCACATATATTCCTTTTCACTTTACCACAAAGTCTTAAGATACCTCAAAATGTTACAAGCTAATACAGCCACCCTAGAGTGCAGAAGCTCCTCTGTCTACCCCATCCCTTAGCTAATCTGTGGTGACAATAACCTTCAGGTGGTGGATAATACCAAACACCTGAGAGCAATTAGATTTTTTAACAGGGCATCTGGATTAGGAATAGACCTCTCCCTCACCCTCTGAATGAAGAAGGCTGTAGCAAAGCTACAATATTGCTAATCTTTACTCCATTAAGCAGTCCTCAGCCTTTCCACAAACTAACACAGGACAAATTACACCCAAGGCTCTCAAATCATGTTATAATCATTATGTACAGAATTGGACATTGTTAACAACCCAGATTTTACTGCAGGGACAATGTATAAGTATCAAAAAGTGATCTGTCTAAGATCAGACAGGAAGACTGTGACAGAGATAATATTAAAACCTGCCAGTCCAGTATATGCAGCTACAAGCCTGTCTTTCCCTTGCACATCTTGTGTTTTGTCAGAGACACACTTAAAAGTGCTTCACTCCTTGTTTCTATTTATTTATATACTGAGGATGTCATCAGTGATGCCTCAAACTAATTTTCCCATTTAGCCTTTAAGACCCACACTTGAATCCAATGACTACCTAATTCAGTTATGGTGGTAAACTTGCAGTGATGAGAAAGTCTATCTTCTAAAACAAAATTACTTGTGCAGTTCCTTATGGCTTTCAAGGATTCAAAGGCTTGAAATTTCATCCCTGATCACTGAAGTGTATCCACTAGGTAAAAAAAAAACAAACCTCTTAATATGTTTTAATCCACTGCTCAGATATTCATGTTAAAGAGTTTTCTTAGTACCTGAGTTAGGGAATGACAAGTCTGGGGGTGGCTACGTCCTTTATGTTTTTTAGTAAGTGAATGCTGGTACCTTGACTAAAACTTTCCTCATGTCTACCAGGTACTGTTTCTACCATACAGATTAAAAACAGTTGCAAAAAGGGATGATGTCAGCATGATAAAGAAATGCCAGATGCTGAAATACCTGGGCCAAAAGCATTTTTTTTTTATTATTTTTTTTTAAAGAAAAGGAAAACAAACCTGCTTTGGCCTTCCTTAAGAGAACAACTAGATCTCTGTGTTTTTGTGAGGGCAATTGCAGATGTCTGTACAATGTTCTTTTGTTATCATCACTACTGCTTAGCCGAAAATGGATCTTTAATTTTTCAGGCAAAGGCATAATGAAACCCAACTGCTGTAAGTAAAACTGGGAAAATTTGTTTTACAACCAAGGATTTATACATTTTTTTCAAATGATGGGTCAGCTGTTACTTAAAGTAAGAATTGTTTTGAGTGCCTTAGAGGTAAGGTTGCTTACCCTTCTTACTGTTACACAATAGCTAAAAGTAAAGCAAGAAATTTGGCAAAAGAACCTGAAATTCAAGGGCCTATATGTATAGAGATCAAATTAGACACCACAGTCTCACGTGCCTTATAAATTAAAAACCTGTTTGTCTTTGTAAAGACGAAGTTTGTAAATGCCTGCTATAATTGGGCTTAGAGATGATAGGAAAAAGAAGAAATAAAACTGCATTACCACAGAAGAGCTGTGCTGTACTCAGCTCAGGAGAACACAGAGACACCTTTACCTAGCTTGCAGCTTTGCTAAATATTCATTAAGACCTGATAACGAGTTGCTCCTAGAGAGAAGGGCCAACAGAATAAGAGACCTTTCTAGTTTGATATACTGCAGTGCGGGACAAAAGCTGTTGTGCCATTGTCCCTGTTTAATCACAGTGAAGAGCAACAGCAGCTGGGGGAGCCCAGTAGGGAAAAGAGTTGACAGGCCCTGGGCAATGTGAAAGGATTGACACTTTGCAATTGATTTTTTTTGCAAAGCTGATTAGCTGTGGCTGCATGTTTGCACTTCAGGTTAGAAAACCCATTTGTGATTTTGAAGGGTGTGTAATAAAGGTGTGAGTCACTGCAGTATGGATGTTTATTCTTAGCTTCATACATTCAAAATAGAACAACGGGTTCCCAACTACATTTTGGGTGGCCTATTCCATAAACCAAGGACCACAACATCAGCCAAACTGTTGTTCCTGTCTATGTCTGGCCTTGTAGACCTCACAAAAAGAAAATTAAAGGACCCTTCCAGCCTGTCTGGAGGATGTGAGCCTAGAGGCTCCGAAGGGGAGCGCTTTGCCTCTTGTCCCTGGTCTAATCACAAATTCTTATTCTAGTGCCCTTTATAGTCTATTTCTTACTACTTTTTTTTTTTTTTATTACTTTTTATTTAACTCTAGTGGCCTATACTCTTATTAATAGCCCCTTTTCTATGTTTTGTTTGTCTATTTTGAAATCAGCTGCCACCATTGCTTTTATTAACAGCTTGCCTTTAGAGTACCTGGTTGCTTCTGAATCTTGAAATGTTCTTAAGGCTTTCTGGTTCATTCATTTCCTGAAGTTGTTCAGCAGCACAAAACTGTTTTTTGGCTTCTCTTAGTGTCATCCATTTACAGAGAATAAAGTGGCGTTCCAACTTCTGAGAGTGAATGAGAAAGATCACTGACATTTTGATATTCTCAAGAAACAGTAAAATAGCATCACCCGGGTGGGGTTTTTTCCTAGGTGTTTTTTTTATTCCTCCTGTAGTTCTTGATATCAGGAAAATCTATTTTACAACTGATAATGGTATTACTGAATGCTTTTATCTGACATCTAGCTTTTTTCACCATTTGCAGTGGTTGCAATTTTAGGATTTTTTCATTTTTTTGGATCTCATGGAGGTTTTTTTGGTAAAAACCTCAGGGTTAGAGCTGAGAACCAGTACTTAAGTTAAAAGGGGTCCATAGAGGGCATTAATGTTTTACTCTTTCCCTGGCATACTCTGAGATGATTGTCTTAATAAAACATTTAGTTTGCATTTTAATAGTCCAAGTATTGGGTCCCTGTATGCTTTACAGTATTTTTTTATTATTTTTTACTGAGTTTTTCTTCTAATATACCTGATTTCATGCAATCATGGCTGACAGGGTTTCCTGAAAAAAAAAAAAGTAGCTTGCAGATACTAATTTTCATATAAGAACATGGTCTGTTATGTATTATTATATTTATAGGATTCCACAGCTGAATGAGCCAGGGTTTAAAGTATCTCTCCTTTTTCCATACAACCTCTTGCAAATAAAATCCAAAAATGTAAGCACATTTCAAATAGGACATGGCATATTTTCCAATAACTCAAAGAAACCAGCACCTCAAAATGCAGAAATCTCGTATAACCTCAGTAATTCTTCAGTGCTCTATTTTATTAATTTACTAGAGTCTTAATGTTTTCACACCTGATTTCAGCACTGATTCTTATCCTTTATTGCTGACCAGAGTATCCTACAGGAAGAAAAAGATGTCCTTCAAAATGGACGGAATAGAAACAGAATAAAAGCACAATGTTCTTGAAATAAGAGTCATTAAAAAAACATTATTACACACTGAATGGTCATACATTAAAAACAACAAGAGAAGGAGAAAAACTTGAGTGTTTTAGGCAATCATGGGATGGCAGGAAGAAACTGGCTTGATGTGGCAATGAAAACGGCAAATATTTGTACTCATTCTCTGATAAAGATAGGAAAATTAACATCGTTGTTTGAAGACCTGTGTCCATTCATAGAGAAGGAAGGCCAATTCAAATGTGGCAATTACTGAAAAATTACTAGGATCATCAGCCTTCTCTTCACTGGCCCTTTTTGGAATCCACTTGTCTTGAAAATGAGAGACTGAGTTTGTAAACAGGATTCCAGCTAAGGACTCAGAAGTGCCTATTTTGCAAGCCAAATACATTTACTGGTAGCCTAGCAGAGAAAAACAATGACAGCATATGGAATTATTTTCTATAAATGTTGGATGAGGAAGAATTACGTATGTGAGAAGAGGTTCTTAGAAAAACAATGCTAGCAGAAGAACGGAACATCTAATCTGGGAAACAAGATTCTAATCACTAGGGGGGCAATTTCTTCAAATAGGAACTGTGTACCTGTTGAACTTTTTTCTTCACTAGGCAGAGTGGGAAGCAGGCAAGTTAAAATGGCATTAACAGACTGGGACACTCAGGAATCAGTTACACTGAGTCATATTCAGGTTTACAGTATTAATTACAATATAGTAACTATACTTACTTTAGTAAACTAATCACATAACTGTAGTTAACTAAGTATTCTATGAAAACATGACATCTGTAAGGTCAAGAAAGTGATGAGCAATGAAAACTGCTGCTTGCTTTGGGCAGGAGGTCTTGGATTAGTGAGGACAGGCAAAAATTTTGAATCTAAACCTCTGTTGTAGCATTCTAACAGCTGTTGTTTCTGACAGCTGTACATCTGGAATCATGCTGCTGTCATTTCGTAAAGCTGGGTCTGTTTGCATTTCTTTTTTAATCTTGTCAAATATTTCTTTGTTGTTTTATTTTCTTTGAAAATGACAGGGCTTGAATCTTACTTCAAACTCCAGCTCTCCAGCTCTTTTGAGGATGGAAAGTATAGATGTTCCTATAATCTTCAAAATACTTTATACAAGAACAGAAAGGAATCATCTTTTCTAAGCACAAAGAAAGATTGAATACACTGTAGCATCTTTCTCCTATTGTCTTTTTTAGCTTCTATCCTCCCATTTTTAACAGAAATTTAGGCTACGTTCTTGAAATAGTGGTCCCTAAGGGTAGATGTCTAAGTCTTGACATAACCTTCCAGCTATCTGACCTGAGCAGATAACTAGCTTCAGTGCTCTAGCCTCTATCTTGCTTCATTGGCCTCCTCTAAATAATTTTTAAGTCCGTTAACTGCTTTCAATTAAATTTTAGGGCAGAATAAATGTGTTAAAACCATTAATTTCGTATACAGTTCAGAAGAACAATAGCTGCATGATGCAAATAAAACTACGTTGTGCCTTACCTGTTTGGTTAGCTGGCTGTTCCATAAATACACATAGAAGCTGCCACCAACCGCAGCCCACACTTTCTTTTTTTCAGACAGTATTTAGGGAACATGAGAAGTAGCAGCGTTTTGCATTCAAGAGGTTTTGAGGACGCAGGCTGGAGCAGTTACCAAGCAGAGTAAAAGCTTCGGTGCTGATCATTTGATGATATTTATATGTTGACATGATATTAATGGTGTTGATTATTATATTAATTGAGGAGGTTGGTTGATGTTACAGGAGTACAGAGCACCAGAAGGGATGGGGAAGAGTGCAAGGTTGTTATTATTCTGAAATAGGAACTGCATGCAATATTATAGTATTAACAGTTTCATCTTAAATGCTTCAGTTTTTGTCTGGATGCTGTAACATTGTACTGTGTAACCTCGAGCAATACGTGTGGTTGAATTTGCTCATTACTAGACAGAACTCTGTTGTTTAGATCTATTCAGTTTGGCGTGAAATCACGCACTATGAATACTGCCAAGAGTAAAGCCATGATTCTCTTTGTTAGCTACCTACGAACTGCTTACTTGCTATTTTAATAATTGGTCTCTAGTTCATTATTGTGTTAGGAGACAAAAAGGTGACCACAGCAACCCCAGAATAGCAAGTTCCTCTTATAAATACAAACAAATAATAAGACACACAGGCAGCTTATTTCTGGATAATTGTAGGTTGGTGGTTCAGTGTGTACATCCCAAGGTCAATTGACTTTGGTATTTGCAGAGGTTCAGTAACCGCTCTGAAATTCACCGGGTGGGTTGTTATATTCACAACGGGAAACCAAATTTGGTCTGCAGGATGAATGGAAAGACATCTTGCCCACTGAATTACCAGGGATCATAACCAGCAACGTGACATAATTGGGAGCTAAACTGCAATTTACAGTCATCTTACAGAACCTAAAGCCACTTCATAAGTGAGGTTAACTATGTAATTTAAGTCAATCTTACAGAGTGAGGTAGAGGAGGGATGTTATTTAATTCTGGAGAATATCCAACAGCCTGTAATTCCAATTTTTTGGAATTTAATTACCACAGCTATAAAAATACATTTTCAGAACAACCTTGTTACATATATATGTGTGGTAGAATGCTGCTTGTCTCTAACGTATTCTATTTAAACACACAAAAAAGTTAGCTCTTAGCCTTAACATATTAAAATATATGGGATCTCGCTGTCATGATAAGGTTTTAGTACTGCTGTTTCATACAGTTTCATATCAAGATGAATTTAGCAGGGTTAGAAAAGGACCCTGAGGCCCTGTCCCTGCTCAACCCGCAGGGCGCCCCACCTGCCTGTGGCCCACCACCCCATATTAGCTCCCAGGGTCATCAGCCCTTGCCCAGTGATGGCAGCAGGGACCACCTCAGCTCAGCTGCAGGTCCTGTCCTGGCCAGGGAAGTGCTCAGTGCCCCCAGCTGCCCAGCTCCTGGCTGGAGTGGTGGGAAGGGCCATGGCTGAGGGGCCCTGCCATCACCTACCCAGGGAGCCACCATCTCTCGCCTCAGTTCAAACGCACAAACACTACTTTTAGAAGCGCTGCTGAGGCTGTAGAGTACAGCTCATGACTTTGTAACTCCAATTAATGAATTGTGCAACTTAATGCCACTTGGATCTGCTGTTTTCATGCTGAATCAGTTTATAGCCTTACTGCAAAAGCACATGAGGCTCCCTTAAATTCGTCCCTTGTGCTTTGCTGAAGTAACTCCTGTGTGTGTTGTGCAGGTCCAACTCAATGTTTAAGGCCCTGGTAAAATTTTCCTGGAGTATTGCTTTAAAGTGAAGCTATCTATTGGAGATGAACACTAACACTGTAAATACATTCACTCTGGAAATAAAAAAATAAAATAAAATAAAAACCCACACTTATGGACAAACGCTTCAAGCACAGCTTTGCTGTGCCTTTTCTTTTACCTTGTGCTGAAGCTTGACGCTTTCTGAGGGCTCTGTCAGAGGAAGCTGCTCCAGACTAAGGCTAATTTGAAAATAAAAACAATAGTTCTCCTTTTAAAGTAATTGTGTATGTGACAACAAGCAGAATGTCAAATACAGGCAGCTGATGCTGCAGTCTGGCATTCATGTTTTGCTGGAGACATGAAGTCCTCCCTGTTTTCAGGCGGCTGTATTTGAATGCTCTGGGCCAAGATTTTCAGGGGGTGGCAGAAGACAGACAGAGGCTGGATGGTTTTTATCTGACTGACTGTAAGTCATTAAAAGCAGACCAGATGGTTCACTTAACAGTGGTATTAAAGCAAAATGAGTAAAAGTATGCCTAGGGCGTAGTAAAATCTTCAATTTGTCATTCATTCTCAGCCTTAGCCAGTGATTGATGGACAATTTAACAAAAGTGTCCAGATTAGATTCTGAGTGAATCCATTTGCTGTAATATTAATACAGTGCAATTGCTGATGCATTTACTTTTTATTGCATAGACTTACTTCTTCACAATTGTGCTTACCTTAGGGGTATTGCTCAGTTCAGTCACCAACTGAAATGAATGCCATTGAGTTCCTGTGGAAATAAAAAATCTGCCTTAACATGGAGTCCTAAAGACCTTTGGCTGAAGTAACTTGGTCTTGAGGAATGCTAATGTGATACGGCCCAGATGACATGAGTACTGCGTCCCAAGGCATATTATTCTATCCCATGACTATCTGCCATGGCCCATTTATCTGACCAGCTTTATGTAGAGAATAATGGACAGTCTTTTGCAACACTGGTTATTGCACAGAGTGAAGCTATAATATCTTACGTTGGCTGGGATCAGCCCTGCTAAAAGCATCTGCAGTCTGTTTTGTGCCCATACCTCATCATAGCAAACTTCCTTTGCAATGAGGTGTCTGGGTAGTGAAAAATAACTTCAACTTGAAAGGAGAGGTTGTTATTACTACTCATTTCACCTTCATAACCTAAGAATGGTGTTAGTTTTAAATACAAAACCATCAGCTGTATTTTTAAGTGCATCTCAACTCCAGGCCCTTCTTTTGGCCTCAACTTGTACTATTTTTTTTCTCTAATTTTATTGCCAATTTATTATTTTCAATCTGGTTGCAGTAGCAATTCCCCCCTTAGCATAGGTCACAAAGACAAGATATTGCTTCCAAGATAAAGTGACACTTAAAAAATAAAACAGATTATTTTCTTTAACTGTTTGTTTTCAAAAGTTAGTGCTTTTGCTGAAAGATAGGGATTGAACCTTGGATGAAGATCACTTCATTTCTCAAACTGATAAATCATTACACTGAGACATATTTTGTCTTGATATCCAAAGCCACAGTCAATCTTACACAGATGGATTAATTGTGGAGTAGGAATGGAAATTTCATAAACTATGAACTTGAAAAAATCAGACAAGTTTTCTTTTTTAGCTCTTTAGATGCTCTGCGCTAGGTAAAGAATATTATGGAAGACAACTGACAGTGGTTCCAACACCTTTTCTAGCTTGACCTTTTTCGCTACCTTGTTCATTGAAACTAGATTTAATTAAAATGATGATAAAAATTAGTTTGGGAGTTCAGCTTGCAACAAGTCTCACAACAGAAGTATTCCATGGTTCATGTGGATTAATGATAGTCTGCTACCAAGAGCTGGTTTTGTCCCAGTATGTTACAGACAAAGTTAAAAAGGCTTTAAAGGAAAATATGAGTTCAATTTTTGATGTGAAAGAATCATAAAAAATTCACCAGTTTGAGGACAAAATTGTTTTCGTGCCTCTTCTGTTGCAAGTTAACTCTGAGGAAAATTATATTCAAATAACCTATTGAAATTACTTCCCACAATAGGCTTCTGTCTGACTTCTTAACAGAATCTAACAGAGTCTAACAGACAATTCTTAACAGGGTCTAACAGACATTTGTCAGAGGCTGAGGTTATGTCTAGTAAATCATATGATTCCTCTAGGTCCTGTGGCCGAGAGTATCGGCCAATTGAGTGGGACTCAGGAGACCTGAACTCTATTCCAGGTTCCAGTTCTACCATTCTGAGAAACTTCTACTTTTATGCTTTGTTATTCAAAAGCAGAGCAAATGGTATTGACTACTTTTGTGAAGCGTTTTGAAATCAGCTTTTGAAAAATGCTGCATGCAAGCTACTTATTGATATTCTTATTATCAAGAGAGGGCTCTGTGCAAAATTGCATGGAATGTTCATTTTCTCCCTGAAGAAGAAAATTAAGAAGAGTGTCTCAGCACATCTGTTAATGATTAAACATGCTACAACTCTGGTATTTTGTATTTTTGGACACATTTGGAATGTGCAGTGACAAAGAGTTTTGCCCTTAGAGGCAGACGTGTTGCACGGAGAACGCTTGCCGTAGGGTCCATAGACATAAGCACACATGGTGGAGCACTCTGCCACCAAGTGGGTTGTGAGGAAGCTGCCAGCAGAGCATTGATCTGGGCAGAAAGTTGGAAGAAGCCCAAAACAGTGACCATATGGTCGTGCTGGAGGCTGCCCTTCCAGCATGATAGGGGCATAGCCAGGCATTGATAGAGTCTATCTGAAGATTTTCTATATTCTTTCAGCCTACAAATCTTTCTCTTCTACAAAGCATGCTCCCCAGCAACGCTAAGCCCTTTGCCACATAGAAAAAGGGTATTTATTTTTTTTCTAACATATATGAAGAAAGAGATACAAAGTGCTGGTTGAGAAAGTCCAGCCCGCCTGACTCATAAACACGTCTTTTCTATGAAATCAATGGTTCCCAGGAATGTGGTCCCTGATAGTTTCATTTTGTTTTTTTCCCATTAATTTTATCACCTCTACCCTGACTTTAGAAGTCTTTTTAATGTTTCAATTTTTTGAATTTTAATTTTCTCTAATGTAGCAACAAAATAAATTGTAGTTGATTAGCCTTGATTTTAGGGCCAGGAGGGATAAATAGCCTTTTATCAAAGGAACAGACACAAGAGTATGATTTAATTGGTTGTATCTTGTGTGTGGGCTAAGCAGCATAAGATGTGGAAATCTTATGGCAAAAAAAAAGATGATTGCTTGGGCAACTCATGCTTTGTATGCGAATTACTATCACTCTTTTCTTTCCCCTGCCCCCACCATGTGTCAACTTGGTCCATGTCCCTTTGGATAAGGCAACTGGTCTGATTGTCAGTGCTGGAACGGTTCAGTATGCCTGCCTACTTCTGATTTTAGTGTGCCACGTGTGTGAATGCATGTTTTACCTGCTATTCATGTATGTATTTAGTATGTTATTATCTTGTGCACTGTGTCGTATATTGCGTAGCATCCATGGGGCATGAGAGCAGACCATCCAGAATTTAAACTGAGGAAATGGCTGGCCTGGCCACTTTTTAACTCTTTGCTTACTGCAGTTCCTGATTCCAGTGTTTTTCCACTGTAGAATCTCACTGATCTCATAACGTATCCCTAGGATTCCACCTGGGCCACTAGCATTTAGATCTCATTGACGTATGCTTAGCTCAGGAAAATGATCTGCAGCTTCGGACAATTTCTTACAATACTGTAGACCATTTCAGTTCCAGCATGAAGTCACAGCTCTATCAGTTCACTGTTCTACTGTGGTATCAGCTCATTTCCTAAAAGCAGTGTACAGCCTGCTTAAAGGCTGTATCTAAAGTATCTAAAATTGTGTCCCAATTATTTATTTTCCTTTCTTTTGTTTTATTCCCATTTCACCACCAGCTGCATTCAGACCAGGATAAAGGCGATGGATCACTTAAGTACATCCTTTCTGGAGATGGAGCAGGAGACCTCTTCATCATCAATGAAAACACTGGTGACATCCAGGCCACAAAGAGACTAGACAGGGAAGAAAAGCCTGTATACATACTGCGTGCCCAGGCTATAAACAGAAGGACTGGAAGACCAGTGGAACCAGAATCTGAGTTCATCATTAAGATCCATGATATAAATGACAATGAGCCAATGTTTACAAAGGACGTTTATAATGCCAGCATTCCCGAAATGTCAGATGTTGGTAGGTGCTAACCAGTAATTCATTTCAGTGTCTAGTCTGGGTTCTTTCTGTGGACTGAGGGCCTCAAAGTTTACAGGCACTGGATACAGACATCTGCTGTTTGAGTCTGGAGTAAAAGCACCTCAGCTATTTAAAAAAAAAAAATCTAACTCCAGGAAAACACTGACAACAGTTGACTGGAATCAGACGTGACAGCTGAGTGAAAACCCACTTCCTCTGTTGTGCCACAAAAAAAAATGCAAGTTAATGCAGTCTAGTTTAGCTCACAGTGAGAGCAAACTGAGATAAGCTGGTTTACATGACATCTGTAAAGAATTGAATATGCTTTGTTAACGTGATTTAGTAGCAGTGTAATAATATGGTAAACCATGGTCACCTCGCTGTGTTCATATCACCCCTAGATTTGTTTAGCCACCTGTCACGGTTTAGCCTCTTTAGTTCAAGCTGGTTAAAAAAAATGAAAAAGGGCAGATGCAGAAGTGGTTGTACACAGTTCAGGAGCAAAACTGTCACCCGACTCAAATTTTCACTGATTCTGAGATGTCATTAACTTCCTATAACCTTTGCTGCTCTTTATGTGCAAAAGAAAAAAGCTCCAAAGTCCAGTGAATTCCATTGAAATATTTTCATTGATTCAAAATGTATCAAGCTGTAAGAATCAATCAATAAAAGAAAAGAAAATAACTTCCTTGAAATATGATTTTATGACTGGATCTCTTCCAGAGAAGTGGATAGGTTTTGATTCTTTGTCTCTGATTCTTAGGGAGGTCATTTTGATTTCTTTGTCAGAGAGCAATAGATAGTTAAACTGAAAGAAGCACGTTCCTAATCTGAAATAATATCCACGGAGAGAAACATTAATTAATCATAATCAAGAACGAGATTAAAATAAAGCTCAAGCAATATGAAAATAAAGACTTTGGGGCATACTCTCATTCATGGGACTTGTCACATGGATGAAACCTGATCTGGTGAAGAGAGAACCTAATACTCACATTTTAATATGTGAAGTGAATATTTTATTCACAAATCTGTTTTAAATACCAAAACCTAATCACATGTTTTTATGTTTGTTAACACTTTGCCTAGGTTTCAACATAATTTCTTTCCCTAGAAGACACGTGAAAAACAGACTTACATTCCTAAGTCAAACACCTTACAAGCATGAGTAAATTTGCAAAAGTATATTCTTGACCTAGATTGAAGTTCTGAATGCCTTCAATATCTGGGCAAGGTTACATTTCTGATTCCTTCAGAAGAAATATGATGAAGGATCTACATATCCAATCAATAACTCTGTATTTTAATGAACTGGGAATAAGCCAACAATCGTTTTGGTTTTGTATCTATATCCTTTGTGAACAGAGCAACTTCTATAAAGTAAGAACATCTCTAACTTCTTGCCACAAGTTTAAACTGAATCTGAACTATGCTTTTTCTACATCATAAACTGCCTTGGCCATGAAAAAAAAAAAAAAAAGGTAGATTTTTATTTTCTTTAATTTATCTTTGCAGGTACATTTGTTGTGCAAGTCACCGCAACTGATGCCGATGATCCTACATATGGGAACAGCGCTAAAGTTGTCTACAGCATTCTCCAGGGACAACCATATTTCTCTGTTGAATCTGAGACAGGTCAGGGGACTTTATCTGTCATTCTGTGACAATGTCTGTAATTTAAAATGACATACTAAGCTAAGCTAGGACATATTAGACAAAAACTTCAAAGAGATTACATTTTAGTGTAAAATCTGACAAACTTATCAGAGCGATACATCTGTAAACATGACACCTACATTATTTTAATCTTACCAGCAAAGTCTAATAAATACAATTAGTACTGGATGTGAACCAGTTTTCAATCATTTTTAACAAGCAGTGGGTACAGAGGCTGCCATGGATGCTTAAATTAAACCAAATAGGTTGGCTGTTAAAAGAAAACGAGAAACAGGTGGGTGTGGGAAAAAAGTATTTAATCCTCATAGATCTTCATAATGGCTAAATTAAGACTGAAGGTTTGTTCAGATGGATTTTTTTTCCCTCCTTCTGCTTCTTCTAAGCTTGTTTAAAGTAATTATAATTTCTGTACATCTGCAACGTATCACTTTAATGCTAATTTTATGAAAGAAATCTTAATTAAGAATAATGATAGAAGAGGTAAAATTGGCTGTTGCGCTACACTAGAAGATCACAAATAGAATAAAAAACTTCTGAGTTCTGTTTTTGGAAGATGTTTAAGTTATACACAGTGACTGGAATTTTTTATGGGCTGAATAAGAGACAGTTTTGGAAGCTGTGCATGTGAAACATACAAATTCTGGCTGACTGAATCTGCTGTACCATTGACTGACTACATAGATAGTCTCTTCCCAAGATTTATAGCAGACTTCAACAAGAAAAAAAGGATCTCAAGAAACTCCTTTAATATGAACATTCATTGTGATAGGTTGCTGGAAGCTAGAGAAATCGGTTCTCCTCAGCCTCCTTAGAGGAAAGGAATACATTATCCCAGGCAATTAATCAGGTTTTAGTACTTTTTCTTAAGTCTTAGAGACACAAACAGGGAGAAAGAGGTAAAGATTAGATGTCTCATAGAAAAACCTGGAGTGAAAAAATGTACATAATTCTGAAAAGAGGGAGAGAGAAGATCAAAGGGAACTTCCCTTCAAGCATAAGGTATTAGATACTACAAGCAAGGAATTTTGCACTGAGGCACTCATTCTGACTTGGACAGTACACTATTTGGCATTCTATCTTGTTATAATAAGGATAAAGTAGCTAAGAGTTCACTAGTCATGATCTTTTAAAAAGCAAGAGGGTTGTATGGGGCACAGAGGGGAAGGAAGGTGAACCAGAGGCTTGATCTTCCTGCCATGGAAATCAATTGCAAACCTCCTAGAGTGAAAAAAGTTTCTGTTGACTCTGCTGTGAATTTTGCCATGGATTTCAGTGCTTGAATTTCACCCCTTTTGCCTACAAAAGAGTCGGTTCTTAGCCTAAAGAGAGCCAGTAAGAATGCAAACATTTTGCTTCATGGTAAATCTGAATGATTGAATTTCAATAGGACTTAGCCTCGTAATGGATATTTGTGCCTTTGAAGGAGGAAATGCTAGCAAACCCATTTTAATCAATGTATAAGTAGAAATATATATACATGTGTGTGCTTGGATGCTCAGGATTTTCTTAACTAATTTCTCTTCTCCCATTTAAAGTTGTTATACAGCCCCTTTAATGATGTCTTGCTGAACCTAGTTTTTTGTTTGGTTTTGTTTGTTTTGTTTTTTGTTTTTTTTTTAAACCACATCTGTCAAAATAAAAATATTGACAGAATAGGGGAGAAAAGACAGAGAACTTTTTCCAGTTCAGTGAGAGACTTTAGCATGGAACAGAAAGGGAGTAAATAGTTATGTGAAATAACATTGCTCACAAATAGGTAGAACATCTTTCTAGGGATACCGCTAATACTGCGTCTGTCACATAGGCAGCAGCCTGAGATATGATGTGACAAGTCTGTAATTTAATGTGCCATCTCATAACAGTAAATATTTGCACTGGGCAAAGTTTACTTATTACACAAAGATTGTTTTGTTCTTCAGGCTGTGGAGTTTTTTAATAAGAATTTCTATCAAAGTCAGTACCTTACTTGTGAATTCCCCCTCTTTAATTTTCATATTTTCAGGTATTATTAAAACTGCTTTGCTAAACATGGATCGTGAAAACAGGGAGCAATACCAAGTGGTCATCCAGGCTAAGGACATGGGAGGCCAGATGGGAGGATTATCAGGAACCACCACAGTGAACATCACATTGACTGATGTAAATGACAACCCACCTCGCTTCCCCCAGAGTATGGAGTATTTACATTCTATGTTTTTAAAGTAAAATGGACAAAAATCTATTTTTTCTTTTTCACCTCTGATATTGTTTCTACTCTTGTGAACTCACTGAGTATTGGAATTCCTTTAAGAAAGAAAAAGACCATACGCAAGAAAGCAATAGGATCATGCTAAGGTTAATTGCAATAATTGGGAAACCTACCTTTAGGACTTTTACTCCAGTTGCAGTATAAAGTCCAAGTGATTTAACGTACAGAAACATTATTTTTCCTGCCCATTAAATGTCTTTGACTGAAATGTATTTCTTGATCAATATTATTTCTATTAGACTTTGTCATTGACTACGTTTTAAGATATCTGTTCTAATCTAAGTTTTGAAACATGCTTATTAAAGTACGTAAAATGATCCCAAGAGCAATTCTATTGAAATGAATACTTACACCCAGGAGGCATTTGCCTCAATGGGTTTCCCTGTGTTCTTTGCATACAGAAACAAAAGCGCATACATAAATACACCAGACATTTATGCCTATTTTCCTTTCCCTTTCTCAGATAATTTGGTAGATACCTGTGTGATATTTATTGGAATCACTTGAGCCAGATATCTTAGAAAGTAGTTTCTATTAATGACCACTTATGGCCACCAGTGATTCAAAGTGATTCAGTTTTGTCCACTTCTATTTCTCTCTCTCTCTTTCTTTCTTTCTCCCTTCCTTCCTTTCTTCCTTCCTTCTTTTTCTCCCACTCTCTTTTTCTTCTTTGCTTTGTCTAACTATTGCTTTGTGTGATATGTGTGTATCACAGTGTCAGTGTGTGTCAAAGTCAAGAGCAGCTGTTAGAGAAAATAATTGCAGATACTATCAGACAAATCAGCAAGCTTTGGCAGTTAAGTCATTGGGAAAGTTATTGGAAGCAACTTGTCATTTAAGTTCAAAGTCTGTTCTTAGCCGTGGGCAAAGCGTTTCCATTTAAATTAGAGCAACTTAAGAGAAAATATAGCACTTTGCCTCCAATGAGTTAATTATACATCTCTGGACATAAGTGTCTTCAATATAAAAGCCAAAGATACAGCTTCGTAATGTCAACATTCCCCAAGTAGATTTTTTTCAGAAGAGAATTAAATGTAGCACATGATTAATAGGCATTTGGCTGGATTTGGTTTTAGTGTTACTAAGGTGCGTTGGTCTCAAGTAATTCTTAATATTTGTCTTTCGGCCTCAATACATTTTTCATGTACAATTCTGAAATGGCCAGCAGGCAGCCTGATAACATCTAGAAAGGGACATATGTTGCTAAAGATACATTTGTGTAGGAAAACAAAATGCCCATCCTTCATACTAGAAAATAAATAGGAAAAAAAATGTTACTTTTATCCATATGAATGTAAGGCAAAAGCTGAAGGCTGTTGCCTCACAGAGGTCTTGAAGACACAGAGACTCACTAGCTCATGTGTGCATGCCAGCATGGACAGTGTGCTGAGAGACAGTGTCCAAAATACCATGAGACTGACCGACAAAATTTCCTCCTCTGTCTGGTGTAGGCACATACCAATTCAGAGCTCCTGAGTCTACACCACCTGACTCACCAGTTGGCAGGATAAAAGCTAATGATGCTGATGTGGATGAAAATGCGGAGATTGAATACAGCATCACTGAGGGGGATGGATATGACATGTTTGGAATTACCACGGACAAGGACACACAGGAAGGAATTATAACTGTCAAAAAGGTACGCATCCTAACATGCTTAATCCCCGCCTCTGAAACACCAGTCAAAACTTTATCTAACACATATTTGTTTTCCATTTTTGGTGCAACACGTACTGATTATTAATTTGAATGCTATTAGGAAACACTAATAGCTATATAAAGATTCTTTTGTACAGGCGATTGGAGTCTTTTCTCTTATACCCTCATTTACTAAAACAAATCACGAATTTTGAAGGACTTCAGAGAGTAAATAATCTAGGGAGTGGGGTAGGACTGAGGTAAAACTCTACAGTCTGAACATATCCACGGGTACCACCACCCAACTGTGATGTTCTCCCTATGATACTACAGGATTTGCTAACTTACTAAAAGGCACTATGCTAAGACCACAGAAACAATCAGTATCGGCTATTTTGCACTATCAGAAGGTGTTGAATTGTATAGCAATAATGCAGTAAGGTAGACAGATAAATTTCTTTTAACTCACATTTAGTAAAAATGTAACTAATAAATCCATCAGGATGCTTTTCCTTTAGAAAAAAACCCACAGTACTTTGCTGGATCACAATGGGCATCATCTACTAGGCTGCACATTGGCTGTCAGAAAAGGTTTGAGAAATATTGTTTACAGTGGATCATCAGGCAAGCTTGATAAGGTTACAGATATCATCCTCCATCAGTTCAAGTCCAGTCATCACTAGATAGACATTGTGTAGATTTTCTGAACATGCACTTGCTTGTTGATATCAGTACGACACCTGTCATGACTTGTTTTTTAGGAGATGCCTTCCAGGGGCTGATTATGATATCAGTCTAATTCTGTTTGCATTTCTGTCTGTTTCAAACAGAAGCTGTGAATCTTCCAAAACATAATGGAAAAATGGGGTGACTAGTCTCTCCCCACCTTTCTCTAAGAACCGTAACAAGGAGTCACAAAACGCTGCTTCATACTTGTAGCAGAGTGTGATACAGTCATAGGCTATCATAAAATCATGCTTTCCTTGATGGGTGGTCCTGGATGTCCAGACCCCAGATGTCACAGTGTTTCATTTCAGTGATGGAATGTCAATGCTTAAACAAGCAGCTCCTAGAAAGTCTCCTCCCTCCCTTTAGTGTGTGGTGTTTATGGGCAAGGAATAGACAAGAAAATATCAAAATGTCAAAAATGACAGAATGAAAGGCATGAAGAGTTAAGACTAATTGAGAAGGAAAGATCAATTGATGTTTATGAGTTTCAGACATAGAATTCCCCCCAAAATGGTTTGGGTTTTTTTTTTTTTTTTTTAATACTGTATCATCAGTACCACAGAGTCCTGTCTGTCTCCTCTGTGCTGGCATTTTAATTCCAGTCCAGTCTCTGTTTTCTAGCATGGACCTCTCCATGACATCCTACTGTTCATTGGGCGGATTGGACCGCAAGCCACAGCTATTCTCACAGACTTATCAAACTTACATATATATATCTAGATAGATAGATAGATTTTTTTATTTTATTTTATTTTATATTATTTTTTCCCAGGCACTGGATTTTGAAAATAAAAGCCTGTATATTCTGAAAGTGGAAGCTACCAATACTCATGCGGACCCTCGATTCCTCTACTTGGGGCCATTCAAAGACTCAGCAACGGTCAGAATTCAGGTGGAGGATGTAGATGAACCCCCTGTGTTCAGCAGACCAGCATACATAATGGAAGTGAAGGAAGATGTTCCAATAAACAGTGTAATAGGAACAGTAACTGCTCAGGATCCAGATGCTGCCAAGAACCCTGTCAAGTAAGCATAGACTATTTCAGCTTGTGCATGAATTTTTTACAAGTTTAACTTTGATTTTTTCATGTCAGCACACACACAAAAAGAAATCACTTTTAAATTGGTCAGGTGTGCTTAAATATGGAGTATTGTAGATGGTAAATGATATCTCACACTTAAGCGTATGTAGATATGTGTAATCGTGTTGTGCATGGCCCCTGCATCTTGAATTATGCCCTACCCTCCTCAGTAACTAATGTTTATGGCTATTTCTAGCATGGAAGAATTTGCTGCAAAAAGAGCATGAGTAAGATGTTAGTGGTCTCCTTCCACCTTTAACATTTCCCAATGCAACATGAAGCATCCCCTTGGCTATGTTAGAGGGGGGTGATTCAGCAGCCCTTTCTTCTCCCATCTGTCCAGGCTTGCTCTACAGAGGTCACATCTACCTCCTCTAAACTGCAAATGGAAATGCCTTAAAAGCCTCTCGTGTACACACACAGACTCTGATGTCACTTGTACCAGGGTAAGGCAAGTAAGATAAGAATCAGTCTCATGGACTTCATAAATTACATTTGCCATGAATCAATAAACTAGTCTTAGAGGAATTGGAGGAAACGTTAAGGCTGGAATATCTAAACCTAAGCCTTCATTATTTTGTAAATTAACAGGTGTATTGTTTCAGTACATTTGAAAACATACTGAAGTACTTCAGTCATATTGGTTAGAGTATAAAAGAACTTTTAAATAGTTGTGTGCTTTAATTAAAATTCATTGCTACTGACAAGACAGTAAGAGGAGGAAATGAAAAATACAGCAATATTAAATCCTGGTCAATTTTCAGCATGTCTCTGGGTTGAGCACCTTAAAAATGCAATAGTAGCCTTAAGATCAAAATAGAACAATGCAGGTTTAATAAAATCCAATCCATCAATTCTTTGCACTTCTGCAAACAGCTATCTTTCATCAAGATATCTTACAAAGTTTATGAAGCATGTAAGTTTTAAGCTCTCATCTCATTTTGTGAGGGGGACAAATATTATCATCTTAATTTCCTAGATGAAGAAACTAAATATAAAAAGTTTCTGGCAGCAGCCCTCTGTCTTCAGTTTACATGCAATACCTTGCACGTGAGTTCTTGTTCAAGGCTAAACCTTGCAATTTTTATTAGGGTTTGCTTTCATTTATATCACGACATGCAACAATTATACAGAGTTCTGAACTAGACAAGCACAGTAACTTAAAGAGCAACATAACATTTTGATACTTTGGTGAAGCCCAGGGACAAAATTAACAGCTTCTATAGCATGTCTTCATGGGCATGCCAGCATGAAGAGGAAAAATTGGTTGGGATGACACCCAGGCCCTTTCCAGTCTTCACAGGAGCCTGCTTTTTTATGTCTAATGGCACTGGAGGGTGAGGGGACCGCTTCCCTGCTTCCCTGTGGTGATAACTACAACCATTTGCATTTCACACCAGCACCAGCTCCTAATTATAAGTGATTTACAGTGGACAGGGATTATGCTGTTCGTTGTCGAGTACTGCCTACTGGCTCTTTTGTGTTTATTGAATGTGTGTGCTAAAACTCACCTGCCTTTCAAAGGGCAGTTCTTTAGCACGGTACAGGTATTTTGTAGATTAAAGTGTCCAAAAATTATTGAGCAAAATTTAGCAGAGGTGTCAAAATTGATGCAGTGCAGTGGAAAACTTGTCTCCTTTATACTCTAATAGCGTGCAACAATCAAGGTGAAAGGAGAAGGAAAAGAAAAATGATGAAGAGGTTAGAGCAATAGAAATAAACACAGCAAGAAGAAACATGAAAATCAGTTAAGAAAGGGAGGTAATCAGCAGAGAGCAGTAGCCTGAGAGATGTTAACTTGCAGTAATGTAATTTTATGGTGCTAATATCTTGGGTATCTCCTAGAATTTAGGGGCATGGCTTGAGTCTGCATCTTTTTGACAGAGTGGGATTTTTTTTTTCCATCATGCAATAGAGATGCTAAATCCGATTTTCACTCTGAGCTTCGGGGAAGACGCAATTAGACTGCATATATATGACTTGTCACTTGCTTGTCAATTTTTCTTGAGGGTTAAAAATAAAATCTTTAGACATTTGATATTACAATGAAAACCTTCCATTTTCTCCTCTACTCTAGTGAAGATTTCTCTTTTTAAAGAAACCTAACTCTGTTAGATGAAAGCCCCTTTGATCTTCCATTAAAGGAAACCTTCACAATATCATTATGAAAATGCATTATGAAAAATTCACGCACACATCCCTTCCTGACCCACAAATCTTCCTGACTTGCGGTTACATTAGACAGCAAGCTGCTGAACATCAGAAGACAATGAAGGGATAGCAAAATATGAAGCGGATATCTGCCCTGGTTGTAAGAGTACATAATCATTCATGACCTGAGCATTGGGAGAGCTATATTTCATCAGTCCAGCCCTTACAAATAAGCTTTGCTGTGGCAAGACATTAAGTAAATGCAAAAATATTTGGCTATATTTGAATATACATTCATATGTAGCATCCTTAATACACTCCTGAGTAACACTCCACTGTCCAGCTGTATTATAAAAAAATATTTTACATTCTGCTTGTGTTTGATCTAAAGAAAAATATTATGAAGCTCTGCATACTGAAACTAATAATGCTTCAGCTGGCACTGCTGTATTGTACATCAGATCGTTTTAAATTGCTAGTTGAGTTTTTTTGCTATAGTAACTCCTCAGAGGCATAATGAAGTTCATCAGTCACTGGAACTGTTTCCCTGCTGTGATTTGATTTACTAAAGTATCCCAGATGAAAAGGATCTGCAAACAAATGTAAGGCTTAATTTTGTTTGTGTATTTTACTGACAACATATTTGCATGTGTTAGATTCTCTCTTTCACCCTCCCTTTCTTCCTGTTGTGCACAAGGCGATGCTGGAATCTACATAGAGACCTTTTCCTAGGTTGCCAATTCCTCAAGGTTTGAAAAGGATGAAGTCCTGAAATCTGACAAATACACACCAGTAATTTAATTAAATAAATGTAAAAATGAGTTTGATGTTGTCTGCTTAATTCTTACTGGGTTATGATCTGTAAGTCAGAATCACCACCAATTCAACATAATTAACAGTCTGTGATCAAAAGAAACTGGATTATACAAACTGAGAAACAGAAATGACAGCCTGGCTTATTAAAATCATCCTTCTAGGCCAGGGTTAATGGTACAATTAGAATATACTTTAACTGCATTGACCTTGTATGTATTTTCTCTTCAGCATGAAGAAATAAAATTAACATATCATTAAGAAGCTGTTCTCTGGTTGTTTGTTGAGTTGTTTGTTTTGGGGGGTACTGTGAGTTTAACTTTCCACTGTACAAATGACTGAATATACATACAGTTTTACAAGTATTTACATTCTAAAATTCTCGATACCTTGAAGAAGTAGTCCTCGATGTCACAGTTCTTCTAACCTTAGAGAAAGTCCAGAAAATATTTTTTTTCCCCATTTTTTATGTACTGTACCACATATTGAATTTGGGAAATCTTACAAAGTTAAGATAGTGATTACAATTTGCCAAGGCATTCAAATGTGCTAAGGCAGTAAGATATTTTAAGTCCATTCATAATATGAAGCATGAGTGAAAGCATAATTGAAGAAAAAAAGCCAATAAACGGACAACTCATTCCTCAAGCTAGTTGCTGAGTTAAATATTTTGCTGAATAAGAGCCTGAAACATACTGTTACAGATGGCTGGAACAGCTAATCTATGGAAAATCCTGCTATTTCATTTCAAATAGGAATACAAAATACAGATTTACTGCAAAATGGAAAACCAAAGTATTTCAGCTGAAAGATATGGAAATGAGCTACAGAATATCTGAAAAATAATAGAATTCACAAAATACCAACATAATATCATATAAAAGCTTGAATGAATGAAAGTTAAAATGAAATGTTTACCATATCAAATATTTCCTTTGTCAAAATATAGGAGTTAGACCAGTTTGTATAAACTTGTTTCCATCAAACATTTCAGCTAACTCAACAAATTCACATGTAATATTTAGATTTGGACAGAACACAGCTTGCTGGAGCTGTTCCATCAGTCAGCTCTGCGTATTACGTATCTCCTCTCACAACATTTTCAAGCTGATGGTAACTTTCCAAATGCTGCATAAAGGAACTAGGTTAGTGACACCACAGCTGACTTCATGAAACTGAAGTTGTGGTGCTGTTAGTCAAGTGACAGCAGTGAATGAAAACTAAATCAGCTCTTGAAAAACTAGCTAGGTGTGCCTGTGCAAGTCCTAGTAAAAAAAAAGTTAGTTCTGTGTGCAGGTAACTTTGCTCCTCATTCGGCTGTTTCCATAGGAATTTCATGTGGAAAAAGAAAAACAATTTAGTGCAAATAATGGACACTTGCTATAGTTCTGTTTAGGAAGCTAGGCTACGCTAAAATTCTCATTTTAGAATAAGACCAGTCTAATTTGCTGTGGATATTAAAGTCCATTTTTTTACTTGCAAGTAATAAATAAATAAATAAATGAAAGCATTTGCAAGATAATTACCAAGTTAGCTCATTTTAAATCTTTGTCAGAATCACGTTTCAACTGGACTTTGCTATTTTTTCCTTCTTCCATGCAAGATCTATCTCAGAAGTGAAAAGACACTGCACAGGCACTGGGAAGTCTGTGCAGAATAAGGGAGGTATCACGCAGCTGCTCCTAGGGCAGAGCAGCCAACGGAAATTTTTCTTCCACTTCTGCATTCCCCTCAGTTCTGTAGTGGCAGGAAACTCTGCCAGCAATTCTCCTGGCCCAGTTTTCATCTAACTGCACACCAGCTCAGCCCTATCCTTTATCCTTGTCCGGACCCAAGGGACAGCAGTAGCTGCCTTGTCTCTATCAATGTGGCCTGCAAAAGGGAGTGCACTGGGGTTCCCAAGGCTCTGTCCTGGGTCACACATTCGGGCTTGAAACAAGCACAGAATAATGCAATTGCATTCTTGCTTTAGCAACATTGGAGATAAATTTCCACCGAAACCTCTGTAATTTATGCAAGAATTGTCTCTTCATGAGAGATGAAAACAAGCCACAGCATTTGGATCAGGGCAGTAGCACCCTCTCCCGTGAACCAGAGAGTTCTATTTTTAAAGTCGGATTCAGTTCAGTAGAAAAAGCAAAAGATCAGGTTGAAAATTTAAATCATATTCAGGTCTGAGCTCCTCCAGAGCTTCTTAGCATTCATTTTCATATCTAGATACCATCAAGAAGGACTAAGTATCTTAGGTTTGATTAATTACTGCAAGCCTTTATGTCATGTGTACCATAGAATAATGACTCTCTGTTCCATGCTGACTCGGTTTTGGGGGGTAATCTTTTTAAACACTGGGAGGCCAAAGGCAGAAATGTGCCCTAGCTGTCAGATTTTATATCAGAAATTATTTGGAACAGTTGAGATATCAAACCACAAAAAGAAGGTTTTATAATGGGAAAACCAACTCAGCCTTAAAATAAACTTCGTATCTTTCAGGACACAGACTTCACATTTCTCACTAAAAAACAAAGCTTTGATGATTCTCAGAGGTACGTAAATTCTGCAGTAATTCATTTATTCAGTGACAATGCTCCACCTTCTAAATCAAACCTCCAATGTGTCATTATCCAGTAGCTCAGAACTAGCTCTTTGTGCGAAGACAGAAGCCTGCGCTGAAAACAAAAGGCAACCCGTTTACGAGCTGTTTGATGTCTGGTCTTAGAAAATGGTTTGAGAACACAGAAATTAAAAGGAAAGCATTCTCCTCACCCCTGTCTCTGTGTTTACAGGTACTCTGTAGATCGACACACTGATATGGACCGAGTATTCAACATCAACTCGGGAAATGGTTCGATATTTACTTCAAAACCCCTTGACCGGGAAACACTGCTATGGCACAACATTACAGTAATAGCAGCAGAGATCAGTAAGTCAAACCTAAATACCACTGCTGTCCCTGATGTAATGAATCCAGCCTTCTAGCTGAGCATGTGGAAAGCACAGCGAGACAGATGTCAGGTTATATGGATGGTCCATTCAGTACTAATGAAGAAGAGGAAACTCTGCAAGAGGTGGTCTGCAGCATTATCTTTACTAGGGACAGAGTTCATGAAGAGGTATTTTAGCTGAACAGGGAGGAAAGCTAAAAATTCTGCATTTTCCAATCAGTAACAGCCAATTTCATTTTCTAAGATGATTGTTGAATTCTGAAATTGGTATGCAGGAGAAAAGATGGTTTAAAACCAAACAGCGTTGCATGAATTCAGCCTCATCCAGAGTGAATGTAACAGGTTCAATGTTTTCAAGCAAGAAATCTGAGCTAGCTGTCCAGATCTTAATCAGTTTTAAGATTTTCCATTTTTAACTTCTTTATGATCCTTTGGAACTACAAGCCATAGTAACAAATCTGTCTGACGCTTATTTTAGGATTGCTCAGAAGATGTAAACCTGTGATAGGACCAGTCCTGATCACGTTAGGAGATGACGTGCCAGGGATCTGGATAAGGATGTGCAGGCTAGGTGGCCTTAACAGACTGTTTGAGTTAATACATTGACTAAAAGCATGTGACATGGTATTAAGTTTTAGGGAATGTAATTCTTTTCACTTTTGCAGAGTCATGGTGACTACGATTGTGAAGCTTGGTGGGATGAGGGAATGTAATTCTTTTCACTTTTGCAGAGTCATGGTGACTACGATTGTGAAGCTTGGTGGGATGGTAGATAAATCTAATGTAAACACCACTTTTATGACCATCAGAATGTCTTAGTGCAACTCAGAGGCTAAATGGCTTTTTTTTTTTTTTTTCTGTTAAATATAATCTAAGACAACATAACGTTGTGTGTGTGTGTTTATGACTCAAGCAGCTGCTGAACTGTGAGAAGAATATAACTGAGGAGTACTTGACTCCAGCTTTCTTTATTCTGTGAGTCATTTTAAAAGCAAAAACTGATGTGAAACAATCCTATTGAGGCAAGCAAATGGGGTTATGTGAAAAAGTAGTGGGCTAGAGCTTACAGAAATGATGTTTCTTACTAGTTTTCTCTCTCTCTTGAAAGCTTTCACTTTTTAATGCTAGGTATGTCATTTCAGCATAGCAAAGTATGACTTCTGGCTGCCTGTTAGTTAGGTGTCTGTGTCTCTGTTAAGTTTTGGAGAAGCGATCTAGGGTCAAGAATTGTACACTAGAAACTCAGTTCCTGGGCAGAAGAGGAGGGGAAAAGTAAACACCCGGAAAGGAAAGAATAGCAATAACATTTGTGAGGCACAGTTGCATTGATTCCAGAAGAGATGGAATAATATATAGTATAGAAACTGGTATACTATCTGAAGACCAACTTAGCATCTATATGAAATGCTCATTTAATTATTTGCCTCATCCCCTAAGGGCGGACCTTCTACTGGGCCAAACACTCTCAGCTAAACCTTCTGTGTCTGACCCAGGGTTCTGTCTTAATTACCAATCCTCTTTAGTTTGGATCCTTCCGGGCTGCAACAAGCTACTTCCCAGGCTGTGCTTCATTGAGCCTAGACCAAATTTGGCATAACTGGGATAGATACCTTCCAAAGGCAAATTTCTTGGCTGAAATGCAGTTACTGTTCAAAGAAGCTTTGGTCTGATCCAGGCTGCCTCACTAATTTCAGTCTCAAGAGAGCAGACTGGAAAGCACCACTGCTTAGTGCTCCTAGCTAAAACCAGTGATTTCTAGTAAGGCCAGCTAAAGTCCCATTCCACTGAATTCCAGTTAACCAGTGGTTGCTCTCTGTGACGTACCACCACATCAAACCCCAGGTATGTTTCACTGAAGTACTCTAACAGAAATATCCAGTCAAGTTACAGGCAGGATATGCATTTAGGTGGATGGATATTCCCTTTGATACAAAAAAAGAAAAAAAAAATGTGAAGTCATAAAGAGAAACATCTTTTCAGTGATGACTGTTCTTGATTTCATTTTACAGCAGAAAAAAAAAATGAAAATACAGAAGTTATTTTTCCTTTAATTGTCTAAAATCATCAGTAAATTTAGGTAACTCCATTTTTGATTGTTCTTTTTCACCAGTATGAGCTGCAGTTGCTCAGCACTCTGGAGAATCATGGTGTGAATGCTTCAAACAAATAGTTGGTGAAACATTGGGTCGGTGCATCTGCCACAGTTAGAAGGCAAACCGGCAATAAAAGTCAGCACACGGGGCTACTGATTCACAGCTGCAAAATTACAGCTGATTTACTGGATAGTATTTTTAAATATTATCTACTTAACCTTAAGGGTAAATCAAACATTGGCAGGACTTTGAGGCTGTATTCAGAAAAGAAAAAACAAAAAAACCACCAACCTTTAACAGTTTGATTGCTGGATCAACAGAAAACATACCACTATAGAGACAAATAGATTTAAGCAGTTTACTGAGGCTGTGGAGCTATCTTTGGAGACAGACCCCAACAGTAACTAAAGGATAATGCAAACAAATTAGCCTACACCAATTAATTTGAAAAAAAATAAATTGAAAAATGACAAAAAAGACTCCAAGATGCATACATACATTTCAACTTGCATTTCCAGTAAATCAGAAAAAACACCCGTGTACGTAGAGCATAGAGTTTTTATGAAGCTTCTATTCATTACAGTATCATTTTAAATTGTGAGAATCTTAAACATTAAGGAATAAAATGAATATATGTAGTTCATGGTTCAAAAAGTAGGAAAGAAAACAATTGCAATCCTTGAGAGGAAAAGGAACACCAAAATTTGCCAATATATTTGAATGCATTTGTTAGAAAGGTATGCCCTTATAAAATAGTCCTGCCAGTAGTCCTGCAACTTCAAATGAGTACCTTTTATTTCTGCCTATTATGAAAATTCAACATTTGTATTGATGTATTTTAGCATAGACTTCATCCTAGTCTATATCATACATGAATTGTTATTTTATACATTGAATGAATTTAGCTCAATGGTTCATATTAGAAAGTGGTTTATGCCTAATGGAATCATATTAACTTCAATGGGACTGTGGAGCTTTAAAGCACAATATTTTGTCCAAATGACTGTGCTCTGTAATAAAAATATACAGTGCCAATTTTGCAGAAGGCACTTTCAAATTTATAAAAGTATGATAAACACAGTAATAGGACTTTTATTAAAGCCTAACTCAACAAGCTACTATAACGAATGCTTGTAGAAGCATACAGAGTCTAAGATCTGTTATATTTTATTGCACTATTTTTTTTACTTGAATCATAGGTTAAAACACATTAATAAACTATATTAACACAGGAAGGGAAAAAAAAAAACAACAGCATAGCCAAACTCCATGTGAGCCCTCATGAAAGAAAGGGGAAAGGTATTTATTTTAAATGAAACTAATTTCAATCATACTCATTCCCTCATAGGTTTCCCTCTCACATTCCAACACCCACACATTCCCAGGTGGGTACATCTGGGTGAGCTGCCTAGATCCTTTATTATGTAGTATGGAGCACAAAGGACACAGATCAAGTCCTGGGAATGTCTCTTGGTTTCCTTTTAATTGGTGATGGCAAATCGGTTTGGGGGCAAGTCTTGTGTGTTTTAGGAGTCGATGGTTGTTATGATGTGACTTTTTGCCTCAGAATCCCACCGATTTCACCATTCATGGCTCCTAAGCAAGGTTGCTGCCTGTTGCCTTTCTTATTTTGTGTATCTTCATGACTAAAGTCTATCTCCTCCCAATAGGAAATAGAAAGGTCCAATGGGAAAAGGAACAGTCTATACAATGTGGTGCATTTCCAGATGTTTTTATCTAGAAAGATTACAATATTTTCATCAGTATTTTATGCTCAGGAATACTCTTGCCAAATTCAATCTCTTGGCACTATATAGTCTTTGTAGGTAACTGGTTTTCCCTTTTAGGGAAAACCACCACGTTTACATATGGGGATCCACAGATTCTGTATAGTGCTTATGTTCTTCAGCTGATACATTTTAGTGTTAACTCTAGAATATCAACCAAATGAATTCATAACAGATTAAAAAATATCTATGATCACAGGCGCAGTTACTATTTGTATGACATAATGGCAATCATGGCAGCTTAAGAAACTATCACAAGATTTGTAGGGGACACAATATTACATATAACAGGTGGAGAAGAAAAAACCTAACTCAATTCCATCTTCAGTCTTGCTTTTTCAGATTTAAGGAAGTGAATATGTTCTAGAAACTTTGTTGCCACCAAGCTGTATCAGTTAGGTTAATAAATAGATTTCATTTAATTCCAGCATTATATTTTTATATATAAATCCCACATACACTCATGATCATACTTTGAGTGTTTAAAGAAATTTGTAAACCCGATCTAAACTGTATAGCTTACACAGAATCGAAGTAATGATAATACAGCATGATTTTGTGGAATTCGCACCATAACACATTCCCCAAAATCAGCAGAATAGAAGTGGCGTGTTGTGAACCAGAAAAATGAAGGCAACGAGCCCCTGTATTTGTCTCTTTCTTCTCCTGCGCTGAGTCAGTAGCTGGGCTAAATAAAATCTCTATTCTTTCTGATTTTATCATTTCAGACAACCCAAAACAAAGCAGCCGTGTCCCAGTGTTCATTAAGGTTTTGGATGTAAATGACAATGCTCCAGAGTTTGCCATGTTTTATGAGACCTTCGTCTGTGAAAACGCAAAGGCAGAACAGGTGCGTTGTCTGCTTGTACTAGGAAAATATTCCAAATTAATTGAGTTTTGCTACTACTCTTGCATCACCTCATCAAGAGGCATACTTTGCACTGCATCAAGCTGTCGGTTTTGCAAAATTAATCAGTGGCTGCACAGTGTCTGGTTAAACTTAGCATTCTTTCAGCTAACATGACAGTATGTTTTACACTGTTATTTTCTGTACTGCACCTTGTTATCCCTGACTCATTTTCATCCTGTGATTCTTTGCTTTATTCAGGCACCTCCACTATCTCCTTCAAAAACAGTTTCAGGTCTGTAACCGTTACAGGTTCTGTCTGTGATACAGCTATTTCCTGCTAATTAACTCTGACTCTAACAGTCCTATTACTAAATGGTTCAAAGTAGCAGATAATTTGGAAGATTCAGCCAAACAATTCCTGTGACATGAGATTTGGGCATGCTTGTTACATGCAAAGTTTTCCTACCTGTCTAGAGTGGCATCAACCCGTCTGCTCTTGAATTCAGCATGGTTTTCCTGCCAGCTTTCAAATTGATTGTGTTGCTGGCTGATGGAATGGGATACAATAGCCTGGTGATCCTAAACATCATCAGCAACACATGGATCACTATTCTTAATTTTGCCATGGCAGCATCAGCTGCTTTAAAACAGAAGAAAAAAGCTGAATACAATGATTGCTTTACAGTTCTAGAGTACATAAATAATCCTAAAGTCCACTGACTTTGAAAATAATTTTGTTCTTATTGTTTCAGCTGATACAAACATTAAGTGCTGTTGATAAAGACGACTCTCACAGTGGACATCAGTTTTCATTCTCCTTAGCTCCCGAGGCAGCCAGCAGCTCAAACTTTACACTACAGGACAACAGAGGTGAATTGCTAGGAAGAATTTTCTTTACTATCTCATCCTTGCTTTCAGTCTTCAGATGAAGATTTAATGTGCGCTTTATATTTCCAGACAACACAGCAGGGATTTTCACCCGAAAAACCAGATATAACCGGCATGAAATGAGTACCTATTTCTTGCCAGTGGTAATATCAGACAATGACTACCCTATCCAGAGCAGCACTGAAACAGTGACTATTCGAGTATGTGCTTGTGACCATCGAGGAAAGATGCTGTCCTGTAATGCAGAAGCCTTGATTCATCCTACTGGTCTTAGCACTGGGGCTCTTATTGCCATTCTTCTCTGTATCATTATACTACTTGGTAAGTAGCTCAGAGCCATTTTGTTCCTTTCATGGTTATTTTATGTTGCTGCGAGTGGTTATACCAAGGCTAGGTCAAAAGCAAAGGGAATACATCCTTCTCTTATCCTACCTTTGTATTATTGTACTTTCTTCTCTGAGGGCTGCTATGATATGGTGTAGAGAACACAAGTTCTAGTTACCTAAGAGGTAGCAAACAAACAAGAAAGAGGACACAGATGGGCTTCACATTCTGGTCAATGGAAAGAGACAGGTACCTGGAGAGAGACATTGCATTTGTCCCATCCTTCTATTGGCATCTGAGGTGGACTAGACTAATCACCCTCTGCAGGTGTCTGTCTCTTTGTGTTGACCATAGATGGAGGCCAGATAACTCAGTTTAGTTTTAACTGAGACAAATGAGTCTCAGTTCTTCTGCTCTGCTGGAAAAGGATGCTGAAATGGGGTGGCTACTAAAGCAGTCTCTCAAAAGTAGCAGGGTCCTCCCTTTCAGACACCTGTGAATATGAAGAGAATGGATCCTAAGTCTGGAGATGTACAGATCTGGCTACAGCCCTTACAGGTGGTCAACATTTATATTTTTATAAGAATATCATCTCACATTCCTCTCACTCTGGTTTCACCCTTCTTGTACAACAGAGACAATTTGTCCCTCAGGCGTTAGCCATGGACTATTCATCTGGGGACAACTGTGCAATTTGACACAGGCATTTCTCAGAGAGATGTTATTGGTCATCTTTTGTATCTGACCAGGAAAGGAGTCAGACCAAATTTATAGCAGTAAGGTCAAGCAAGGGAGAATATGCTTCCTCAGTGGTCCTCACCATCCCTAGAGGTATTTAAAAGATGGGTAGCTGTGGTGTTTAGCAACAAGGTTTAGTGATGGCTTTTGTCAGTGTTAGGTTGATGGCTGGACTCAATAATCTGAAAAGTCCTTTCTAACCTAGGCAATTCTATGATTACATTTCTTTCTACCATATTCTTGTCTTCTTTGGGCATGCTCATCAAGACTGCAGAATCATCCAGATCTTTACTATTAACAAAAGTTTCCTCTCCAGTAATGAGTCAAAGACTATGTTGTGATTCTCAGACTTTAAAAATATAGTCATGGCTTCCCCAAATAAGCTATCCCATTTTCAGAAAAGATTACAACAATAAAAATCTTGCCCTTAATTCACCATTAAATTCATTTTTCAAAGTATGGTGTCATTGCCTCTAAGGGCTGAGCTCACTTTGTATCAAGTTCCTTACCAGAAAAAGAAATCTAATGCTGCAGATAGTCTTGCACTCGTTAGTACAACTGTGCTCATTAATATCAATCTGACATTAAACGATTTCCTGTTTTATGTCAATCGAAAATAATTGATTCTGTGTGCTAAGCAGCACTTTATGTCAATTACTGCTCACGCCACCATGCACCATAAGCAGATTTTCAATTAACTCAGCTATATAATTTTCTATTTTCAGGCTGGTTGCAGGGTTTGCATGTGCAACCACTACTGAGTGAAAAACAATACTCTGGGCAGACCTGAACCACAACTTGAAATTTAGAGGCAACAAAAAGTGCCTGCAAATTGCTAGGTTTATTTGCAGTTTGAGTAAGTCTAGTGGCTTATCAGGAGGCCTCAGATACTGCTTAACACTGATATGTAAATAAAGGTGATATATTTTAACATATAACTTCTAATGTGGGGTGGGATATTTTTGCCTGCAAGTTTAGCACAAAATAAGAAAACCCAAGTATCAGAGATATGACATTATCAAAGTCTCATCCTTCATATTCTGTATAACAACTTTTTGGTTAATGAGATACTTCAGCAGCACTTCCATGTAAAAACTATCATTCCTCCACTTTCTCAGATCATTCTACCAGTTGTTATTATGGAAGCCCCCTCAAAATTGATGCTGTGTTTTTCAAGTTCTCCAAATTTTTCTCCAGCTAGCTATCTCTATTATGTCACATAGACCTGTCTCCAGTCCTCCCATGTAGTGTCACAGCTTTATGCTCTTATGGAAAAGAATTCACTCTTAAGGTGTTTTTGCAAAGCAACACAAAGAAGCACCACTTAGATTAAGACCCTTACAGGACACTGTAAGTAAATCCTTGTCATTAGGGACAGAGCCTGAAGCTTTCACCATTTTAACCAGCCCTCCTAATTCCTTCACTTTCACCCCGTCACTTATTGCCTTTCAGCTCCTATTAACAGATATTCTCCCTCACTCACACTATTCCCATGGTAAAGGCACAGCAGGAATTAGAGCATTTTTCTACTTTATTCTGTGTTCTTGGGACCCCTATAGTCGATAGACAGGAAGAGTATGAGAATCTTCCACAACACGCTTAAGGACACCTGCAGATAGCATCTTGCACTCGAAGGATTGTACTGCAGGGGAACACATAATTAAAAAAAAATAAAAAAATAAAAAATCATCTTTTTGTCTGTTGAAGAAAGCTAAGGAAGACGAGTTTCAATGGGCTAAAATTTTGTTTTGGAGATGTCCTTAGTCCTTCGCATAGCCCTTAACAGGGTTTCAAATGAGAAAGGGACTGCCAAAGGAAAAAAAAGTCTTTAACAGTTACTCTGCTTTGATTTACACACCATTTTTATAAATACAGCTGACATGAAAGATAATTTTGAACCATTTTATGATCTCATATCAATGGGCTTAGGCATCTTCGGATTTTCTTTGCTTTGCTATGAAAGAACTATAAAGACAGCAAGATGTGTCTTTTCACAGTCTGCACAGCAGAGCTGAAATACTGGGCACTGTGGACCTCAGACTATGAAAGCAACAGTGCCAGCATCATACATCCCAGCTCCTTGCTGCTCCTCATTTGTAAATATTCAGTCATTTACCATTTTAAGGTAGAATCCAGCTAAGAAATCTGAAATTCGCTTCTAAAGGAAATAACATGTTGAAAATAGAATTATAGAATCATAGAATGATTAGAGTTGGAAGGGACCTTAAAGATCATCAAGTTCCAACCCCCCTGCCCTGGCAGGGACACCTCTCCCTAGAGCAGGTTGCTCAAAGCCCCATCCAGCCTGATCTTGCACACTTCCAGGGAGGAAGCCTCAACTAGTTGAGTGTCTCAGCACCCCCACAGCTAAAAATTTCTTCCTGAAATACCTCTTGTCACCCTCTGTGCCCTCTTCTCCAACAGTACCGGTGATCACTACTGAGTAACAATATTTCAGTTTAGATCAGAGCCTTGGAAAGAGTCCCTGTCCTCCAAATAAATTTTAGATATATATACACATACACACACACACAGAGATATATGTGTATCACTCAAACTTTGGAATGAAAGGTACAAAATTATCTGTTTAAGAAATTTCATGCTTTTGGCAGATCATATTATACTATTACCATATCTCCTTAGTTTAAGATTTAAACCATGTACTTTTTAAAGTTGATGTATATTGTAAAAACATGCCAGGGAAGTTAATAAAACTTGGACTTTGTGCTGGTTGAAAATCCACTCCATATTCCAAGCTTTTTTTGCAGAGGAGGATAGATTTACTTATCCTGAAATGCAGTTTTGTGAATTTATTGTCATATCCAGTACATACTAGCCTTGTCCATAGCGCAAGTCGCATCTCATCCCTGGGGTTCAAATAAATAACGGCTGATGTTACTTACTTTTGAGAAAGTGTTTCTCCCTGCCCAACTCTCATCAAACTAGTTCTATTCTCAAGGCAACCAAATTGCTGCCTGACTCTGGGTAAAAATGTGCCTACTGACAGAAAGGTACTCCACTTGGTTTCTTACAGGCTTGACGTCTCCTTTCTTCTAGCGCACATCCAGGCCATTTCATCTCCCAAGGTACTCATGCACAGGCAGAGCAAGCATTTGCAGTTTTGTAAAATATCTTTTAAAACTTCGAATGCGAGCCAAGGCACAGCACTTCTGGGTTTTAATAGCATTGGGGATTAACCTTTCCCTTTCTCTTCCCCTGTTATTTTTTTGTTTCCAGTTACAGTGGTGCTGTTTGCAGCTCTGAGACGGCAGCGGAAAAAAGAGCCTTTGATTATTTCCAAAGAAGACATCAGAGACAACATTGTCAGTTACAATGATGAAGGTGGTGGAGAGGAAGACACCCAGGCATTTGATATCGGCACACTGAGGAATCCTGAAGCCATAGACGATAATAAATTGCGCAGAGACATTGTGCCGGAAACACTTTTTATGCCACGGAGGACTGCAACAGCGCGAGATAACACGGATGTCAGAGATTTCATTAACCAAAGGTTAAAGGAAAATGATACAGATCCAACGGCACCCCCGTATGACTCGTTAGCAACCTACGCGTACGAAGGTAATGGTTCTGTGGCCGAGTCCCTCAGCTCCTTGGAGTCGGTGACTACGGACGGAGATCAGGACTATGATTACCTCAGTGACTGGGGGCCGCGGTTTAAAAAGCTGGCAGATATGTACGGTGCCATGGACAGTGAAAAAGATTCTTAATATGTTGCCTTTTTTTTTTTCTCTTCCTTTTCTTTTTCCCCTTCCTCATTTTCAGAAACAGCATTGAGATATGTGAAGTGGCTATTTTCTTTCTTTCTCCACAACCGTGTGAAAGGGTTCTCTGGTCTACCCGTTCAAATTGTCTCATGACTGCAGTCTCTGTGGATTAGCCGTCAGAAAACTTTTTCTAGTATCATTTTATGAGCTTCCAAGAGGCAAAATTCTTATTTTTTAGTGCATCCAGTTTACCAAACCAATCTTACAGGCACGGCAGTAGTGGAGGGGGAAAAAAGGGATCAGATGGGGAGCAATATTTTTATTTGTTCTGCTTATATTGTAAATTGGAGTATATTACTGTTTAAGCTCACTTGCTCTTTTTACTTGTATTCAGACTATTCAGCTCAGATGACTGCTCTGTCGATTGTGTATTGCACATCCCGATGTAATGAGGTACCCTAGTTTACCCTATGTATTATAGTCAAAGTAGTGGTAATGGAATGAAGGTTTATTACACAAGTAGAGTAAGCTGAGAAAAAACACGAAACACGCTTTTTACTCGTGAGGAGGGTAGAAAGGCCTAATGGTCATTTAAATCTATGTGTTTTTCTAGAACTTGCCATTGCCCCCAATGCACTGAATCATGCTAACACACACATATATATAGCTCATTGACTCCTATGTATATATTCTTCTGACCTAGCATTGCTGGAGAGATGTGCGTGCGTGCATGTGTGTGTGGTCAGTAGCCCCGATATCTAACTCTTAGATGGTTCCCCAGTTCTAACCCAGACTTGCCTTTTGATACAGGGAAAGTCATCTAGTCCAACTCCAGATTAGATCATGATGTGAAGGAAGGAGCAGATCATAACTGTGCTGTGTACTTCTTTGGTCGGCCTCCATCTGCACATCAGTTCAGTGATGGCCACTGTGCTTGAGAGGTGGGACTCAGGCTTTTCGTATCTACCAACTCCTGCCTGTTCTAGCGTGCAGGAGTGGAGCGGTAGCCGCAGGGTGTCTGCCACCCCTTGGGGCAAAAGGAACAACTGCAAAGGAGTGCTTTTCTTCTCCTGACCTTCCCTGCCTGGATGCCCAGAGTGGCTTCCAGACTGACTCTCTGCCCAGTTCTGCTATCTGTAAAGTGGGGAAATAACGCCTACCTCATCAGGATGATGCAAGAATTACATAAGTCACTTGGAAAATTTTTTTAGAGATGGAAAAAGCTGGCATTCTGCCAGAGGAAGAAATTTCTCATACTTTTGGTGGTTGTTTTATTTTTTTTTTTAATTTATTTATTTCCTCAGCTTCAATCCCTAAATACACAACTAAGCAAGAATCAATTGTCATTCCAGTGACCTGGAAAGTAGGGTTTACAACTCTAACTCATTTTTTTAAATAAACTACTCAGCCAAGATGGTTAAAATCTTCACCAAAAGATAAAATTTTAATTGCAAGTCTCTCTCTGTGTATTTACCTACTTTGCCAAGCTAATTTTTGTCCAGGGGCAGGATGGGGGAAAATGCCATAGTCTCAGGCCAAAACAATTTTCTTTACAGCTTGTGCACCACTCAGTATTTTGGTTGGTTTGTCAAACGTTTTGTCAAATGCTCTTCAAATCCATAGGAGAGGCTACCTGGAGAAAAAACTCAGGGGCTGCCATGGGACAAATCAGCTAAAAGCCACCCTGTGGCTTTTAGAAATAATTTAATTTTATTTTATTTTTTAATCATACCTTATACATAACTAATCTCATTTATTTTGTTTTAGAACAATATTTAATACCAGAATTATAGACATGGATCTATTTCCCCCCTTCTCTGAATCTTAAGTGAATCAGTTTGAAAACTGAACAGCTCCAATTTACTCTAAAAATAGAGAAGGGAAAAAAGTTAATAAACAGAAAATTAAAAGGGATTAAAAATTAATCCCTGGAATTCATTACTCCTAGAGAGTTAAATACAGAGAGCAGTGAAATTCCCTAGTATTCAATTTTCACAAGCGTGACATCATGATTTCTGGTTTTGTGTACCAGCTCACAGTAGAGAGGATGAGCCAGTCGTGCTGTGGTTCCAGCTGGGACTGGAAAGGACTCCTTTGCAGTGGGGACCACTGCACATCTACAGGTTTAGATGAAGGCGTCTAGTGGCTTGCAGATATCCAGCATGATAGATTAGATGGGTCTTTTAAAGTGGAGGAGCCCAAAGTTTCAAAGACCCCTGAGCCCCCCCAGCATCACAGAGCTCTCACAGTGCTTCAGTTCAGCAGAGCAAGGTGCCCAACTCTGTCAGGGCTGAGCCTTTCACACCTGTCAGAATGTCAATGACACATGTAAGCCCTTATTATGTCCTCCTGACATAATTCTGTTAGTAATTTAAGATGATAAAAGCTTTTGAAAGTCTAGCCCTTCATGGCTTCCTTGAAATCAGAGCATACAAAAAGCAACCTGTCCAAAACCTGGCTCTGGCACACAGGAGGGACCATCTGGATTTCAGGCACATGGAGGAGCAGCAGATGCTCAGCACCACCTGCCACAGGTTCCTCGCTTCAGCTGCTCTCATACAGTGGGTGGAGGCAGTGTGCCACCCAGGGGGCTCTTCCAAACAGCTCCCTAACACGTGCCTTTGTCTCACCCTTCACTACATGGGGGTTGCCTCAAGTAAATCACCTCAAGCTCAAGAGTCCAATTGGATGCCCAAAGCAATCCCTTCCATTCCTCAGGCGTCGAGGAAATGGATTTTTTTGTGGAGGGGATGGCAGAGGTGGCTGTGAAACCACACACCTATTCGGGATGTGAGAATCACCATCGTTTGACTGAAGACAGACCTTGTACCCTGAACAGGCTGGGCCACCCTGCAGGTCAGCCTGCATTAGTCACTACTTGGGGTGGAATAACAAGACCGAAGGATCATTGAACTTGTAACTACTTTCCTATGTTTGTACAGTGATTTTGTCTGATTCAGTGACTGTTAGTAGCAGTCCAAGCTCAAGTTTCTTTTTTCTTTTTTGTTGTTTTTTTCTCTCTTTTTTTTTCTTTGAATAGAAAGCTGGTTTTATCTTGTCCATTGAGTGACACAGTAAATGATAGAGAGTGGCTACTCGTGCCTGTTCTGTAAATATGTTATATATAAAATTATGTTATGTCACCACAAATATGGTGCCTGAATAGCAAATGGATTCTTCTTAGAAAATTCAAGGCAAACTCGCATCCAAATTATTATTTATGCATCTAGGTTTTGAGGTCTATTTTTTTTTTCCTGCAAATTAGACAGATTTAGCATCTCTCACACAGCAAGAAGAGTTCAATTCTGTCTTTTCTTCTTGCTTGGCAGTACCACAAAGTGCAATTTATAAAGTCAGTACTGCATATTAAATATTGAAAGTGCCATATTGCAGTGAATACAAAACTTTGCAGTAGTATTTCTTTGTACCTTGTTGCATGCCAGCGTGCTAGATGATAGAAATGAGTATTTAAAAATGCTTTCATACAGTGCTAGAATTGCCATTTATAGATAAACAAGTGTTAGAATATAGGCTACGAAATGTGTTTGAAGGCTGTTTTAAGCCTGCTCTTCTTACAACCACAACTATTTGAGAAGAAATATTATTAGGAAGTTTAGCTGAGGCAGGTAGAGAGATGAGCAATGCAGTTGGCTTTTAATTCAGAAAAAATGTCTGATCTAACAACAGAGGACCTATTAAAAGACACCAAGGACTTCAGTGGAGTTATCATGATATGCGTTTACATGGGAGACATTTCCAGGCTGGCTACTGTAGAACAGGAATATCTCTGCACTTGAAATGGAATAAGGTTTCTAGTACAGCTATTCCATTGCAGCTCCCGCCCAGAACAGCCACTTTATTCCAGAAAAAGGAATTTTTTTACTCCAGAAGAATGATTTTTTCAGGTTAAAAACTACTGTGTCCCACAGTATGAGAGACACAGCAGTACCTGCCTCCAACTGCAGTTGTACCAGGACATATCTCTGTGTAGACACATACTTGGAAGACAGCTGAGAGAGAAACTTGCAGCAAGCTCTGAACAAAGGAATTTGGGGGGTTCCACAGGGCTCTACTGACAGTCCCACAGGACTGGGACATGTTCCCAGAGCTGATGTTGACAGATACGCTGTCTAACAATGAGAAAAACAAGTTGTCTCTGTGTTTCAGTTATTGTTTGCAAACAAAAATGCTGGGAAAAATTCCTAGTAGAAGAATCTTCACTTGTACCATCACCATGTTTTAAAAATTTGTCATAAGGAACAGTTGTCTTTTTTCTGACTGTTTTTTTTTATTTATTTTGTTCGGTGTTAGGTCTTACTTCATTCTATAGACAGATATTTCCTAGCTGTTAAATGTGAATGGGAGAGGCAACCTCCAAACAATCCAGTTTTTGGAAGTAGCAGGCTGCATTACAAGGCACAACATATCCATTTCTCTGCTGCAAAACAAACAAATACCCCAAGAAAAATCCAACTTACTTAAAACTTTCAGTAACGCAAAGAGCAGAATGGTCATAAAAAAGTAGAGCAGGGAGGAATGGCTTTGGGAATGGGTGTCTGCACATGTACGGTTTGAATAAAAAGAAGGGAAATAATCAACCATGGAAGCTGGCTATGCTTCCAAATCAGACTTACCCATGCTGAGCAGGGCCAAGAGTACATAGTCATTTCCAGCACTTCCAGGTTTCCTACAGCAGCCAGAGGGAAATCTGCATGGATGGGAAGAAAGACATCATCATTTTCAGATCAAGTAAATTAAATCCAGGTCATTTCCATGCAAATCTCTAGGAAATAACGTCCCTTTGTCATTATTATTATTAAAACATGCTTAATTTCTGCAGTAGATCTATCTTGATAGACTTCTGCAGGGTGAATTGCAGACAGTGACTCTGAGCAGCCAACTCTCTGCAGCCACCACCGTGTTAGTTGTTCTTGCCACAATTTGTTTTAAATCCCTGAAGGTTTCTTTGGCTAAAAGTAGTATTTAAGTGTTTCAAAAAACTACTGGGCCAACTGGATGCTGCAATGCCCTGGCCATTTGTGTTTCAATTAACACTGCAGTCTGAACTCCTTGTCAAATGAGAGCTACTTCCAGTGAGTAGGAACTCTACCCTCAGTTGTGAGGGGCAGGGTTTTTTCCCAGCCCCTCTAGACCTGTGAAACAGCAGCGTCCTCCAAAAAATGTCAAAGACGCAATGGTTTTTATTTTCAGTTTTGTCTTTCAGAAAGGTTGTTTTTCTAAGAGATTCTTTCTGTACTTGAAGTAAAAATAGGAACAAAAATCATATTTAATGTCTATAGCTTCATGCGTTGGTCCAGAAGGAGGGGAAGAAAGCCAGCAGGCACTGCAAGTTTTAATGCCAGTCTCTCCCTTCAGTAATTTTATTTAGGCCCAGCTGAGACAATCTTGATCCTGCCCATCATTTTGCCACGTTACACTTTTCAGCCCAGACCTGTATTTGTCATACACTAAACACTTTCCTGAATAGTTCACACAATTCAGCAGTAGGTAGGTATCCAAAACTGGGGTTACAGGGAGTACAAAAGTCAGAAAACCGGGAGTTTCAGGAATAACAGCAAGGGACTGCATGGGGAGGGAGCTGGGGCAGGTAATCAGTCACATGCAAGGCAGGCCCATGGCACTTAGATGCCACAAAGCTGTCATATTATGCATAGAGTCACTGGATTTCAAAAGAGCTTTTACAGAACCTGTTCTTATTTTTTTTCCCCTGCATGTGTCTTTTGCTTTCTTTAAATAAAATAAAAATTTAAAAAAGGGAAAAAAAAAATAAAAAAGGAGCTGCTAACTTCAAATTTCTCCTTCCACAAAGTCGATTTGACAAGCAAGGCATAAGTCCAGCATATAGAGAAATCCTTTCCACTCCCATGGGCTTTTGACCTTTCCTATGAGACTGCACTATTTATGTAAATATACCTGGAGACACTTTCTATAAGCTTTTAGTTTTCTACGAACTATTACCTTAGTGTTTATTAAAGAAACAAATGTATAGAATTATTAAGCATTCAAGTGAACACAACACAGAAACAACACTGCAAACACAAAATTGTTCTGGATTTCGACACACAAAAATATTTTCAGAATCACTGTACTGTTATAATTCTGTGATTACTTGCATTGCTTTGAAAAATTAAAAGAAAGGCCTTATAATAAATGCTATGTGCATCTTAACTGTGTTAGTGAGCAAAATCAATCTGGCAAACTCCTATCGCGATTTGTGATTTTTAAACCCTAAAAATAAATGCTTCTCTGTATTGATTTTTTTTAATTAAAAATCCTTCCAAGCATAAGTCGAAACTGATGCCACCACCTGGGAAGATTTACTTGCTGACATCCTCCAGCCACACAGTCTCTCGCGAAGTCGTCCCCTGGTTGTGCCAAGGGACCCTCAGCATCCAATGGATTTGGTCACTGCTCAGCCCAGAGGGACGTTTGCAGGGGACAAGATTTTTTGTCACCCAAGAGATTGATACCTAGAAGCTTCCCTGTGTTGCAAAGGGACCACGCTGGAATTACTCTCTCTTCTGCAGCGTGCATGGGCAATTTGTTATGGTCAGATGGCAAGTGTGCACTCCGTCCCTTATATTTCCTGTTCACTGTACTGGATTCTCTTTTGGAGGTGGGGGGCAGGGGGAAATGAAATTTAAGGATTTCATGAGAAACCAATTTGAACAACAATTTCTCACAGACAGAGTGAATTTGCCTTTTTGCAAATTGATTTTTGTAACAAGTTATTTATATGATACTACTTAATAAATTGTTTTTTCTAACTTGGGTTTGTTTCTTTTTTTTTCTACTTCTTTCAATCTATGGTTTGTATTTACAAAGCTATCATAAAGATAAGCCTTTAAAAAGATCCTGCAATCACTTTCAGACAGGGTTAAATTGGTTTGGTTTTTCAAATGCCATTTGTAAGTGTCTGGCTTGCAACACACTTTAAGAGCAGTAAGATCACTCTTCTGTGATCAGTGAGACCTCCCAAAAAGTATGATATAATTTCAGAAGACATCATGTAGTGATGTTTACTGTAAGGAGGAGATTAGACTATGATCACAAGCCAAATTTTGGCTCTCCAACCTGCTAGCAAGAAAGTCAGCCCCATCCCAGCCAAAACCATAACATTCTTCACCCCTTATTCCATACCATTTACATCATGTTCAGGTCCCACACTACCCAATATACCCCCATGAACCATCACCCCACTTCCCATTCTTTGATATAATAACACAGATACCATTCCTTTAGTCCTTCAGCCCTGTGAAATATCTGTAAAGGGTCAATAAATGTCCATAAAATGTCCATTGAGTTTATTTAGTCCATGACTTTCACCTCTCTCTGTCATAACAGTCTTTCGGGGCAGGAGAGATGGTGTCCAGCATTGCATTGAGTTACCAGGCACCAAAGCCAGCTCAGGTCAGGTCACTGTTGCATTGGCACTGCTTTTCTTAAGGCTTGTCCTCCACTGGTTCAGCAATCCCTATAATACACAGCTCAAATCATGGCTTACAAAAGGTATATCCACTACAATCTCCACGCCTGGTCCATTTCTGCCAGGTTATTGAGTTTAACACTGCAATGAAATCCTCCCCTTGCTCCTAGCAACAACAGCTTCCTGCTATAGTGATTCCCTTAACATGCAGCTCAAATCTCAGGTTTGACTTTACTCCTGATTTCTGTCTCCTGCCATCCCACCCTGCCCCAAGCAGCACAGGTGGACGAGGAATGGAGGTTGCTGTCAGTTCATCACGTATTTCTGCTACTACTTCCTCCTCAGAGGAAGGGCTTCTCACAGTGGGATCCCACCCACAGGCTGCAGTTCTTCATGAACTGCCTCAGCATGGGTCCCTTCCTTCAAGCATCCACCCGTTCAGGTACTAAACTCCATGTGCTGCAGGGGGAGAGCTTGCTGTCACCACTGGCTGCAGGGGAATCTCCACTCCAGCACCTAAAGCACCTCCTCTTCACTCATCTTGGTATCTGCAGGGTTGTTTTGACTTGAGCTCACACTGGAGTTCCAGCCTGTCCAGTACAACAGCACAGAAATCAGCAATGCCCTGGCCATCCTCCAGCCCAGGCACATCACCATTGTTGTATAAAGGAGGGGGATGGAGCACGTCTCCTATTGCAATAGGGTAAGGTGTGAAAGCTTTAAACTAAAAGAGGCAAGATTTAATCTCATTCCCCCTGGTTGGGATGGGGGAGAGAATCAGAATAGTAAAAGTGAGAAAAAATACTCCTGGGTCGAGATAAAGACAGTTTAATAAGTAAAGCAAAAGGCATGCACACAAACAGAGCAAAACAAGGAATTCTTTCATTGCTTCCCACAGGAAGGGAGGTGTTCAACCATCCCCAGAAAAGCAGAGTTCCATCATGAGTAATGGTTACTTGGGAAGATAAACACCATCGCTCTGAATGTCCCCCCCCCTTCCATCTTCTTTCTTTCCCAGTTTTCTATGCCAAGCATGGCATCGTAGGGCATGGAATATCCCTTTGGTCAGTGCGGATCAGCTGTCCCAGCTGTGTCTCCTCCTGACCTTTTGTGCACCCCCAGCCTACTCACTAGCAGGATAGCTTGAGGAGCAGAAAAGACCTTGATGGCTTAGCAACAACCAAAACCATCAGTGTGCTACCAGTGCTATTTTCATCTCAAATAGAAAACATAACACTACACCAACTACTAGCAAGAAAGTCAATCCCATCCCAGCAGAAACCATGGCAACATCTTTTCCTCTTTTAAGTACAGCCAGCTGTTGAGCCAACACCCACCCTCTAAATTTTATTTTCTCCAAACTGACCACACAAACTAATAGGTACTCAGTAGCTGGCTGTCCCCACATCAGATCCCCAGACATCTCTGACCCTCCAGCAGAAAAGCTAATTTCACTTTCCTTATTCCCCACAAATTAGGAAGCAAACATCAGCATTGTCAGAAGTCCTGGGTCACTCACTACTTCAGAATGGCTCCAGTACTCTCTATGGATTTAACCTTAGCAAGCCAGAGAGTGCACAAACCCCTGTATATTTTCACCAGCCGTGGAGGTACTCATGGTCTTGATAGGACCTTATGATGTACATTACTTTATTCAACTGAAAGAGACTTACTAGGACCAGGGGAACACAGTCAGGAAGGCTGTATGCAAGGAGACATGCTGAGCTGTATCTTCCAAAAAGCTTTCGCGTACTTCCTTCTTTATTTAAAAAAAAAAAAAAAAAAAAAAAAAAATCTGTATGCAGCTTTCTTTGTACCCCCTGCTGGAACTTCGCCTTTCTTAACTCAGAACTTTGCTTGCTGTCTGCTCATGCATGCATCTTAATTAATAAACAAATGAGTAAATCCCCTCCTGATTGCTTTTACATGTTTTTCTAAACATCTGCTTCTACCTACATTGTTAGACAAAGCTGGTCTCTCCTACAACTCAGCTGGGGAACTTATTTCTCTCTCTCTTTCTCTCTTAGGATACAATTGGGTATTCCACGTCAATTATCTTAATTGGAAGCAAGCTTAACCCATTCCCCAATTACAGCTCCATCTTATTAAAACAAACGAACTCTCAAACCTCCTTTAATAAAATAAAATAAAACCAAAAATGCCCCCAAAGAACAAACCTAAACTTTAGTAATGAAAAATTGAAAAGGAGACTGAATAGAAGAGCTCTGGTAAGAAAAAGAGTGAGGAAGCTGCTGAAGGGACGGAAGGAGTTTTCATAGAATCAAGTTGGAAAGGACCTTAAAGGTCACCGAGTTCCAACCCCCCTGCCATGGGCAAGGACGCCTCCCACCAGACCAGATTGCTCAAAGCCCCATCCAGCCTGGCCTTGAACACTTCTAGGGGTGGGGCAGCCACAACTTCTCTGGGCAACCTGTTCCAGTGCCTCACCACTCTCACAGGAAAGAATTTCTTCCTAATATCCAATCTAAATATCCCCTCTGTCAATACGAAACTGTTACCCCTTGTTCTATCACTACACTTTCTGAAAAAGAGTCCCTCTCCAGCTCTCCTGTAGCTCCCTTCAGATACTGGAAGGCTGCTCTAAGGTCTCCCCGTAGCCTTCTCTTCTCCAGGCTGAAGAGCACCAGCTCCTTCAGCCTGTCTTCATAGCAGAGGTGCTCCATCCCTCTGATCATCTTTGTGGCCCTGCGCTGGACCTGTTCCACCAGTTCTATGTCCTTTCTATGTTGAGGACTCCAGAGCTGGACACAGTGCTCCAGGTGTGGTCTCACAAGCGCAGAGCAGAGGGAGAGAATTTTCCTCCTGTGAAGAAAGGAGAAAGCAGGGGTCTTACAGTCTGGCTTAGTCTCTGACACAGCAATCCTGTAAGCCTGTTTGCTATTGGCTTGCAGAAGGTGCACTCACTTTGTGTACTTTTCTCCCCCAAGTATCAAGGCGTCACTGTCAGATCTAAAACCAGCCAGGTCCACCTTTGTTTTTCCTGCCATTGGGCCTTTGACTGTCAAACTTTTTTAGAGTTAGAATACAGAGCCAGGTTCTCTCTGCTTCCTTCTCACTCCAGTCCTAGCCTTCATCACTCATGTTCAAGTGGACATGAACCTAATACCTATTATCAAAGGCAGAAAGAGATGAAAAGGAATAGGAAAAAAAGAAACTGGTGAGAAGAGGGCCATGTCAGCTGCTAATGGTCCAAATAATGGCTTGGTTAGCTGTATGTCTTCATGGCCTTCGTTCTCTTGTTTATCCATTTTTTGTCACAGTGTCAAATGCATCAAATCTGCAGTTTCCCATAGCAGACACACCCCTTATTCAACATCTGTGAAGACAACAGATTTCAGCCTTTCTATTTGGCTTCCCATGGATGCCACCAGCTTTTTGAGACACGTCCACCTTTCTACACACACTGGATACCAGTCTAAGAAACTACGTGTAGAAATTATTCCACACATTCTACTATCTCCTTGCACATAGCTCAGGATAAACAGGCAAAATAGCTCAGGAGGTTATATTATTCTGACCAGCTACAGAATCTGCCAGGTACTGGTCCAATGACAAGTGCTTTCCCCCTGCCCTGTTCGTGTGTAGTAACTATGATGCTATTTTGATTTTGTTGTTTTCTAGTATTGTCAACATTTCTCTAAACTATTTTTACAGTTGTTTTCAAGTAACAAAAGCCAAAACTACACTTTGAGATTCACTGTTCTAATATCTTAGTATTTAATCAGCCTGTAATATAATATTGATTACAAATACCCTGGAGACTAAAGATTGGTACTTTTATTTAGAGCAAATACTTCATATAACTCTTTATTGCAGAAAGATTCTCTCAAAAGTCTTGATACCAAATATCCATCTGGCCCATGGGCTTGCTCACTTGGGCAGCCAGAATTTTATCATCGATTCTGGCAGGGGTGAAATGGGACTACTGAAAGACAATGCGGGTTAACTGTTTGATTACCAGAATGAGGTGCAGCAGAGGACAAAGGGACTCAGATTATACGTGTTGCTCCTGGGGGCTATAAAGTAAAAGAACCACATGCAAACAAGTATCTCTGGCAGGGGGATCATAATACATAAAACATCATGCCAAGACTTCAGCATTTCAGTTTATTGCCTGTTAACGATTACATTGCAACAACCAAAACAAGCCCTCATTGTATGTCAGCTGAGACATCATCAAATCCTGTCAGCTGTCTCTCTCCTCTCTCCCAGTTTCTCTCCACTGGAAGGTCATATCCCTGCTCCAGGCAGCACTTGCTTGTGCCAGCTCTGGCCACCCCTTCTGCATACCCAGCCACTAGACCAGCTGGACCAAAGCTGAGCTGCAAACTTTTATTTCACTCAGCTCTCGTTCTTACATCTCCTTCCTTTTATGTTCTGGATATCCTACATACATTCATAAATACATTATATACTGACTATATACATATAAAGCTGTTATGCTAATGATTATTTAGTCTTACAATCTTACTCGGTCTTATCTTCTAAAACCCTGCTGCATACTTAGCCCACACTCTGGTTCATCTCTATAGGTGTGAATGGATCATTAACACTTGGCTGATGCACATAGTTCTGGACACTCAGTAGGTATCTTTTAATCACTGATAACCTTTAGAAAACTTTTTTTCTGTATGTGCAGTAATACCAGCACAGAAGTTATTCCTGTCATCGCTGCAGCTAGTATTGCGATGAAGTAAGAAAGTCCAGACTCAAGGGAAAACACTTTCCACTTAGATTGCTTTCCCACCACCCACTCTCTCCTAGACAACAGTGAGTTAGAGGCCACCAGAACTCTTTCTTAGGCTGCTTAACAAATAAGGCACATATTTTATTTGGGTGGGGCTGGGGGACGGTGAAGAAGGGGCAAGGGGCAGGAAGCTTTAGGAAGCCCCTTTTCCCTTGAAAACAGTGGCCAACTCTTCCTACCCAGCCAGCTCCTTAGTACCAACCACGGAAAAAGGAGGCAAAAGCCTGTCTGTGTTTACTTCACCTAAGAACAAAAGGGGTTGACGGTGCAGGAAACTTAAAGGAGGGCTGAAGGTCAGCTGGAGAAATGCTGCTTCTGACAAAAATATGACTTGGGCTGTCGTAAGGGATTTACTGATGTGTTTAAACCTCTCCCATAAACATGAACCATTTATATTGCAGTCACACAAGAATTGACCAAGGTGAACTCAGAAATCAAGGGTGCTCCAAAAACCATTGAGCTGGTTTCTAGAATCAGACGAGGACTCAGAAACTGACTTTGGATTTTTACATATTTTACAATTATTCAGTCTGTCAATTCACTGAAACTAAAGGCGCTAGTCCTGGTATCTGAAATGAAAAATATGCATAAGTCTGGGCAAGATTTTCAACTCTGGGACAAGGATTCAAAAAACTCTAGTCAGTCTGAACTGTTCCTTGAAAAAACATTTCCACACTTTCAAAGACGAGAACAATCTTTTTAAAGAATATGTTCTCTCTATTTTCCATCTGAGTCATTCTTTATACGTTTCACTCTGAAAATCTTTATCATAAAGTTGTGTACAGCAAATATCTGAAACCAGATATATATTAAAATCACATGCTAATATGCTGCAGGTGTGAGAGCTTATACTCGTAAAAATTGATCACATATACTGTTAGGCACCGCCCATTCCAGTCCTCAAAAACACTGCATCTTTACTGCATTAGAATTCTCATTCATTTGCTGTGGCAACTTCAAATCACTTGCCATAATGTCAAAATAAGAATACGCAGACAAAGAAATTCTGAGAGTAAATTCACAAACCTGTGAACACATGTTAGGTCAGGGTTCCTTAACACAATTAATGCCATGTCTACAAACTTGCTCCATTTGGGGGGGCTGTTACAGTGCCCACTGCCTTGAAATTGGTTCTGTACAAGTATATTGATGTATCCCTCTGCAGTAAATGAAAAAAAAATGATGGCCTGATTAATATCCTATTGTGGTCTGGATTAAGGCAAAGATCTCTTTTGCTGCCAATTGTTCTGCATCTGTACGAGGATGCTTGTCTAATTAGATGTTGCTTGTCATACACTGGTTTTGTGAAGTTAGCTTTGCTTGCTGGCCAGTAATTACATTTAATTTGCCCTGGGCTGCACAGTTAGAATGAGTAAGTTACATTTTGGCATATATTGGTTGTTGAAGGGTTTGGTGGTAGTTTGTTTAGAAGAAAGAAAGAAAACAAGGAGAAAGAAATTAAGTCCCTGGTCTCCTACTACAGTCTGTGGACAGACAGCTGCATCTGTGCGGAGCAACAGTGCAAGCCAAGGAATAATTTGTCAGGCTATTAAACGGAAAAAAAGAATGGTACGAAACATTTAGTGTTACTGAAACATTTATAACTCCATCATACAAGCTATTCTGTGCCTGAAAAGCTTAAAACTAACAAACACACGTGTATGCATTTACACAAGCAGGGTCTTACTCTTACAGGTAATTACCTTAATAATTACCTTTTTCCAAAAAGTATTTTTGTCAGGAAAAAAAAGGTTGAACTTTTTGTGTTTTCTAATATTTACTTGTATATATACTAGAAGAAATGAGTCTGCCAGGCATAAAGACGCTGTTTATGACTCAGACTTTCACATAGTTCTAAGAACAATTAGTAAGAATGCATATTTTTTAACTTCATTAGCTCTGCTCAAGTTGAAAGAGTTGATTCTTCATTTAAAATACTTAGTTTTAAAATTATTTTTCTTACTCCAAGGGAAAAATTTCATCAGGGAAGCACTTGCAGTTTTTTTAACTGGAGTGGCACAAATAGCATCTTTGTAATGTGGTGCCCATTGTACTTGAGGCTTGAGCTACAATAAGCAGAATACTCCTTCAAATTGCCCCATCTAAAAGAAAGGTGATTTTCTTTATTCAAGCCTCTCAAACTAAGAAAAAAACCAACACGGAGACGAGATAGATACAGCTCTTTGTAATACTGCTTAGATGTGAAGGTTAATCAAGAAGTGCAGCGCTGTTTTTAAATTTTTCAAAATGTAAAATAGATACTCATTCAGACCTGCCTCATGAATAGACCATTCTAGTTGAAACTTTGAGGAATGAATCCCTGGCTCTGCTTCTTTTTACTGAGAAAGAAAACATAGTGGCCTTCTGGGGCAAGATCCTTAAAGATTTTCGATGAGATTTATGTGGCAGAAAGAGCTCTCAGAGACAAATCAATATAACTAAGTACAGCACTCTCATACAATCACCCTGATCAGGAAAACTGGCTACATCATCAGAGGGCTGTCATTTTCTCACTTGCATTGTGTGAGATTGCCTAAGGTTTCTCACAACACTGAAACCAAACCCTCCAGTTGACAGCAGCCAGTGACAACAGGGGATTCAGGGTGAAGGAGCTGTATCTTTTTGAGCTGGTGGGTTACTATACATATTTCTTTTCCTGACAGATTTGAGATTACCATTCCCTGGCACTGCACTGCCAGCGCAGGCACATTCTCAGATTGCAGTTGTCCCTCTAGTAGGTAATCTTTAGAAATGAGTAAGAAGCCAGAGATTGCAAAGAAAGGTATATTCTTGCCCTTTCAATACATCCAACCAATTTCTTTATTTGGGGATATTTTTAATCAGTCTATCTGCAAGGAATGGGAAGATGATGCCTCATCTTGAATTGCTAAGCAAGTTGTTTCTGCTTATTATTTCATCACTTTCTCATTATCAGATGAACTGATTGCATGGTGTCCTTTTACTTGGCTCGTTTTACTTAATTAATTCCCGCTGTGTGGCCCCTTGGCATCACTCTGGTATTGTTTAGCTGCTGCTAGGCCTTTTCAGGTTGGTACTGCTGAGGAACTGATATGGGCAGGGCTCTCCATTCTCAGTACTGCATGAAGAAACTAGCAGTTTCCACCCCAGCAAACTTAGCAGGAACTGGTAGCAGATGTCCAAAGGCATTTGGGTGTAAACCAGTAAAATCAGGAAATCAAGAATGAAGAACTCAACCTGCCTGGTCGCTTCTGAAAATCCTGCTAGACATCTACATTGTATGACAATGTGCTTAAATACAGCTGTAAACCCAGCCTGGCCTTTCTTAACTTGAAAAGTATCCAAAATGGGACAACGTGCACACTGAATGCCATTCTTGTATTTTAATTGCAGAGCCCAGACTCCTCTTGCTCGTTCAAACACACACACCAGACTCATGTACGTACCACAAGTTATGCTGAACCTATGTAGGTCTGGGCAGCCTGCAAATAGGATATGAACCAGTGAGAAATTAAAGCAATGGGAATATAAAGTCCTAAATCTGAAGGCTACAGATTTATTTTACTCTTTTTTTTGCTAAACCACAGTAGCTGACTTAGCAATACAAGAAGTTTGCTGCTGCTGAACATTAAAAGCACAAAACGGTGTGATAAAAGAGAGAATATTATGCAGTATTTTTTTTGTGGAAATGTCCCTCAGCATTTTAAGGTCAGTTCTGCTACTAAGCTATTAGTCTTAAACATATGAGAAAAAGGTCGCATGTAAAATTAATCAAAGTGCTTAGCTGTACTGGTGATAAAAAAAGATGAGGAGCATTCAAATTAGGGAAGGAGAAGAAAAAAGAAAGGAACTGAAAAGACAACACAGGGGAAAAGGTAAACCTCTGGAGGAAAATGAACATAGCCTGTAAATATCTTCAAGGTAACAATGTAAATCAAGGAAGGAAATCTCACCAAGTCTCAGAAGAGAATAGAAAAAAGAATTAATGGCCATAAGCTAAAGGAAGGAAAAGTTTATGCTAAACATGAGCAAAAATCTAAGAGTAATTAGGCTAGTGAAAAATTCAAAGGTAGCTGATGCACAATTAATGCACATACTTAAGAACACTGGATCAAGTATAAAATTATGAAGAGAGCAGATCTTGAGATTTTGAAAGGAAACGGAGAAGAAAGTCTTCCCTGGCACCCTGTCTATGATTTTTTTCCACAATAGTCTGATCAGCTTCAGACTGGAACAGTGTTCAAATTTTGTTACTTGCAACATACCTATTTTCTCATTACACCTTCTTGTTCCTTTTTTTTTTCTTTTTCTNCATCAGTGCCACTATTTTCTTTTTTGAAAAAAAAATCTCATTTGACTTCTCATCAGTTATACTTCAGTTACCACATCTCCTCAGCTCATCATTTTGTTCCCTCTCTATACAGCTCCTTCAATCAGTATATAGACACAGGCGCTTCTTTTGCAGGGAGCACTGATTTGACTGTATGTTCTTCAGTCGCATTTGCCTCAAGCATTTTGCATGACACAAGTGAGCCTGCAGCTGATCAGGTGTAAGTTGTGACTGTTCAAAGTCATGCAAATGGATGACCCTTGTGCAGCATGGGCCTGGTTTTCAATAGGTCTTTTCTTTCAAAAGAGGTATCTGTATTTCGCTAAGTACATTATGATTTAGTACACAGCACAGATGTTGTTTCATCAGCAGTATCTCCTTGGTATTTTGACAAACTGTAAATTCATGCTTTTAAAGCCTCTGTTACTTGCATGCCAAGGTTTCATTTCAAGGTTCAACTTTCAGCTCAATATAGATGCTTATTAAAGTCAAGGGAAGGATCCTATCAATTCACATGAGTTTAGAACGAGACTTCATACTTCTATTCAAGCTTAAGTAACCCAGAATATAGATTTGCCATTTGGATTCTTTACTGTGGAGTCAGTACAATAGCTTTCACTTCTGCTAGCACTGATGGCAGTCTAATTCAATGATCTATCGTAAGTCCTCACACAGTTCTCCGTACTTCGTATGTATGTGCTCAAAAACACACAACAGACTTACAGTTCCAACACTACAAGGTCAAGAAGTGCTATTTTCCACTTTTGCAGACGGGCAACTGATTCTCAGTTAAAAAGGGGTCAGGGACCTACATAACCTTGATGATCTATGCCAAAAAGACCTCTGTGGTGTTCCAGTAGCTCTTCAGTAGCTGGAAAAATCACTTGAATCTGAGTTTCCAAGTATGTAGCTGTAATGCAGGGAAAGCTGGATGGAGCCCCAGCACTGCTGTAGGTGCAAGGGCAGCTTGGTGGAGCAGTAAGGAGCTCATTTCAGCCCAGGGACACTGACAGGAGACAAAGAGGAGAGAAAGGAAAGGCAAAGTTCATAGTCCCTTAACAATTTTCTCCTCATTTTGACATTCTAAAGTTGCCCCTGCTGAGGTTAATTAACAACTGTGCATGCCAGTTCTACAGGAACAAAGCAGACTGCAGTTTTTGCCTCCTCCCATGTTTGCCATAGCAGTGACCAGACCTTGGGGTGTAACCTCTGTGAATGGTCTCTCATTACCTTCCTACTAATTAGTCTCATTTCAGTTGTGAAGCATATTATCGGGAGAATTTATATGGTTTAACACATTAAAAAATAAAGCTTCTCGACATTTAAAAATATTCCCACTTTGGGGAAACTCTCCCTCCTGCACATAAAGGGATCATTGAGCAAGGCATCCAGGGCTAAAGCAGCATTTTCCTCACAGCAGTGGCTGTGCAAATTGTTAAGGGGGCTGTGCCATGCTGGCCCAACTGGGGCACTTGTGCCTTATTACAGCTACATGCCACAAATGTTTAAAGCCTAGACACAACTCATCTAACTATGGGCACTGGACTAATGAGAAAGATAAAAGAGCTGTCACCTTTCAGTTCTCAAACAGGAGTGGGTGATTCATCCTGCCTACACTGTGAACCAGGCTCTGGAGATGTTGCTTTCTCTCTCCGTTTACCACAGCAGGGGCCTGGGGGCCCATAGCTATGACTTCAGTGCCTACTACATGCACTGTAGGTCACAGCTTTTCAACCTTAGAGTTTAGTACTGTAGATGGACTTGTCAGGAGTTCTTGAGTTGGGGGCATTTTCTTTTTCTATAGATGCAACTTGCTGCAAGTTCCAACTTCAGACACGGTCCTTAAAAGCCTGTTGTGCCACCTGTGCTTCCCTCCACCACTCTGTGTGCTTACGTGCATGCAAGCTGAAGACAAACGTTACTGAAAATTCATCCTAGAGCAGCAGCAGCCAAAGCAGCATACTGCTTCCACTACATCGGCTAAGGTACTTAAGATATTCTACAGAACCAGATACATTCACAGGTCACTGATATTCACGTTCAGCAGAATAACAGCTCTCAGTCTTTTCTGCATCGTCCTCTCCTTGGAAATGCGAGAGGGATCAATGAGAGTTAAACTTCTGAAAGTGCCATGCCAGCAGTCAGAAGAGAAGTTTTGGCTCTGTTGACTGGAACCTCTGATGGGGTGTCTCCTCCAGACTTGCCTTCTCTATATATGCCTCCTTGTACAGAAAAATTGCTGAACAAAAGAAACTGAGTTAAGGTGAATATCTTGAGTTGTATTACAAGTTTTAAGACAGAAGGATGTGATCTATTCTGAAAGTCCCTGATGATTTATTTAGTGGGCATATTTTTACATTGTTTCCTTTAACATCAGAGAAAAGGTGCTTTTGGAGAGGCACGGCTTTTATCTCATCTTCTTTAAAATCACACCACAGATCTCAATAGGAAGGCTATGCCATGTCAGAATTTAAAACACTCACCTTATGACTGTCACCCAAAGTAGATGAAATATGTGCCACCAAGTTTTAAATGATTGCTTATGCTGCCAATCACGGACAGATTCTCAACCGAATGACATAGGTTCCCACTGTTTCCCTGAAAGTGATGAAGCTAAATCTTTTTATACCGGAAAAGGATCTGGCCCTTATGTTTCAGCGTCTTCTGAATCCAAAGTAATTTTACCCAATTGAATAATTTATCATCATAACCTATTTTTCATTAATTTGACTATGCTCTCGGTCCTCATGGGCTTGCTGCTTACAGTGTAGCTCTACTGTGAAAAACAATGATGTGAAATTAGCACTTTCTTACTCAGCAGAACCCTTTCCTGTGTGAAGTCAGAAAAAGCACTGCTTAACTTACCATAAAAAGTACTAAATTCTTCTTTTTACTCTTCTTCCCCGCCCTTCCTCCCCCTGCCCCCCACTTTCCATCCAGCAGAACCAATACAGCTGAGAGGAGGCAAACAGGACAGAATTTTGGCTAGCGTATTTACAGGACTGTTGATGGCATTGCAGGGCAATTTGGGCAGCCCCGGGGTCTCTGGAGATTGTGGTTTGGGACAGACTGGCCACTGAGACAAAGAACAGATACTCTCCCCCACCTGTGTCTCCAAGGAGAGAAAGGACAGAAGGAAAGAGATTTATGAGTTTAGAAGAAAACTACACTACTTTGATGAAAACATTAATAAAATAGGTAAAAGAAAATAATGAAATATATACAACATACATGAAACCATATCAAGCTTCCAGGGTGATGATCACATCACTGGCAGGCACTGGGAAAGTCCCAGACTAGACTCAGCAATGGACAGGATTCCAAATCTGGATTAAGGACCGCACAGATCAGGATCAAAGGCAAACAAACAAACAGAGTCCTCCTCAGACACTGGCTGCTGAAGAAAAAGGGCTGACCCTTTGATCCCTCGGCTTTTATACTGAGGATGAAGCAGATGGGAAAGAATACTCAAGTGGTCAGTTTTGGGTTACCCACCCTGTCTGCTCCTCCCTGCAGGTGCAACCCCTCTATACTTTTCTGCTTCTGACCCTCCAAGTGGAGCAAATAACAAAGTTAATTGACCTTAGCGATAAGTAATTGCAAGCGCCTCTCAGCATACCATTCCTTGGTGTATTCACTCTGAGAACTAGCATTGTCTTCACAACATGCTGTTAATTTCATTAACAGAGCTTCAGAGAGTTAGAAGAAACTTAGCTAAAAAGTAAAATTACTGGACAGAAAATTGGTTTTGTTTTACCTCAAACCAGGACACTGAGATGTGACTGATGCTACGCTTCTGCTGCAGACAGCTGAGGGCTGTTGCCTGTACAAGCAAAGTTTGCAAAGATGTTGTCACTGGTGATACCAAAGTCGAAACAACAGGAGTTCACAATCCTGGCTGATAAGTTCAGATCAAAAGAGATAGATCGTTACATGCTTAAAATCAATCTTAGGCACAAGTATTGCAGGATCAGGGCCACTACAAGTCCAGAATCTAGAAACCAACCGAGGCTCTTTGTTGAAGAACACCTTAGGTGTAAATTCTTCTGAGCCAGTCCTGAGGCATTCACTCAGTTAAAAAAGATTGTGGAATCAGATTGGGAGTCTCAAAGATCTAATATGATGTTGGGACAATTTCTTACATTGTAAGAGAGAAACTGGTTGTTCTTTCAGAGACAGATAAAGTAACATCGTCATAAGATCTATTGTGGAAGACAATACAGTTTGAGGCAATACACCCTCTGATCTAAATTATTTTTTTCTACTTTTCAAGATAAATCCTTTCTGAAATTCACAGCACAAACTCAGGATAAGTTTCCACAAAAAAAATACATGAAATACATAATAAAAATAGGTATTTTCAACATCACTTTCAATTTCTTTTTGCCATAAGACATCATTTATTACCAGAATGTTCTTCAAGTTTAAACAGTCTCTAACATGTGACTAAATCTGAAGTCACTTTCTCTGTCAAAAGGTAAAGGGCAACTGAGTTATAAGGGCAGCTGGGTCATCAGAAGTCATTCTCTTTGGACCTGATATAGTAAAAAATATCCTCAGTCTTCCAAACAGCTAAAGTCCCAAAAGGCCACAAATCCTAGCTTTGTAACAGGCCAACCTATTCAACACAAAGGTCAGTATCATTAAACAGAATAAACAAACCAATCCTATAGCCAGAAATGACAGATCTGCCTAGGAGGCGAAGGAGTCACGCAGCTGTCTCTCTGGGCCTCCTTCACTCCCGCACTTGCACAGTCCCAGACTTCTTTATCCACACACACTCACTTTTGTCTGTTTAATTCCTTGCATGTACCTGTAGGGGGACCAGGAAAAAAATCTCCTCCAATAATGGAAAGCTGTGGAATAAGTCATTACTGAACAGCATGGAAGCAACAGTTGATCGAAATCGTAGAATCATAGAATGGTTAGAGTTGGAAGGGACCTTAAAGATCATCCAGTTCCACCCCCCCTGCCATGGGCAGGGACACCTCCCACCAGACCAGGTTGCTCAAAGCCCCATCCAACCTGGCCTTGAACCCCTCCAAGGATGGGACAGACACAGCTTCTCTGGGCAACCTGTTCCAGTGCCTCACCACCCTCACAGCAAAGAATTTCTTCCTAAGATCTAGTCTAAATCTCCCCTTTTAAAAGAAATCAGATCTTCTGTATGTGTACTGCCCTCTGGACCCCTAGTTTTCCTCCTCACTGCTTTGCAGGAATTACTCTTTTGGTCAGAGATTAACCCCAGTTAATCTCTTCCAGTCAAGGCTGGGATGAAACCCAAGCCTATTCCTCCATCTTCCTTTTTACCAGCTGAAAATGCACCGGATGGGTTCCCCCTGGCCCACCTTGGCACTGGTGACCATGCTGAAGCACGCAGTAAGAGGTCTTGCCCCCACCTCCCGTTAAAGCCACAGGGGTTGGCGACCACTAATCCTCCTGCAAGAACAAGTACACGTTGCAGCTGAAGACTAAGAAGAGGGGACACGCTTCTCTTTTAATGTCGCCAACTCGTGGCCCTACCTGTGGCCATTACTGGAGGGCAAACAGTTTTCAAATGATTTTGTTTCAAGGAAACAAGGAAATTGCTCAGGTACTTTGAAACTGAGTACTTTGCATAAATGAGAAAACAGCTGTTTGCTTGCTTATTTTCTTTTGTAACCATGATGGAAGTATATAGTACGTGTGTCCATCTAAGTTAAAAAAACCACCAGCCATAACACCTGGCTGTGAATCCAGAAGAGAGACCTGCCTCATCCTGCTTGTGCACAGCAGAGCCAGCACCAGCTCTGCTGCAGCACGATGCTACCCAAGTGATGCTCATCACACACCCCACCACTGCAGGGATCTTGGAACTACAATCCCAAGCTGCCACCGCAGGAGCTCAGCAGCAAAGGCAGGCAAACATGAACACGCTGGCTGCAGAGGAACACTCCTACCATGCAGCAGCAGCAGCCACCTGAGTTATCTTCCACTTTAAAAAATTACTTTTATAAGCTTTCAGGATGAAAGAGATTACATAAAACCACGTTCTAGTCTGCTGAGCGTGAAATTTAGAATGCCCACACCAATGCAGAAATAAAACAGCTACTACATAAACTAAATGCTGTAAATAAGTAGCTATATGGTAAGAAGAGAAGATGAATCTCAGCTGGGACTTGGCAGACTCAGGTTTTGTTCTTATTTCTTCCCATGACCTCTTTGGTGACTCTGAGTAAGTGGCTGCTTGCTTTTTACTTATTTCTGGGTTAAGGACTACCTGTCATTTTTTGCTCATACAGTGGTTGGCATTAAAAGTCCCAGTGCTAGTGAAGATCTCTGGATACTACTACAATATAGACAATACTTAAATACCTGTGAAGCAAACGATGAACACGAAGGAGAATTATTTTTTTCTTGGTATCATGTTGCAATGAGTGAAAACTTCAGATGTTTAATAAAAAAATATATACATATATATCTGCATTTATCCCAAACACATGTATTCAAATACATTCCTAATTAAACTCGAGATACCTATTACAGCTTTGCTAGAGTATTTACCACCTCTGTATCTTAAGATATTAAAGTTTTATCGCCTCACTTCTAATAAAAAGTATTGATTCACTGTATCTTATCTTTAAGTTTTACATTCTGGCTCCCCATAAACCTCATCTAAATGAATTTATTGTAGGCCATCATTATCTCAAGCACATGGCACAGAATTGTATTTATGTTACAACAAAACACCATATTTTTCAGTGTGTATTTGAAAGCAGGCAATGTATTTTTCTATTCAAATCAATCGGCTTCTCAGCAGTCAGTGATGAAATAGGACTTTTTCTAGTGGTTTAGGTAACAGTTCTGCCTTTTCCTACCTCTCTCTCCTTGCCTCCATTTATAAGCTGCCAGCTGAATTGATGCCAAACAATCTAAGTGCATAAACTCACAACTTAAGCTGCAAAAAGTACATCATCACATGCCTTAAGACTTCAGAACCTCTCTTAACACACACACACCCCGCCCCCACCTGAATTATTATTACAGAATTATTATCCCCCCAACAGATTCTCCCAAAATTATACTGGAAAGACTGAGTATTTTATTTGCAAGGATAGAGTGAGGCTTTTGTTCTTGCTCTTGGCACTTGATTTCTGATATAAATGTTGAATATAAATGTTTGCAAGAGCAAAGAGTTCAGGGTCATTTGTTTTCTTTTCTCACAGTGGGCAAGGAATTGATGCTGTATCTGCGAACCAAAAGTAAGGATCAGGGAACTTTGGAGTAGAAGACAGCAGTTTTATCGACCACATTAAAATAGAAATAACGAAAATACTAAAAAGGGATAGAAACATTGATAGCAATGGAGTGAAAGGAATATTGGAGCAGGTCCAGGGCCACAAAGATGATTAGAGGAATGGAGCACCTCTCCTATGAAGACAGGCTGAGGAAGCTGGGGCTGTTCAGCCTGGAGAAGAGAAGGCTCTGGGGAGACCTTAGAGCAGCCTTCCAGTATCTGAAGGGAGCTACAGGAGAGCTGGAGAAGGACTCTTTGTCAGGAAATGTAGTGACAGGACAAGGGGTAACAGTTTTAAATTGGAAGAGGGGAGATTTAGATGAGATATTAGGAAGAAATTCCTTGCTGTGAGGGTGCTGAGGCACTTTAACAGGTTGCCCAGAGAAGCTGTGTATGCCCCATCCCTGGGAGTGTTTAAGGCCAGGCTGGATGGGGCTTTGAGCAACCTGGTCTGGTGGGAGGTGTCCCTGCCCATGGCAATGGGGTTGGAACTCAATGATCTTTAAGGTCCCTTCCAACTCTAACCATTCTATGATTCTCTGAATGCAAAGTCTTGAAAATCAGTTGTTGGGTAAAGGCGTTGAGTTCTCTGAAAATTTTGAGGGTTTATATGGTTGGCAGTGTCCCATCATTTTGGATGTCTGGCCAAGCCCTGACTCAAAATCCAGTAAGAAATAACACACAGATTGCTTTTGGTTTTTAGTGTACAGACACCTACCGAGCCAGGATATTGGCTGTAAAATCTGACACATTCTGACAGGTGGAAAACATATTTAAAATATTTGGCTTAGGTTTTGGAAGAAGAATAAGAAAACAGTTTAAATTACAAATTTTCAACATCAAAGATTAAAACAGGTTTTTTTCTTATTTTTGCCTTTGGATGGCATGACATTTATTTTTTCTTAATGATGACAAAGCTAAAAGATTCTCATATACATTGGCAATGTTTATCATCACAAACACAGAAGATAAGAGCAACAATTTTGGATGACTTGTCCTATGAGGTCATTAAAAATTCTTACCTTAGAGAAGTTTAATTGGATTTTTTTTTTTTAATTATTAAGAAAAGGGACTTTATAAATGGATATTGAAAAACATTAGCATTTTCAAGTGCTGCTCGACTGGGAGAGGGTTGCTTTTTGTTTGCCAGTTCAAGTATCCCTCTGGAAACAGAGCTACAACATTTGAATTGTAATTCTCGTTGGGAGCAAAACCTGGTCACCATGTCAGAACTGTTCTGACACAGTAAATGGCTGAAGTAATGACAGGAGGAAATCTGCAGGGAAGTAATTTTATTTTATTTTTTTATAGAAACGTTGGCTCAGCTTGCATCAGTGAAGTCCCATGGGTTCCCGTGACCACCATCCCCGTCTTTAAATAAAGTAACAAGCTACCTCCAGTGACAAACACTCACCCATCACTGCTGCATCACTTCTGGACCACCGACATATGAACTGCTTCTGCCACCAGTAAAAGTTCACCATTTGTCAACTCAAGAGTCTGTCCTTTGCTAATGGATTACTTTCGAAATGTCTGCTGTAAGTGGAAGTTTTTACTTATTTATTTGCTTTTTCTAAAAAGCCTTGTGTACAAGCAACACACTGTTTGGGTCTGGCTTCTTCTTGCAGAGTCCCTAATTTTACAGACCTTCTCAATCATTGTTTCCCAAGGTTCTGCAGGAAAAAAGGGTGAGGGTGGCAGTACCCAGCCTTCATGGCCAAGTTCTCCTTTTCTCCCTCAAAGACACTCTCAGGCATGGGAAGAGAAATGTAGTGGGCTTTCAAAGGAAAGAAAATATTTATTCCACAATCTGGGACATCCACTGGATGAAGTCTCATTGCCCTACAACAGACTTCCTGAGGCCTGGACCCAAGTGATGATTTCACCCTTGTTTTCATGTCTCAGCAACAGAGAAAGAAGCCCTTATTCCTTCCACACAGGTGCCATGAAGAGAGCGCAACTGAATGGCATGCTTGAGGCATTCTAGTGTGATGGCATTATAAATCACAGGTATATAATTTACACCCTTCTTCATAAAAGATTTTTGATTCCTTTTGAAGAACGTAATGAGGATTTAGACACAGAGAAATATACCTAGCTTGTGAGGGTTTAGATGGAATTTGGTGCTTCCTTTGTCACCTATAGCAAGCAGGTAAAGAAAAGGGCCCCTGAGGTAAACTTGCTCGAGTGGCTGGAGCACATAACCTATGACATCTTCATAGAATCATCTAGGTTGGAAGGGACGGGACACTTGGGATCATCGAGTCCAACCATCTAAAGTTGTTAGGACTCCAGAAAGAATCTGGGAATTTGAGGGTAGCTGAAAAAACAGGCATGCAAACAAATAAACAAACAAAAAACCAGCACTCAGTCTTTTCTTTGGTTTTGAGTAGCTTTTCTCTTTTCACTTTCTAAAATCAGGGGAGATATTTCATTTTTCTTCCCAGACTCGGCCTACCTGCTCTGGCCAACGCACCCAGCTGCGGCTGCGGGGTCAAGCCTCTCTGATGGCGCTGCTTCCCTGACTCCCTGGCAGCACTTCCACCCAGCACACACCGGTCACCAATGCTCCTTTCCCTCAGCTCATGGCCTTCCAGGCCAAGAACGTGCCTACAATGGTCTTCACTTCTGTAAGCTTCAGAGAGCTGCTCTGACTGAGCACCCTGCTGCAACGGCAGCGAGGCGGGCTACTGTGAAGAGAAGAAAATGAGGGAAACAAACCCAAGACCAGTGCCAGGGCATCAACCCTCATTTCCTTCTACAGACAGAAAAATGCTGTAAAAGAGGAACCCAGAGATACAGATTGAATTGCTAGACACAGTATGTCCATAAATGTGGATGGTTCACGAAGAAAAACACCATCTGCAACCCAAACTGGGAACACAAAACACATCTGAATATGAGGGAGGAAGCCACAAAATATTTTAAAAAGGCCATTTTCACAAAAATAAAACTCTCCACCTTGCTATAATTTGAAGTGACCCGTACACCTCCAGATTTACAATTGCTTTGTAATTGTGTCTCCTTTTATGTGTCTTCATACAAAGAGAAATCATGTCTTCAAATACAAGTAGTTAATCTAGTTTTCAGTGGTAGATCATCTAATGAGCAGCTCTGCAGCAACAACTGATACTGAGATGTGTCCAAGAAGCATAAGAGATCTGGTTCCTTGCTCCACCTACTATATTGTTATGGTATTGCTATTTTATTTCCTTAGTGTAATAAGAAAATGTAAGTTCATTATACAGCCACTCATTTACTTCGCGCCTGCTTTCCTGGTTACCCACCATATTTGCTCAACTATGAATGAAAGAACAGACAGCAGAATCCAGAACACCTGTCCCTGGACACCATAGCTTCCTGGCCAAGAATTACCAGCAACCAATGATGGGACATGTCACATTTCTTTTCTGAGCCTATTCACTGTAAGATATCAGTCATTCCAAGAGCTAAACATTTATGCTTGCAGGCAACAGAAGACAGCAGAGCACTCTTCAATGCAAGTTTTTTCACTACCCTTCAAGAAACAGGAACCATTTTCCTGTTATTATTCCCCATTTATACCAAACCATTTCAAATGCTCAATAACAAATGTATACAACCTGCGGAGGGAAGAGGGGAGAAGCAGGGTGGGATGGATGGGTCACAGAAATTTCTGCCACAACACCATCCCCGCCAAAGACAACGCATGGTGGCACAACGTAGATGATCAACTCCCTAAGCTCACACAGGGCGTTGCAAACTTCCACCAAACAAACTTTTTTACAAGTGAATCCCTTACTTAATTTAAATACGTAGCCTATATAATCACAGAGCCTTTGAAGTAGGGAGACAGAGGATCAGGATTTGCCTTTTGATCTTTCCAAATTGTTTTAGCAAGTAACAACTCTGCCTGAAGTCTCTTCTGGAAAATTTTATTAGCAACAATGTTTATGACAGTCTGAGACCAAGGTTCTCTTAGCATCACTGTTAAATAATCTTACAGAAACTGAAACCTTACAAAGCAAACTTAGGCTCTGCAAATAACAATGATGAATTTTATGTTAATTCAGTTAAAATTCCTAGTCAAATGAGATACAGTTCTATTAAAAAAAAAAGGTCTGCTTTCACAGGATCTGCTGGATCCACAAAGATCTCAGCCTTGCTCTTCATTCATCTTCTTGTATCCAAATCATGTCAACAGATCTTGCATGAGAACCTCTAGATCAGAACAGATCAGGCTCTGGAGCAATCAAAGACCTTACTTTATCAGTAAGTCAGAGACACCTTCACATTTCAAAGAAGGCAGCCAAAGTTGCATGGTTGTAGGTTACAGCTGTTCCACTGATTAACATGAGCTCAGTAATCATTTTTCCCAAATTTAAGGCAACTTTTGAAACACCTTTCACTCCTTAGTGTGTGTTACGAAGGACGGCACTCACACTGCACATTTTATGCATCTCCTTAAAACATCAGAGACATTCACAGCCTCTGTTTTTTGACATAAAAGAGACAATCTGTTTCTGACATAGACAAAGGGAACACGAATTTCTTTACCTGCTGTTTCCTGTCCACAAGACAAGGAAAACAAGATTTCTTCAGGCAATCTTCCTAGCCCACGCTTATAAGGTGAAAAAAAGGGAAAATAGCCCACTCATGGAAAAGTGGTTATCATCTACATTTTATTGAGAAAGATCTAAAATTCATTAACTGTAGTAATGGGATGCAGAAATCGTTTTAAAAGTTTGTTTTCAAGTAATTTCTGGGTCAAAGAAGAAAAGAGAATAGTTTTGGGTTCCTCCCCCCCACCAACAGCATATCCATCTATTTTGTGCAAATGTTTATGAATAAGCTCATGGTCTTCTTAGAGCTGAAAAATGAAATGATGTATAGGAAGAATGAAAGTAACGTTCAGCTCTGAGCTAACTGTTCCCCTGGGGTACACTGCTGATATCAGATACGATGGGAGAAATTTGCAAAGCAACCAGACACCTGAAAAAGAAGTCACTACTTGTTAAATATGTCAACCTGGTCGCAGTTACTAAGGAAAAATAAAATAGTTGTGTACACGATTATCCTTAACCCTCTACCAATGCACAATTCAACGCACTGCTAGAAGCGGATGGGCAGCTCTACAAAAGAATTTGGAATACAAAAGACTTGAGGGCAGGGGAGTTGTTGCTGCCTTTTCAACCCTCCTGCTGTTCAGAGGCATTCCGGTTTTTTATTTACAGACTGAAGCTATAAGGACTTACAATCACTTCTCAAAAATCCAAGAACATCAGCATCCACCAGAGAGCAGCTCCTTGCTTTTATCTTGTTGTTTTTATCCCCCCCTCTATGTTTCAATGGTTTATTATCAGTCTCTAAATTATAGAATGTGTTGGGCTTTTTTTCCTCTCTCGTCCCCTGAAATGGATTTAAAGCATCAGTCCATTAAAGAAAAGGCAATCGTAGAAGCTGGAAGAAGCGAGGTAGTACTGTGGGGTTAAGTTTAAAAAAAACAACCCAGCCCACCAGATTTAAGAGCATTGCACACGTACAAAAATGTGCTTATGAAAAGACACATATCAATAAACTCAGAAATGAAACTTGGGGAAGGTATTTGGGTAGTTGGAACTTTTCAGTTACACTTGTGTCTCCTTTGGCACCTGCAATAAAGTGCTTTCACGGGTGCCCACTGCACACCTACAGAAAGATGCTTCAGACAACCACTGAGTTTGTTGCTCCCTGTAGTGTGGCCAACAGGCAAGAGTTTTCTTTCAGGAGTCTGTATGAATTCTTTCTCGTGCGCCCACGCTCATGAAGCTGCTTGGTATCTTATCACACACCTCTGTGTTACTTATATCAGAAAAGATGCACAAGTAACTCATCAAAAAGGATCTGAAGCAGGAAGAAAATGCATATTTTAGGAAAAAGACCTGTTTCACTTACCAGAAAAGAAAGACAGAGAAATGACTACACAATGACTACATACTAAGGGACTATTTTAACTCAGAAATCAGCGTAACAAATATGAATGGCCCAAAGCAGGCAAATTAAAAGTACAAACAACACACCAAAATCTATACAGAAGCTGGGAGTCACTGGAAAAAACCACTAACAGACACAGCGAATGTTCCACTTCTGGCACCATTCAGAGCTTTCATAGAAGAAACATCTATCTATCTAATAAAAGCCATAGACACCAAAAAAGAAGGACTCTGGGTAACTTAAAACTGTACGGCAGATTTAAACTACACCCTGGGGACAAATTCTGCCCTCCTCTGGATACAACCAGTTTTCAACGAACCTGTCTGGAATGGCATCTATGTGGAGTCTCTAACACACCACTTGAGCATTTATGGTCACACTGGTATCTTCTGGACAAAGAAATCCATTAAATTAGTCATCAGTTTGATAGACCAAGACATTGCAATGAAACTAAACCTGTAAATGTAAACTCAGTATATTTTCTATAAAAAATAGCTGTCATTCTCTTGCTTCATAATTACCTTTTTGTCTTCCTTTTCTTTTAGAGTTTTACAGTACTGATTTAAAGACAAACAGACACAGACACCCCAAACTTCCACATACGCTTGTATCACATTCCACCCATGGAATCCACTGTTTAAAACAAAATTGAATATCTCCTTTGCTTAAATTACTGGACCAGCTTCTGTAAAAAGACCCAAAGTTTATGGCTCTGGTTTAGCAGAGTGAAGAAGAACGTTTTGCTGCAAAACTTAAGTTAGGTACATGCTTAAGTGCTCTGCTGAATTAGTTTCTCATAATACTTTCCTTCACAATGGAGTTCATACAGTAACTTTGCTGGTCACTTTTGCATTTGGATATAGAAGACGACCTTTAAACAACTTTTCCTCCTACAGGCTTTTGAAACTCATACTTTATTATTTCATACAAGGCAGTAAAAATAATCCCACAACTTTCCATAAAAATTAAAAGGATTTAAAAACAAACCTTATTAAAAGCCGAACTTCACACTTAAAACCAAACTGAAGAAATACTATATATACAGACACTTTTTAAAGAAAAGGTTATGATTTCCTATTTGATATCAACAGGCACTCTTCATTCATCATCTGCAAGAAAGTAGGTTAGGTCTCCACAGGCCACAGTCAGAGTTATTAAGTAAGTAAATATGCCACTGCTTCTGTGCCCTCCTTTTATTTCCTTGCTTCTTGAGTCTCTTCTGGCTCTCTCTCCTGATGCTCTCTTTCCCACCTCATTTCTTTCAACTCTTGTCTGTACTTCCGTTCAATGAACCGTTTCTGATGGGCCATCTGGGGAAAGTTATCTGACACAAGGAGAAATATTTTACATTAATAAACAAACTGGTAACAGGGAAAGCCTCAGCTTCTGTATTTTTAAAAAAGAACAAAAAACTTTGATGAGATTAGCGGTAGGAGGGAATAATGTTATTACCATTTTTACTCATTTATTTCTAATAATCCATAGTAAACTGGGGCTGTGTGTCATAAGGCTGCGGTTTCTTTATGATTTCCACATCTGGTTCTCCTGCTACAAAGCACTGCCAAATCTAATACACTCACAAAAAAAAAATATAAAATCCTGATATAGCAACATGGCCAGGTATTACATGGATTTTATATTCTGTTCCCTTAGCAACAGGTGGTTGATACTGAAAAATGAATGTGAGACTACTGTCAATGTTGTCAAGGTTTTTTGTCTTGTTCTCACTCCAAAAAGTATTAGCCACTGGTTCCAAGCATTGCACAGATATTTCCATTATTATTATTACTTTAGACTACACAGAATACACATGATGCCTCATGTTATGGCAGAGATCCTAATGGGAAAGTAATAGTGTAGCAAAATGGAATGCTTAAAATTTGTTCCTGGAAAAGTTAATGCTTGGCTAAGTACCAGAACACAGCCTCAGCATAGTCTTAAGAGCATGGATGAGTGAAGACTGGCTAAAACAGACTAGACAAGGCTGAGGTGATGGAGAAATAGCCATGGGATGATGGACGCTTCTGATTTCAGACATTTGTCCATTGGCTGGTACATACGTACAATAGATAGAACTAAGGCTGTAAAACCAGCTTATATAATTGATCAGAACTGCTCCGACTTTGGTGCAAATCTGACAGAACGTGATGTATTCTGCATGACCAGGATGCTGACATTCCTCTCTGTCTCTGTTCTGCAGAGACCTGCAGCTGGTCAGAAAAAGAAGGGGTGGTAGCCTCCGGTTGGCAGTAAATCCTGCTGGGATCACACAGAGTTCTGGGATCAGCGCTGGGTGCCTAGCTGTGTCCAAGATGAACGCAAAAGGTTACTACACTGACCTTTAAAGGCATTAAACAAATCTGGGAGGTGTCTCAGAAAAGGATTGCTCTCTCTCTCTAAGTTGGCTACCAGGAGAAAATTTCAGCAGAGGCTCCTCAGGGAGCAGTCCCTTGACACCAAGTGTCTTCCCTCCTCTATCTGGGTCTCAGGCAGGACAAATTTGTTCAGCTACAGAACACGGTGAAGAAGCCACATAAGCTGCAGGAGGTTGTGGTAGAGTAGAATGACTTTCTATTGCTTTGTTTTATTGGTTGGTGAAATTTGTGCCTTTTATTATACACTACAGGAATAAAAGGTTTATTCATCTGTTATTTACAACTCTGTCATCATACGGTATATTTATTTAAACCAGAAAGCAATCTAAACAAAAGCAAATTGTTTTTAAATTGCTGCTGTTTTTAAAAACACCAGTGCTTTGTTTAATGGAGTTCTGGGATACTTTGCTGCTCATGAGCACCATAAAACGAAAATCAGATTTTCAGCACTGTGCCTGCAAGATGATTCTTTAAGAGCTCTGAAGAACTCAGCATGGTAGCAACCTGGCCCAAGTTCTTTCATAAGATGTTCACATACATTCATTCCTTCCGTATCTGAGACTCTACTGCAGTGAAGGACTGCTCCCACGCTGCCTGTCCTGTGCAGAATTCTGAGAGATGCACACACAGATCACAGGATCCCCAGCTGAGGTAAGTTGTTTTTAACAGATAAATATTCATTCACATTTGCTGGGGATCTATCTGCCTGCTATATTTTCACCTAGTCTACTGTATAGTCCGAGATCAAATTTTATTTTCTAAATTGGCAACTGAAAAGTAACTTTCCTCCCCTAAATTAGAGGATGACACAACCACACTGTCAGAGACTAAGCAGTCCATAGTTAAGCACGGAAAATCTCAATGAGACTTCACTGCACAGGGTCCCCTATAAGTTCTAATCTGTGGAACTTATAAAAATATCAACTTTAAAAAAATATAACTGTTGGAAACATATTAACTTCACCTGCTATAAAATTATCTTGAAAGTACTGAAAGGAAAATCTGCTGCTGAGAAGCTGACAGCATCCAGCATGTACGTTAGGCTGGAATCTTGTTTCCCACAAAACCTGCACCTCGCCTCACTAAAGACCAAGGATGTAAACTATGAATTCTTTTCTTTGTTGCCCAAATATCTTACATTTTTCAAGTGCGTCCATTGCAGCTCCCATTTCCGCTTGCTGAATGCTGTGAAAACCAAACAAAAACCCGTTACATGACATCCAAATAGTACAGAATAAACTAAAGTTTCTGACAAAGTGGAACACTAGCTACTCTTTTGTAATCAAGCTCTTTGGATAATCAGTAGCTAGTAATTCCCAGAGTCTATCATATTTCAGCCTTTCCATAAATAAGTGAACAATAGCACTACAGCTCCAGTGGAATATTTTTAAACTTAGATCAATAACACTAAAATAATATTCTAGTCCATTCTTCACCAAAACATTTGCCTTAACTTGAGAGAAAAAAAAAAAGGAACAAAATCAGAGAGGTGCAAATGCTACAAAACCAATTATATTTTTATAATCACCAACAGATTTGGTTGCAGAAAATAAGATAAGGTCTTTGGGGTTCATGGTTGAAATCTTTGCAACTTTAGAAACCATCTCCGAAATGTCTAGAAGCAGTAACATCAGAAAAAAACCCTGAGAGTCTTGAACCCTTAACTTGCCATCTTAATTTAGACAGTAATCCAGTAGGAAAGCCAAAGAACCAATCACTGTTTTCTGGAAGCTGTTCTGCAGTTTCTAGTCTGAGAGCGACAAATGATCTAGCATTGCCAGCTAGATCATAGGCAATGCTAGATCCTTGTAGGCAAGCTCACCAAAAAAGCTTAAGACCTAAAACTACACAGACATTGAAACCTTTGGGTACTCCTGAGGCAGAAACTCAGAATAGCTCTGCTGAAGGTGGCTTTATAGCTTTCGTTTGCTAAGACCAACCACATAATTTGCTGGCTAGTCATGTTGGCCATCGCCATGCTCAAACTTTAACAGCATGTGATGGATGTTTCACTATACCTTGGGCCTTTACCACATCCTATTCTTTCCCCTTTGAAGTAAACAGCCACTGTGTACGTCCTGGCATGAGATGGTCCCACTGTCTGCAAAGTCCTGAAATAAGAAAAGCATGATTTACTCCAGCAAGAAGTGTTAGAAACCAGAATCTGTTTGTGGCACAGGTATCATCAAGCTTTCAGTCTGGTCAATACATACAGTGGAATTAGTGCAAAGCATGGAGCAAGGGCTGAAAGACGCCTGTATGAATAACACAGAGATCACCAGTATGGTGCACAATAAAAAGGAGACATTTACATAAGACACACCTTTTTCATATTGGTTATATTTACTCCAAGTTCATTCAGGAAGACCATATGAAAATAATTAAAATTTAACTCATAAGCAAAAATGCAAACTGTAACTTAAACTGGTTCAATACTGTGAAAACACTTGTAATAAAGTCATAGAAATTGCTCATATTTGTGCAATTACAAATAATCACACCACTATGATTATTGTGTGCACTAAAATTTTAGCCCCAAAGAGCTGTGCAGTTAGCAAGGTTTTAAAAGGGCTTTATATTGGACGTGGTAGCTCTTTGCTGTGAATTATCACAGCACAAAGAACTTTTCCATCAGCTTTGAAAAGTTACAGTTTGTTACAAAACCAGCTTTCTATTTTAGCTGAAGTCTAGGACATGCATCAACAACCATCTAAAGGGGAAAAAAGGTAATTCCCTAGACAATGAATTGCTTCTTTGGTTCTTTCTTCCTGCTGTCCCAAACCTCTCCCCACTGTCAGCTCTAGTTCTGTCCACTACCTTGTTTCTTTTGGGAAGAAGCACCAATTTCACATCAATTTTTAAAGTATCTAACTATAGTACTCTGTCTCCACGTGCTGTGACAAGAGCAAATAAAACGCACCCCAAATTTAAAAGCATAGTACTTACTGCAGTGAAACAGATAACCCCAAGAAAAGGAATTTAACAAGATAATAGGAAGATAACAGCATATTACTAGCTCTAAGCTATACTATAAAAATCAATTTATCATCACAGCAGAACAAAACAAACATTTGGTACTTGATGCTCAGTGGGTTTTCAAGAATCAGGAATTGTTTCTTTTGTATTCATCTCCCTCACTCAAGAGAAAGCTGTGAACCCTCATACAGAGACACTGAGGAGTCACGTTTGCCGAGCATCAGTTGTAGCATTAAAGTGATCACATTTCTGAAGTGCACTGTTTGTCACTAAAACTGAACTGCAACATTTCATCGAAAACTTTACTTCAGTAAATGTGACAAATGCACTTGGACTTCCATTCTTCATACCTTTTCGATATAATAATCCCAACAACACAAGCCCTGAACTTTCATAGCCTTTCTCTCTTCTCTTGGAAGCTAACATTGCACCCATTCCTACATCAACTGAACGAGATATGGATGCAATATACAATCTTATTATTGCCTCTTTGAAGCAGTTAATACACTATTTTACAACTGAAATAGAGAAGGGAGATCCATTCCATACAGTCTGCAACTGTACAAAGTAAATGTTTACTAATTCTTTCTTGGAATAGCTTAAAACACCTAAAGCTTGGAAAAGATTGGTTCCACATTGTCCAGCTTCAAACAAAGACAGACTGGAGGACTTGGATAACTGCAATAAAATCAAACTATGGGAAAAACCTAAGGTGAGTGATCATATCTTCCTCCATATGCAAGAAAAACTGATAATTAGCCATAAGATGTCAGTTCTTACTTGTAAAGAGGAATGTCTGGCTCTTTTCCTTCTGTCCTGAGAGTCAAGCAGCACTGCTGAAGCTGAGATTTAGGATCATTCCAATCTTGATTTAAAATAAACTCCTGTAAGAAGTTCACAAAGCTGCTTTTACAATTGAGAGAGTGTGGTAAGAGTCTCAAATGCGATAATGTGTTAAAACATACTGACAGAAAAGAATGAACCTGATCAATCTTACCTTTAGCCGTGGAAAGAAGCATACATTCATGAAAGTGTGAACATATTCCAAATCTTTATCAATGTACAGGGCAGCAATAAAAGCTGAGGGGAAAAAACCAAAAAAGGTAGTTACTCATCTAAGAAGAAAGTTAATGGCTTGCACCTCTAAAAACAAGTATCTCTGAGTACCCTAGAGTCATACTCAATTACGTTTCACAGTAGTGATATGATGAGAGTGTTATTATCCTGCACAGGAGAAAAATAGAGTTGACCAAGAGATTAAGTGATTTACCCAAATCCACACAGTCGTTTAAAGAGCTAGAAAAAACACTCAGCTCCTAATCTCACATTTTAACCAGGAGACCACGGATACTTACCAATCAATCACTACTGGGTACCATAAAAAAAGTTTTAGATATGAATCACTCTTGTCTGTGTGCTGTTTCCATTTGCTTAGAGGATCTGGGAAAAGCCAAGGGGTCTGAATGGCTTACAGAATGTATCAAAATATACAAGGTATGGATTAACTTTCTTTGCAGAATATTTATCACTGTTTCCACTTTCTTTGGAAAGAAGGTAGCACAAGCTTCCATAAATGGACTACAGATAATTTCCGTGTAGCCTTCCCTCTTGTGGAATGATCTAAAATGCAGTCAGATGACCCACAGAAACACTCATCTGCTGAAGGGACGACTTTATCTTCCAACAACAATAAGAACATACTAATGAAACACTGAAACTGCTGTTAAATAGCTCAACTCAGATTACAAGCTTTGACTTCTAGACATGCTTTTAACCTGGCTGTCATAACCCCTCAATTTTTAAGCCTACAGCTCTAAGCCATCTGCAACTACAACTCCTTTATGCCTTCATACAGACTTCAAAAATCTAGGCTAGTGGTCAAAAATTTGACTTTCAGAGGCAGAGGCATAATTCATTTGAAAACCTGAACATACATTTTTAATAGCAAATTCGAGGATTTCTAATGGCTTTTTTAAACAAGCCCTGAGGAAAAAGAAGTTGCATAAGTACTAAGCTGTTATTACCAAATTAACTCACATTCCAAGAGATCAGCCAGAGTCTTCGTTCGAAGAGCTACAGGTCTTTTTGTCTTGTCATTAGTGATGGCAAATTCTTGCATTCCCAGCTCTTCTGCCACTTTGGCCTGTGTCCTGTTGTTCACCAATGAACTTCTCAACAGCTGAAACGGAAAGAAGTTCCACTTAATGGTAGCAATTATCAATGTGAAACTATAGAAGGTAGGGAGAGCTGGGGAAAAAAAGTTACTTTCATCCTTGTAGCCTCTCACTTCTCTCAGTTTACTGACATTTTGTTTCAGCACAACTGAAATGTTGTACATCAACACAAACACTCATTATTTCCACTGATGGTTTTTCCTTCTGTTTCAATTCTTCTCACCAAATTTTATTTATTCTATGGACACATTAATTCTGTAGATGTCTTGCATTTAAATGCTTGTGAGCTTCTTTGCAGTCACATACCACCTGTTCATCAGTTCTGGATTTTTTCAGCTGATCTGCATTTTTCTAGTTTAAGTAATACATAGTTATACACATTTTTCCACATAAAGTAGAAACATAAAATATTTCAGAGTCTATAGAGCAGTCCTTAGTGTTCACTAAATAAGAAATAAATCAGCAGCAATTAAAACAAATGCACATTAAAGCAAGACAGTCTTATGTTTCCGAACAAGCAGATGAGGAAGCTGCTCCATTCATTTGGCCAGAGAAGAAAATGCATATCTGGATAGTCTGTATGTACTGTTAGCTCTGCTGAAGGCTGTAGAGCTGCCCTGATGCATCCCTGACAAAGATCTGGGTCTAACATTTTCCCTGTATGACAATGTCCAGGACACTTGGTTCTCCAGCAGAGTTCCTGAAGTACATAACCCTGGCTCCAGGCTGACTGCTTAAATAAGCATGGGGCTCTGCCAAAGATACAATCCCATACAGTTTAAAGGAGTATTTTTGCTTTTAAGGGTTTCATACAATTTTCTGAACCACTGGTCAAGGTGAACTGTATTTTCTGTTTGTTTGCTTCTTTGCATTAAATGAAACAGCATTAATTTAAGAAGTTCAGGATATTATAGGTGAAAGGGACGAGAGAAAAAGAATGTCTCTCTTTTTCACTGTTTATATATAATCCAGAGCTGAGAAACTGCATGCACTTTTTTTCTCTCTTTGTCTTCATGTCACATTTCCTCAGCTTATTAGATCCGAGTTATACGCTACCTGGCTCCAGCATGTCAACCGAGCTTATGAAAATCAAGATTTATTTGCTGCACTTGATTTTTCATCTCTGACAACAGATAAATAAAGAACAGTATGTTCATAATTTGTTTGGCAATGATGTATGAAGCAGGCACACACAACTCGATCTTCACAAACTAGGCAGGCTGCAGATAGGACTATTACTTGCCTCCCTAACCTCTGCTTCAACTCATCTTCTACTAGCTCCTTTCCAAACTTCTTCCCTTTTACACCCTTAGTATAAACAAACAATACTTTCCTCAACAAAACCCGAAGTACAATATGCAACCTACACGACAAAAACGCAGTATCATGTGACAAAAATATGTTTCTTGTAATGGGAGAAGAAGGATCTCTTTTGCTGTGTTTGTTGAGTATTTATCTTGATGGGATCCACAGTCATGACTAGCAGTACCATAAAACAAAGAGCAGTACGTACACTACATGGTGAATCAGAGATGCAAAAAAACCCCACCCCAATTATCCTTCTAGCACTATGGTTATCAACTTGTTTTGTATTATGATTTGGCTCCTTTAGAAGTGTGATCTAGCGAGAGACTCATTTCCCCTTAATGATATGGGGAAGATGCAGTACTTGTGCCTTACCAGCAACCTTTCGAGAGCTGGCGTCCACTCTGGCAACACACGGTCTGTGTCAGTGCAGATGCTGTGATACATGATGGATGCTCCACTGGAGCCTACCTCTAATTACAAAGCAATTTTATTTTTTTTATTCTTCCATCTTCACACAGCATACTACTACCCGTGACTATCTTCCAACAGCCAACAAAATTTCATCCCTTTTTTTTTTGACTGATCACTTGGCTGTCTCAAGATACAGACAAGACTACATTGTCCTTTCTTTTTCTTAAATACAGTTAATTTACAGACATCTCTCCAGGAGTAATCACTACACATTGGGAAGCCACTGCAATGCCATTTCAGCAGAATCTTCCCATCAGCTGATGTTCCATTGTTACTTCCAATGTAAGTTCCCAGATAACAGGAGACAGAGCTCAGTGTTTGCTGTTTCCCTTTAGATCCTGCATCATCAGTTTCCTTTCTCGCACATCTTATTTCATTTGTCCTCTGATTTAAAATCACTGTTAAGACAATTTTCTTTTTCACTGCATGCTCATCCCCAGCATTAAAATTTTACTCTAGGCATTGCCTGCTTTTCCATCTTAACATGTTTTCAGCATCCATTCCATTCTAACTTTGTACTTTCCCCTACAAACTTGGACCGTGCAGCTTGTTCTACTTGCCAATTCACTATGATCATTAAATTAAGCTACACAGAGACACTCTTGATCATTGTTCTGAGTATTTACACCCATTACTAGCAACACTTCTTATCCTTCCTGCCAAACAGTTCTTGAAAGATTTATCTTACTATAACAACACTGATGAGTACATTCTTAAAAGTCACCTACAAAGCAGAAGAAACATCCCACCAGTCTTGGATTTCTGCCTTATGTTTTTGTTTCTCTGAAGAATTAATATGACAAGGCTCTTCCCTTTCACTTCAAAAATTTAGGCTTTATGTACTCTGCCTCCTGACTGGTGCAGAAGCATCCATACGAATGTAAATGAAACTTAAGAAGTGTTGAGGAAAATTTAAACTACTTTCAGTCACAGCATGTCCTTTTTTTTCTTCTAAACAGCTTTAGCCTCAAAGACCCAAGAAGCATATTCTTGAAAATGCAGTGCTTGGTAGAGACTCAGCACTGCCATCCCTTTATTGATTTGAGAAAACCATTCCAAATAGCTCAGAAACCTACTACTTCCTACTTTTAACTAGAAGACTCGACTCGTATTCCTGATATACATATTGCTTTTGTATTCTAGTCAAGACTTGAAAATTAAGAAAAATTTAGAAAGCCTAAGAACATTTCCTCCTCACAAATAAAGCCACAGCTGTCTAGCCACAGTACTACATGAAAAAATACACATATTACCAACCTACATTTAAAGTACTGTAAATTGCTGAAAGATCCCCAGAGTGGGTTGTTCACATGAGAGGCTGAAAGGCTACAGTAATCAACAACAGACGACTATAACAATAGTAAAATTAAATTCAAAAGCTACCACAGGAGCTCCTGATGGAAGACAACAGGAAAAACAAGGCATAAAACTTTCTTATCAGGAAACAAAAGCCTGCCTAGGTGCAGGTTCACAACTAAAAGTCGTAAAGAAAAAAAATATGTGATGTGCCTACTTAAATAACACAAGAACTAGTCTTATCTCCCAATTTCATCACTGACATCCTTAAAATTATCAATCCATTTCACAAACAGAACAAAAATTATTGCACTGGTCTCATAAATCACTATTTCCTATTAATCGCTGTGCTCATGACTTAAAATTAACAAAGCCTTATTAAGAGCAGTGGTTGCTGAGGCTTCTTTTATTAATCAAATCCAGAATAATTCACTAGCTGCTCCCATAATTTCAGTCTCCATCCCTCTCTTGCTCTTCCAGACAGCATGATTGATGGCAGTCTCACCGTTAAGTGCCCTTCATGATGATCAGGGAAATGTATGAATAAATACTCTGTGGCTACCAACTGCATTATGGAGTCACCCAGGAATTCCATCCTCTGGTTGTGGCCTCTGAAAAATGAGACATCAATGCAGCAAAATCAATAAGCACTCAGGGAGGAAAAAAACAAAACCAGCATGCACACACAAATTAAAATAAGGAGCGATCTGAAAGTGAGCCTCACGTATTTCCAAATGCATTTAAGACAATTTTCTAGTGCTAACCAGGTGAGATGAAAACAGTTCATTACTGTTGTAACACCAACTTTCAGGAAGAAAGCAAATCAGAGCAGTTACATGTAAACACAATTATTAGATCACAGTCTGGGTCTAATTGAAGAAGAGCAGTTGACATCAAGTTTGTAATGGGATAAGATCTTTATCTGCAGCTTCTTTTAAGAAAGTGAACTAATGAATGCAATGACTTCAACAGAGAAGAAGTTCTGTCCATTCACAAGAAATAAAAGGATCAGAGTTTAAACCCATGTGAGATCCTGGACTGGGAAACCACTGGTATAGCTCCAGTGTTTGCCATAAACGGGGCCTGGCAGCACACCAGGTGCTACACACCATGGAGCACAAGGGCTGCACTTGGACCAAAGAACACGATTTTATGTCTTTCCTCTGCCCGTATGTACCTCCAAGTGTGCTTTGCTACTGCCTTAGGAGTCATACACAAACATCAGTGATGCAGGAAGCTCAGAGTAAATACCAGGATGGGTCTCTAACACCTTCTGTAGTCTTTTCTCAAGGTCTCCACTACTGACTTCTATCAGAGACAGAATACTGAGCCAGCTAGGCTTGCAAATCTAACCGCTCTATTCACCTCTGGAGAACAGATATAACATCTAGAGCTTGTTTACAAACAAAGCGGTCTGGGACACTAAAGGGGACCAACAGAGCTGCACAGCTCTTGTTGTGTACTCACAGAGTCAGATGGTTAAAGCCTACTGTCCTCAGGGTGAACGCACGTGCCAGAAGCCGAACGTGAGTAAAGATGACTCCGATTGCCTCCTCAAACTCCGTAAGCTTTTGAAGAACTGGAGAGGTCTCAATGAGTTGCCTGTCAGTATTGGACTCCTGCAGCTGTAAATAAAATGAAGTGTAAATAATGACAAACTGACAGAGAAAAGCAAGCCTTCTGTAAAGCAAGGGCAAAGAATACAGCAAACAAGTCATTCTGTAGACAACTGAATTGAGAAAAATCCAGTTTCCTCTGGCTTTTTTCCTCGAATAATTACCACTCCAAGAAGATGTGAGCTCTTGATGTATGCACGCTGTTTTAACAGCTGAGGTTTTTATAACACATTGCTTATATGGTCTTATCTCTACATGTGGATAGCATGGGCTACTTATTTTCCCAAAACATGTACAGTTGTACGTGTCTGAGTTTTCTAATATTATCACATTCTTTGCAACTGAGCAGCAGATTCAAAAATTATTAGAAAAAGGCTGGCAGACTGACAGCATGTCAAGATGAGACAAAATCCAAATCTATTTCTCCCACTTTCCTTCAGTATCAAAAATCAAGAATAAATCCCTACTATATGAAATTCAAAAGGGCATAATTACACAAGAAAATTAAAATTATCACTTTGGGTCAGTATCTTTTCTTATCAGTTTCCTGTCTGACGCCCTTTATGTGGTGACACTGTTAAATGTTTTTTCTCAAGCTGGGAAATGGTTTAAGCATTTCCTCCAGCCGCTCTGGGCATCTCTTTTGTACAGCAATGCCTTAGGATGCCTAAAGGAAAAGTTAAGAACAGCCACAGGTTTTTCAAGTGGTATTAAGATCTTTTTTGGTTTGTTGCCTGTCTCTTTTCTATTAATTGTTTACAGTCAACTTGCCTTTTTTCTTAAAAACTACTGAGCTTTCAGCTGACATTTTCATGGAATTACATATCTTGGCACCAAAATGCCATAGTTGGATGATAATGGTCAGTTCGCAGTCCAGCTGCATGTAGAGCTGAAATCACTTTTTCCTTCCTCACACACAATCCTTTATATTTACCTACAAAGAACTGAATATGCTTTTTCACTCCATAGTGAGTCACTCTTGCATTCTTGCAACCAGAAAGCAATTCTTCAGCCTTCTGTCGCTCCTGCTACCCTGAATTACTTGGTATTGTCAGCAAACTGCCACCTCACTGCTCATCCCCTTCCCTACGCTGCCGATGCGAACAGCCTGCACTTCAGCAAAGATCCCCAGGGAAATCTGCCAGTGATCTCCATCCCTTGTAAGATGTGGTCATTTCACTCCAGTTCTCCATTTCGTATGTTCCAGCCATTCCTTTAAACCTTGTATAGACTGACAGCATTCACTGCTTCACTGGGGTTGCTATTTTTTTTTTCTACTTCCTTTATTTAAAAAAAAAATAACATTTTTAAAACCTTCTCATAACTGCCTTTCCAACAGTCTCTTAGGAAATCCAGTTAACATCATCATCTGCATTATCACATGCTTTTTAGTCTCCTCTAAAATCTCCTATTCGTTTGTGAGGCTACACTGGTCATCACATGTTGATTCTTCCTAAAAAGGCCACATTTACCCAGGTGACTACTAATTAAGTTTTTCATCACTATTTCTACTGACATGACTACTGCCAAATAACAGGGTTCCAGGCCTTCAGTTCTGTACAGCTTACCCAGAGCTTTTTGGGTTTTTGGTTGTTTTCTTTCTTTTTAATTGGCATCTCATTTGTCACGATGTTATGGTCACTATTAATAATTTTTAAAATGCCATTTTTCAGCCTAGCTGTGCCCAAAAGCCAACCTAAGCAGCCTGTATTTGCCTTACTAGCAAGCAGAGAGCTAGGCTGGTTTCTGTGACATGGAAGAGAATTCATTTTCATCACAGAAGTTAGGGCAGTAGTAAGAAATTATATGCTGCATACAGACTGTCTCTACAAAGAGTCCAAAGTCTCCCTTGTGAAAGCAGAGATTAGAAGTTTAAAAAAAATAAAGCGAGAGAAAAGAAAGAAATCCAGAGTAAGAAGAATTTTCTTGGGAGCTTGTGCTGCCACTCAGGGTATCTGGTGCTAAATCTCAACAGTTTATGTTCCCATTAAGACTCTTACCTATTTACACTCACAGAGAGTTGGTCCTAAGAACACCTCATGTGCACTCATTCATTCCTCAGGATTTTGTCTACGTACCCATTGCAAAATCTATACAAATACATGAGGCATTTCAGATGGAGGCCTTAAAGTGACCTTCTGCTGGGAAGGTGTGTTCATACAGAGTTTCAAAGGAATCAAACCGAATGCACTAAACATCAGATATTTGGTTGGACAAAAGAAACCTCCCAGATGTTCATATGACCCTGAAAACCCTACTGACTGACTTCATGACAATTTGGTTTCAGTCAATTTCAGGTTAACAAAATATGGACAGAGATTGGTTTTGTACCCTTTTTTGCCCCAAGTTTGAGAATATGAACAAGAAGCTGCCAAAATGTTATCTCTCACTACATCTACTGAATAGCAGTTACATATCTAACAGGAGCCAAGGAAAGGTGAATGAGTAATCCTCAGAAGCAGACACTCATTATTAAAAACCACCCCAAACCCAAAATCAAACACAAACTTTTTAGCACAATTTCTGAGATGTCATTACAGTGGAAACCTATGGAAAAGCATCCCTGAAAATAAAACAGAGCTATGAAATTTATTACATAACGGGATACACTTACTTGGAGTGGGTGCAGTGGATAATTAAGCCATACATCCCGCAGGTCCTGCAAACATTCAGAGATGCCTTTAATGCTCAAGGGAGCCATTTAACAAATTCCACAGTACTAAATAAAATGTCATTACTTGAAATACTGAACTATTTCAGATGCTGACTCTGCTTATTGCAAATTCAATAGTGCTAGCAAACTAATTTTTAAAATCGTGTATTTGCTGTTCAAACTGCCTGTAGTTCTCCCAATTAGCTTGTGTCAAAGAGGTGGAAAAATCCTTGAACCAAATAAAAAGTGGTTAAAGGAAGAAAAAGATCTGTTTAAGCCTCAGGACTAACTTTATTTGCAAGTACTTCTCAGTAGCAAGTTTGACTTCACCAAAGGCGAGAACTAAAAAAGAAAAAAAGCCAAACCACTTATTTTCTTCTATTTCATATAGGCTTCCTTCACTACAGGCACTGAGCAGCAAATAAACACTGAGTTACAATAGGCTTACTTTTATTTCTAATAAGCTTTGTCATTTCACAGACTCAGAGACTTTCAGGAAGGAAAATAATGTATAATTCATCCCCTCACCCCTGCCATGTATATTGGCCCGGCAGTATGTACTGGTTACTTTCCTTAGCCATTATATAGGATAAACTCCAACTAATAATGATCTAAGATACAGTAAGCAAGAATAGATCAGACTTTAATTATGCAGTCGGGTAAGTGTTGGGATGAAACGCTGGATTTTTTTTCAAAGATATGTTTAAAAATTTTAGGAGTGGGAGGATTTAACTGATGAAACAGGCACAGTCGCTCTACACATGCATCATTTCCCCAAATCACACTGCCTGGATCCACAGCACCCATCAGAGCAGCACTTTGCATGGAAGTCTGCAGGTTTCCCATGCCACCCACCCTTCCCTACCTAAGCCAAGCCACAAAGAGCACACTGAAAGAACTGCCAAAGGTTTGGGGTTTTTTTTGCCTGAACCAATGCAGCTTGCTGTCCTGAACATGTTACGCTACATCCAGCTTCCAGGAACTAAGCACAACACATGTATTCCTGTTCATTTGTGATTCTCAAGTTAAACAACAGACAAGAAAGAATATCTTCTGTTATTTTCAAATCATATAAGTTCATAAATACCTTGTCATTGAAGAGCAAACGTCCAAATAATTGTTTTGCTTCCTCCAGGCTCCCCTCTAGATAAACAGCTCCTGCATGAGGGGACCAAACAGTCAAAGGTCAATAATGCGTTAGTACGTACAGAATTACTAAGCACAGGGAAGTCAAAGATCTCTGCCTTCTTCACCTCCAATACATTTGTTTTTTAAAAGTGTGCTTTCTGTAGTAATACCTTTTTTTTTTTTTTGAGAAAATTAAAGCATGTTAAACAGCAATATAAATCAATGCTCATAAAATGCACATAAAAATTTGAAACAGCTAAATCAGTGATAGGAAATGATATATCCAAAGAGCAAAGTTTAAACAAATTAGGCCAGAAGCAATCTATTTCTACAAGTAATTTCCTGTAATCACCCAGCTATACCATATACATAGGTTAGTGAAAGGCACGAAATAAATTTCAACAGCTAGCAAATAATTTTCAGTTATTCTGTATTTTCAATGCATATAAATGATGTATCGGGACTATCCCCAACCTCAGTGTCTCCACAGCACCACAATAATACATTGTTGGAAGTGGAAACTGCACCTCTGCATCTCTAAATTTCTGGAGATGGTGGTATTTACTTTTTTTTTAAACTGCATATACAGCCTTCACTAGCTCCCCACATGCCCCTTAGTAACAAGCTCTGCAAAACTTGCACCAGCATATTATATATTTGGTGTCTCACACGTACACCCTGGATCCGTACAGGCACTTTATAAATTCAGTATCAACATTTCGTCTTTTGATACTCTTTACAGGAGGGCTTCTGAAAACCTCAAACTAGTTCTTGTAAGCACATCTGTATAAAAGCAAAGGGAATACACAGCTACACAAAGAACACAGAAAAAGGGAGTTGGTGTTCCCACATACAGGGAGAACATTGTTTGCCTCGCTGTTTCTTTCCCCTCCTCTTTCCTTTTAATTCCCCACTAGGTCAACTCCTTTCTTTTGACTCTTTGGAGAACAGTTTGGGGGTTTATAAGACTATCTTGCCAGAGGCATATTATGAGAGCACAGAATTTCAAACAGGTCCCAGGCAGCCTGCTTATACTTTTGGTTATTTCCATCACAGGGCAGAAGCACCAGACTTTTACAAAGGTTCTCAAGTAGGAGCTCCAGACCCCACATATACTTTTACAGTCCCTTAACAAGCTCCCAGATTTCAGCTGTGGCCCTGACAAAACCTTATTACGCAATTAACTTTGTGAACAACTCCCTGTTGGAGGTTAAAAAGCAAGCCTGCTCTCTTACGAAACATCAGCACTTGTCGAACAGTCCTCATTACATCCTAGACAAGCTGAAGTATATGAACAATATATACATACATATCTAGTGTTCCTCTTCTGTTTGTTTTTTTTATCTTCAAATTAAAGATCAAAGCACTCATGGAAAGCAAACTAGAGTTAAAGACAAATCTTATTTCTTGATAAGATGAAACGCAATTTGGCCCAAGGCAGAATGCAGGGAACTGCTGAGATCTAAGCCAGGTAGGATCCATTTTTCAAAGCAGGACAAAGTGCTTTAGGAGCTTGTACAGTATGAGAAGACCTGGATCAGGGCTAACCCATTCCCACAGCTACTCTAATGCACTGTACACTTGGATGAATATGAAGCCAGATCAGTGAGATTTAGCTTGCTTTGTGTATTCAAACAAGTAATGTTTTATAAAAATATGCTATTTAAAATAGGGCTTGTATGGATGTAACAAACCAGATTTCCACCCTACGGTTTGATACGTGGTAACTATGGTCAGGCAGTCCTGATTTCTTCTCCAATGTAAATCAACTAGCACAGCCAGTCATCAACCAGCACCTTAGTGCCCAACAGCAAATCTGATACATTTCCCCTTCATCCTCACTTAGAGGGTTTTAGGCACTTATTACACCACCTAGGGCATATGGCCATGCTATTTATTTGCCAGGAAAATGCAAAGATCAAAAAACATTTACTTGGCAAATGTCACATGTCACCAGGAGAAGGTTAGCAGGGCAGAGATGAAGCAGGCTGGTGACTCGTTCAGGAGTGCAGGAGATGGGAAGAGACGAAGAAGATCTAAGAAGCTTTACCATTGCCTACCCTTACTAACACTATTTAACACAGACCCACATCTCCTCCATCACAGTCATCATGGCATGAAGACATATTGAAATGTAACTGTTTGCACAGACAAATACACAAGCTTTACCTATTAGGGCTTCAAAGCAGTTGGCCATGGCATGGCGGAGATCTGATTCCCTGCAAAGGTCTGGACCATGGGCATAAAGCATAAATCGATCCAGTTCCAGCTTCTGCAGAATAAGTGGAAAGAGTTAAAAGCATAGCTTTAGAAGTGTAAAGGTACCAGTCCTAGCCACCAGAATTCAATTACACTGTTACTATGCAGCAACATGGTTTGAGGGAACTTTAAAGCCTTTCTCCATAGTTTCAGTTCATACACAGGCTAAAATTAGAAGACTTCACGTTTGTTTAGCAGAGGCAAGCAACTAGTTGTGATATTGTGGGGAAGCTAGGAGTTATCACATCAAATTGTCAAGGAAAGCCAGATCAAAACACGTTTCTAGTGAGATTTAGGAATGAGTTCAAGAGGAGGGCTGAGGGTGTGAAAGACAAAATAGCCCGATCCCAGCCATATGCTGTTTCTTGCTGATAGTTTGCCCTTGTGTGACTTGCCTTCAGAAATTCCAAAGGGGCATTCAAAGGGAGGGGAGTTAACACTAAAGAAAAACATTTTGCCTATGAAAAGGAGATAAAGCAGAACAGTAAGGAACAGGAACTCTGGTAGACAGAATCCAGAGGCTTTTTCCTTTAAGCGTGTCAACAGGTGTCAGTAACAAAAGCCTCTGGGCACTGCAAGCAGAAGACTGATATTTTAATCCGCAGTGCCACCTAGCTTTCTTTTTCCTTTCAAATGCACATCATTAATATTCATCTGTTGCCTGAATCATAGTTCTGCTTGCCAGTCAGAATCTAAGCTAGTGAGTCAGATATTCTATATAATATATGATAATTCTGCTATAGAAATGCTGGCAAGAGCTACTGGGCTCTCTTTACATATTCATCTTTTTGACACAAAACCATTATTGAGATTTTTAAAGAAGAGATTTGTGCATCTTGCAAAGTTTGTGTGAGTTCTTCTCAACTGGTTATAAGTTTCTACTGACTGATTTCTCACTACCTTTCAACTTCATCCTCCTGAAGTATATTTATGAGGTAAAAGTGGAGGCTAAGTTGTTTGAGGTGCATGGTTGAGACACATTTTAATTGGAAAAAAACCTAGTCTTCTATTTTCAGTGAATGGAAGCCTATTCACTGCTCCAGAAGACAGGGAATTGCCACCTACAATGTTCCACCACACTTAAAAGTGTGGGGAGCGCTCATGATAGCCAACATAAAAGGAGAACATTAATTATTTTATATAGAATTTAAACTTTTTACAGATTATTGTCATTTGTTCATGTTAACAGGTATTGTTTGGGTTTGCCTTGTCTCCATTTTCAAGCTTCCATTCAGCTTTTTTTTTTTTACACGTGTTTTGCTTCTCATTTTTTGATCACAACATGTTTCAGATTATTTTTAAAACTTCTGCTACAATGTCGCTTAGAAGCTACAGAAATTTATCATTTGCTTCTCAATTAAAACAGGCACAAGAGAAGTTGAGGAGATGAGAATTCTAGTACGTAAACTGAATGCAGCAGGACACTGCAGGGGATAATTAAAGGGGATGAAACCAGGAGCATTGTGTACGGTATATGAAAGAAAGGAAGGATAAGCTGGGAAATCAGGGATGTACAGATATCTAATATTTACATTGTTTCTGATATAAATAAATACAGTTTACAAAATGGTGCAATAAAAAATTTCAAAAAATATTTATATATAGTGGTAAAGGCTTGAACAGAGCTTTAAGAATGCACAAGCTTTCCTGATCCAGGTTTTAAAATAGTACCGTGAATTCAAATGTCAGGCAGCTCAATATCCTATTTGTAAACAAAACCCCGACTTGAAACATTTCAATCAATTCATGCTTATCTAAATCACTGAAGAAAGCTTTGAAGGAAAATGATTGTGTTCACTCCCCACCCCGTGCCTCTCTGGAGAAATGAGCAAAAAGATGACATGTTAGAAATGATGCAGTTTTTGTCAAAATCTCAAGATTGGATATGCTTGTTTAAATTACTGTGTGAACATGAACAGAGAAGATTACAAGAGCACTTGAAAACTATCAGCAGCACCTAGCAGATGGACGTGTGTGCACACATGCATGCATGCACAGCTTAATACATTACATCAGTAAGCCTCAGACTGTTTTATAAAAAAAAACCACCAGGCTAACAAAATCAAGTATGAATAAGGGAATATCAAGTTATCGATGAACAGAGACTTAATCAACTTTCTATATAATATTCCCGCCCACCAGTATCACGTAGAAACACAAAAAGCTCTGTCATTTGCAGAATTAAATGAAATAAAATTCAGAGGCACCTCAATATTTCCTGTGAGACAATATAGCTTTTCACCAGAAGCCTTTCTAACATATTTCTCCTTCACAGAGAATCTGAAAAGGGCTGCACAGGTTAGGGAGCAGAGAAAACGATTTTTTTTTCCCCCCGTACTTTCTCTACCACCTGCTGTCATGTTCTCTATACATATTCCACCAGGAAAGCCTTTGATAAGAAACTAGTTTGTTTCTGTGGGATTTTTTTCCCCACTAAATTTCTACTAAGAGCTTGATTACCTGTTTAAGGTAAACATAGACACACTTGCAACATAGGCATCCTAAAATCTTACCCTTTTGCCTGCAAGAATTACTCTTCCTAAAAGCAGGCTTTGGAGAAAACACTAAGTCCTCCTTTATCTTTAAAATCTGTTTGCAAACAGTTCCTGTATCCCAAATCCTGTACACAAAACATGGCAAAGATACTGATGTTCAAAGCAGGCAGATGCCTCAAGAAGCAATCCATGTACGTAACACAGAGACATATAAAACTGTACCTTAGCCAACATGGCCAGGTGCTGGTTCTGTACGATGGCAGTGCGGTACGTAGCTAACCCTCCTTCCTCCAGAGTGGGAAACAGGTAGTACAAGTGGACACTGGCAAAACAAGAATAAAATCAGATGCTGTCAACATTTGCTTAAAGATAATCTTTCCCTTGGATCCTAGTTGGTAAAATGGATCCCTTCCCAAGGTGGCACCTTGGCTTGAAGTAAAGAAGCGGCCCATATCCTGGGCTGCATCAAAAGAAGCGTGACCAGCAGGTCACGGGAGGTGATTCTCCCCCTCTGCTCTGTGCTCGTGAGACCCCACCTGGAGTACAGTGTCCAGCCCTGGAGTCCTCAACAGAGAAAGGACAGAGAACTGTTGGAACAGGTCCAGTGGAGGGCCACCAAGATGATCAGAGGGATGGAGCACCTCTCCTATGAGGACAGGCTGAGGGAGCTTGGGCTGTTCAGCCTGGAGAAGAGAAGGCTCCAGAGAGACCTTAGAGCAGCCTTTCAGTGTCTGAAGGGAGCTACAGGAGAGCTGGAGAGGGACTCTTTGTCAGGGAGTGTAGTGACAGGACAAGGGGTAATGGTTTTAAATTGGAAGAGGGGAGATTTAGATTAGATACTAGGAAGAAATTCTTTGCTGTGAGGGTGGTGAGGCACTGTAACAGGTTGCCCAGAGAAGTTGTGGCTGCCCCATTCCTGGAGGGGTTCAAGGCCAGGCTGGATGGGGCTTTCAGCAACCTGGTCTAGCAGGGCTGGAACTCAATGATCTTTAAGGTCCCTTCCGACTCTAACCATTCCATGATTCTAAACAAACATTAGAACAAAGCTCAATAATATTTGACTGGCTAGGATTGGAAGCAGGGAAGGAAGAATGCTGTTTCTCTTCTGGGCAGCACCTGACTTCTAAATCCCTCAATGACAGGAATTTCCCTCATCTGAAGGTTTCTATCTGTTGGGAGCAGTGGGTTCAGCAAGGTTGACACCTAGAGGGTGCTGAGGAATAAAGCACAAGGGAACTGTCAGCGTTACAAAAAGCCATGCAGCAGGTAGACAGTGCTTTACTGCTGCTTCAGGCAGGACCTGCATATTTGTTTTACAAGTTCCTTACTGTACTTTAACTGATGCTAATGGAGCCAAAAAACAGAGCTCAACAGTCTGTATTTATCAAATGTGCAAAGTCATTAATAGCACAGGAAAAAAAAAAAGGGTAAAAATCTGAGGCTTTCAACTGCCTTTAATATTTGTCATCATGCAAAAAAGATACTTCATAAAACAGAAATAAAATTTAAAAAAGTAATTCAGTGACCCAACCAAGATCTGAGTAAAGGATAAAAGATTCTGAGTGTATTCATATATGACTATCTAACCCATGTCAGAAAGAAGTCAATACAGACAAGGTTTTCAACATTCCACAAGTAAGGCTGTGGATAGCACTAATTATTAAAATATTTTATTAACCCAGTACACAGGGAGAAAAGCGCAGTGGATGCAACACTACTTAAAGGCAAAAACTGCTGTAAAACTTAGAGGCAATCTAATCAAGCATCGTAATTCACCAAAGTAGAGACCTGAATTCAAGAGAGTTAGAAAAAAAATTCAGACTTAAATAGGTGCTTACATGCTCTATTGAACGGAAATGTAGCTCAGTTTTCTTCTCAATTGAGACAAAAGTCAGCTCAGAAAGTCAACTGATCATTGATGAGCAATGACAATGAAAAATACAAGACATTTTCATCAGGAAGTCTTCCATCTTATCAGCCTGTACTGTTGTATGAGAGAAAAGGCCATGGGTTTTAAGGGCAGTGGAGACCTTTCCAGACTAATAGCTTTGAATACTGAGTAGCTACTGGCTAGTAGAGGCTGAAGATACAGGGATAGTTTTGATACTCACCTAACTAACTTCTTTAGAGAGAAGTTTTACAGGAAACAAGACTACTCCCTTATTAAAAACAGTAGAAACAGCAGAAATCCAGGAAATGGATTATAAACTTTATTTTGTGCAAACTGCCTGGCTCTGGCACTTGGGTAAGGAAGCCTAGTGGAGGTAACTGACAATATCATGTATTCTTCACTGATTTCAGAATACTCAAAACAAATCAAAACTGCAGCTATGAACCATGAACCATGTTTTTTTGTTATTAGTTCTAAATAAATTACATTTGTGATATACTATTTTATTTACATACAAACATTATGGAGACTACAGCCCTAATAACTGGGAATATTAAGGACCGCAACACATTCAGTATTACCAATAAATGCTTTTCACTTTGTAACTAGAGAAAAGGAACCCATGGAAACAAAATGGTATGCTAAGAAAAATCCTTTAAAAAAAGGTACAAAGTTCAACTTGTCTGTAGCTGAATAATCTCTAACCCCAATCTAGTTGGAATTGCACTCCATGGAACGGATATTCTAGCTTTTCATTTTGCAATCTTCCTTGTTGTATCATCAGCTCTGAAGGAATTTTCAAGAGAGCTGTGTGCAGATGCCCAGCTCTAAATATCAGGCAGGACTGCAAATATACACAATCATAAAGTAGATACTGCAAAGCTTAATAAACCCAATGGTAGGACAGTAACACACAAAGGTGAGAACTGTTGAAGAATTCCCTATTTACCTCGTTAAGAACTCCACCACCGCATCTCCCAGAAACTCTAAACGTTCGTTGTGGTTAATCCTGAAAAAGGCATTTTAAGGTTTATTATCAGCTAAGTAACACATGCTGGTTATTTACACAATACAACTCAAACAGAACAAATCAGAGCTGATTGCTAATCACAGCAATCACAGACACCCTCCCAGGCTTCCCTACCCTCTCTGGGTAACAACTCTTTACAAAACAAGAGTAACAACTACATGAATCTTGAAACTCAGGAATCCCACCACCACCTTTGAAATACATTTTCATACTTTCATACCTTTAATTCTAAGCTACTGTCAGTGAGTAAGAAATGGAGAAAGGAGATCAGTCTATTGGCCCCATGTAACAGCCTACTGAGGCTGGGTTTCTGTGTCCATCAGAGGGCACCAGGTGATTGAATCAAACTGCCTGTCTTCAGTCTTGTGAATGCAATTAGGAAAGCGTAGGTAATTAACATCAACACCCGTAGGGTGTGATAACTCTACAACAGCTTTGGTGGTATGGCAGAGCTACAAGGGAGTAAGTACTTTCATTTTTCATAGCATCTTTAAATGCCTGGTTTTCTGCAACTTCCTTAGAGCTCAAAAGAAAAAAATGGCTGTACAAGAAGATGCATTCAGAGATGCCGTATCAGATTATTAGAATCTTATATTCCCAGTGCTTTCCTCTTCTTCTGTCGCTGCTCCTGATTTTCCTTTGCTTTGCAGAAAGTTTTATTTCCTCCAAACTCAGCTTTTATTGTAATTTGCACTCCTCCAACAATTACAAAGTTTATTTAATTGATGAAATAGTAAGCCTCTGTCAAGGGCTGAAAGAATTTCAGCATCTCTGCCGTGTAAAACAGTAAAGGGTGAACAATACTACAAATATATATATATATATATATATATATATATAAAATAACAATACTACAACTCTCCTCTGTGTAGCAAAATAGTGAAAAACACTGATCTCTCAGAAGCAGTAGTTTATATTTGTGCATTATTTTGTGAGAATTAATGCCATTTAGCCTTATTGCATATTATCTTAAGAAGGCTGAAATAAGCTTGAGTTGCAGTCATTGGCCAGCTCGGCCCAAACAAGACAACAGATACTTTCCCCCACCTCTAACTCTGAAAAGAGAAAGACAAAGTTATGAATTTAGAAAAAAACCAAACTACTTGAAAATGAAATAATGAAATAAAAAGGAAATAATTAAATATAGTACATATAAATATGTACGAGACTGTACAAGACTGACTGTCAAAAAAGAGAGCACGGTCTCTCTGAAACAGCGTTTTGGGGGAGAACACTGCAGCAGTAATTTATTTGGAATTCAACTTCTATTCCCAAGCTTCCTCCAAAATGGAGGGTCTTAAAAGACCCAGTTATAGCACTAGTTAACTAAAAACCACTCTGCCTTCTACTTCATGCACTTAGGGGATTTCACATAGAACTGCTTCTTGCATTAGCCTCACGAACTTTGTAAATTCACTTTAGCTAAACACGGTGCCTATTGCTATAAAACACATCTTAGACATTATTTATTTGCACAAAATTTTTAGTGGTCATTTGCAGACTATTAAGCTACAGCACTAATGGTTCAGCTTTTTGTCCTCAGCTGTTTTTGCNAGGCTTTCAACTGCCTTTAATATTTGTCATCATGCAAAAAAGATACTTCATAAAACAGAAATAAAATTTAAAAAAGTAATTCAGTGACCCAACCAAGATCTGAGTAAAGGATAAAAGATTCTGAGTGTATTCATATATGACTATCTAACCCATGTCAGAAAGAAGTCAATACAGACAAGGTTTTCAACATTCCACAAGTAAGGCTGTGGATAGCACTAATTATTAAAATATTTTATTAACCCAGTACACAGGGAGAAAAGCGCAGTGGATGCAACACTACTTAAAGGCAAAAACTGCTGTAAAACTTAGAGGCAATCTAATCAAGCATCGTAATTCACCAAAGTAGAGACCTGAATTCAAGAGAGTTAGAAAAAAAATTCAGACTTAAATAGGTGCTTACATGCTCTATTGAACGGAAATGTAGCTCAGTTTTCTTCTCAATTGAGACAAAAGTCAGCTCAGAAAGTCAACTGATCGTTGATGAGCAATGACAATGAAAAATACAAGACATTTTCATCAGGAAGTCTTCCATCTTATCAGCCTGTACTGTTGTATGAGAGAAAAGGCCATGGGTTTTAAGGGCAGTGGAGACCTTTCCAGACTAATAGCTTTGAATACTGAGTAGCTACTGGCTAGTAGAGGCTGAAGATACAGGGATAGTTTTGATACTCACCTAACTAACTTCTTTAGAGAGAAGTTTTACAGGAAACAAGACTACTCCCTTATTAAAAACAGTAGAAACAGCAGAAATCCAGGAAATGGATTATAAACTTTATTTTGTGCAAACTGCCTGGCTCTGGCACTTGGGTAAGGAAGCCTAGTGGAGGTAACTGACAATATCATGTATTCTTCACTGATTTCAGAATACTCAAAACAAATCAAAACTGCAGCTATGAACCATGAACCATGTTTTTTTGTTATTAGTTCTAAATAAATTACATTTGTGATATACTATTTTATTTACATACAAACATTATGGAGACTACAGCCCTAATAACTGGGAATATTAAGGACCGCAACACATTCAGTATTACCAATAAATGCTTTTCACTTTGTAACTAGAGAAAAGGAACCCATGGAAACAAAATGGTATGCTAAGAAAAATCCTTTAAAAAAAGGTACAAAGTTCAACTTGTCTGTAGCTGAATAATCTCTAACCCCAATCTAGTTGGAATTGCACTCCATGGAACGGATATTCTAGCTTTTCATTTTGCAATCTTCCTTGTTGTATCATCACCTCTGAAGGAATTTTCAAGAGAGCTGTGTGCAGATGCCCAGCTCTAAATATCAGGCAGGACTGCAAATATACACAATCATAAAGTAGATACTGCAAAGCTTAACAAACCCAATGGTAGGACAGTAACACACAAAGGTGAGAACTGTTGAAGAATTCCCTATTTACCTCGTTAAGAACTCCACCACCGCATCTCCCAGAAACTCTAAACGTTCGTTGTGGTTAATCCTGAAAAAGGCATTTTAAGGTTTATTATCAGCTAAGTAACACATGCTGGTTATTTACACAATACAACTCAAACAGAACAAATCAGAGCTGATTGCTAATCACAGCAATCACAGACACCCTCCCAGGCTTCCCTACCCTCTCTGGGTAACAACTCTTTACAAAACAAGAGTAACAACTACATGAATCTTGAAACTCAGGAATCCCACCACCACCTTTGAAATACATTTTCATACTTTCATACCTTTAATTCTAAGCTACTGTCAGTGAGTAAGAAATGGAGAAAGGAGATCAGTCTATTGGCCCCATGTAACAGCCTACTGAGGCTGGGTTTCTGTGTCCATCAGAGGGCACCAGGTGATTGAATCAAACTGCCTGTCTTCAGTCTTGTGAATGCAATTAGGAAAGCGTAGGTAATTAACATCAACACCCGTAGGGTGTGATAACTCTACAACAGCTTTGGTGGTATGGCAGAGCTACAAGGGAGTAAGTACTTTCATTTTTCATAGCATCTTTAAATGCCTGGTTTTCTGCAACTTCCTTAGAGCTCAAAAGAAAAAAATGGCTGTACAAGAAGATGCATTCAGAGATGCCGTATCAGATTATTAGAATCTTATATTCCCAGTGCTTTCCTCTTCTTCTGTCGCTGCTCCTGATTTTCCTTTGCTTTGCAGAAAGTTTTATTTCCTCCAAACTCAGCTTTTATTGTAATTTGCACTCCTCCAACAATTACAAAGTTTATTTAATTGATGAAATAGTAAGCCTCTGTCAAGGGCTGAAAGAATTTCAGCATCTCTGCCGTGTAAAACAGTAAAGGGTGAACAATACTACAAATATATATATATATATATATATATATATATAAAATAACAATACTACAACTCTCCTCTGTGTAGCAAAATAGTGAAAAACACTGATCTCTCAGAAGCAGTAGTTTATATTTGTGCATTATTTTGTGAGAATTAATGCCATTTAGCCTTATTGCATATTATCTTAAGAAGGCTGAAATAAGCTTGAGTTGCAGTCATTGGCCAGCTCGGCCCAAACAAGACAACAGATACTTTCCCCCACCTCTAACTCTGAAAAGAGAAAGACAAAGTTATGAATTTAGAAAAAAACCAAACTACTTGAAAATGAAATAATGAAATAAAAAGGAAATAATTAAATATAGTACATATAAATATGTACGAGACTGTACAAGACTGACTGTCAAAAAAGAGAGCACGGTCTCTCTGAAACAGCGTTTTGGGGGAGAACACTGCAGCAGTAATTTATTTGGAATTCAACTTCTATTCCCAAGCTTCCTCCAAAATGGAGGGTCTTAAAAGACCCAGTTATAGCACTAGTTAACTAAAAACCACTCTGCCTTCTACTTCATGCACTTAGGGGATTTCACATAGAACTGCTTCTTGCATTAGCCTCACGAACTTTGTAAATTCACTTTAGCTAAACACGGTGCCTATTGCTATAAAACACATCTTAGACATTATTTATTTGCACAAAATTTTTAGTGGTCATTTGCAGACTATTAAGCTACAGCACTAATGGTTCAGCTTTTTGTCCTCAGCTGTTTTTGCATATGTCCTTAAATTGGACCAGTAAATCAGCGAAGCCCACGTTCAGGTTCAGTATCACACATGTTAACAAGGTGCCGTGTCTGCTACTGCTGCGAGGAAATGTGATGGAGAACCCAAATTACAGCAATGATAACAAAAATAACAAATCCTATTTTTCATTCTGCAGAAAACAACAACAAAAAAAGGTAGCCTTTTAGTCCTCCTCACTGCAAGAATCAACAAAAACAATAGAATTATCTGTTTATATCTTCCTCAGGAGTTTTCTGCAGGCATGACCAAACATTTACTATGTCACTGCTAATGGAGGTTCAGCACATCTTCACAATAGCAAAGTCAATTCAAAATGACTTTTTATTTCAACTCTTTGCCAAAGCTGTTGCTGATATTAAGTTGGTTATTTCTATAAAACATCTCCCTCTGCAACACTTTCCCTACTTGCAAACAATTATTTTCATTACCTGGAAGGAGCTGGATCATCCTGTCCCAAACGGGACATAATATTTATCAAGGTGTTTATCCCTAGAAATACAAACAATGCGCTATTAAATAAGCAATGACTAATTCCATTTGAATAGGATTAGAAAGTAATTACTCAAAATGTTACATAAGATCATCCTGTTATTTACAGCATATAGTTACAGCAACTATAATCCTTTCAGATGCTCTCTGCCTAACTGACTGTGGTCCCATTACAATACTATTGTATTTTAGTGTTCAGAGAGCCAAAA
>VXBW01004650.1:159215-318674 GCA_013400375.1 Thinocorus orbignyianus
CTTTGCTTGACAAAGACACTCCAAATGTTACACAAACAATAAACAATTCACTTCATTACTGCTGAATATACTTTGAAGGGGTAAGGAGTATTCCACAGCAGACAGACCACGTTTCACATTAATGACACTTTTTTTACAAAATATCCTCCACTTTGCTCACCTTGTTGAGAAGCAAATTAAAAAAAGAAACAATACTTGCCAAAAATTGAACAAAAAACACCCTCCATGCTTTCTCTCAGCACTTCATACTTACTAACTTGCAAAACACAGTCTTTTAGAAAGATTCCACTGGTGTCTGTGTATAACCATTGAAATCTACTGAATGGATCTCTCTGAAGAACAATGGTCAAGAAAATAACAATAGATGAAAGGGGGTTTTACTGATTAAGTCTGAAGTGAGAGAAAAATGGTAGTGGTGTAACAGCATACCTTTTTTTCTCATGTGCATATGGTGAACTTTTCTATCTCCGTACTTTGGCTGTCGAATCCCACAGTTAGATAAGGAATTTCTGGCATGATCCGGATTCATTCCAAAGTTTAAATGATGGCTCGGATGAGTCATGGCAAGCTATAAGGCAGCACATGCAGAAAAAAAAAAAAAGTTTTTGTTGTAATTTTGCAAATGTAAGAAAAAAAGCATCTTAGACTGGTAGCTAATAATTGTTATTTTTTAGTTTGAAGAAAGGCTACAAAGTGATGTCGTTAATTAGTAGGTTGGTTCCAGCAATTTTACTGTAGGATGTACCATTTCAGATGTCAGAAAGAAGCAATATTTATGCTCAATCATCAGTTTAATTAATTAACTTTCTACAGTTTTTTTTTTCTCTTTAAAGAAAAATTAGTTTAGAAGAGAAAAAGCATGAACTGTCAATTTCCCTTAGTTTTGCTTACAAGTTTTGCTGACCTCATTTCAATACATTTGCTTATTTAAACATATACTCACTCTCACATTGCAGCATAAATATTCATATTAAGAATATGATCAACCAGAAAAGCTTCTCAAGCATTCACCTATTTTGATTTATTTAAATATCTATAAGGCTTTCCCATCAAAAAAACTGAACACAAGTATATTATCTCTGGCATAGTTATTTACAGAAGAACTCTTTCTCTCACAACTATTCAGAGCCGCCCTTCAATTGGAAGTGAGCAGCAATGACAGAATCAGTTTTCTGTTTTACATTTCTAATTATTTATTTTTTTACATTTTACATACATCTAGCATTATTGAAAGTTTACTCTCTGCTGCTGACACCACCACCACAAAAGTGGCAGCAGAAAATAGAACTACATCTAGCTTTTATGACTCCATCCTGCAAACTCATGCATTTTCTCTTTCTTTACACATAGACACCTAAAATATATTGTATATATAAATGTATGTGAACGCACACCTTATATAAAAAGACAAGAGATACATTGGCAAAGTCAGGCTGCAAAAAGTTACTTCTGAAACACTTGCAGGACTGGGTGCTGCAGACTGTGGCAAAGACACTCCAGCAGTTCAGTGAAACACTGGCTGTGCCTTTCCTAACACAAGACTTAGAGAAGTTTCTTTTAGTTATTTTAGAGACTACAATTATATTTAATCAATGATAAGAACTTTCTCCAGGTCCTTCCTCACCGATATTAAGTTTGTCATAATTGCTCACACTCAGCTTCTGCGCCATCTGAACTTGATGACACATTACAACTCCTCTGAATAGTTAAATTAGCATAATCTTTCTTGCCCGGTCTGTGCTTGAAAAAGAATACATCATGATGAACAGGTAAAAAACAACACGAAATTACATATTTAAAATTGCCTATGACTAGGTGACTGGTGCTATATTTATATATTTTAAAAGCTCCTTCTCTTCTGGAGCAAGTTTATAGGTTTTAAACAAATATGCATAGGGATCAAACTTTAAGAAGTACTTCTGTTATTACTAAACATTAACCTTACTAACGCTGACACTGGATTTTATCCTTTCTCCCTTTTTCAATTGAAATTCGCTTTTTGGTTTGTGTGTTTGGTCTTAGTATTTTGAATATTTCCATCCTAGTTTTAATATGAAAGAGAAAAATAAAAAGGGATCCTGCAAACAATCAGATCCTACAAGACGCTCAATGTTTACTTTAACTTTCAGTAGGATCAGCCCTGGAAACCAACTTCTAGAATACTGAGAAGCTGTGAGAAAAGATTTCTCTGTAAGCTTCTGCTTAAAGTAGTTTGGGAGTAAAGTCTCCATCCATATACAGAAACTGCATTTTTTGGACTTGGAGAAAATACATCTTCCTCAGCTCCAGTCAGCCAAAAGAGGAGCTGCTTACTTTAAGGGGAGGTCCTGCACAGAACTCTTTATTACCCTTCAATACCTTCAGAAGAAATATAAAAGGAAAGGGGCCAACCATATCAAGAGTCAGCCTTCTGGAGCTCATCAATTCCAAATATGCACTTAGGTAAATGACTCCTCATGTGATACAGATGTATTTAAAACAAATAAGAAATTCTCCTTTCCAGTTCCTGCCTTTGTAAATGCAAAGTTTTCACCATATACTCATAGAAATCAAGAGCTGAACAGAAGCTTGGAAATTCCTTTGCACTTGCTATAAATGCAAAATAAAAAGGAAACACTTAAGTTATTGTTTTTTTGGAACAAACTCTAAAAGGAAGAATCAAGGCATGTATGCTTATCTGCAGAAAAACACCATATACTTCATAAATATCTAAAAAAAGGACTTGTAAGGAAATAATAAGTAACGTACCTGGCAGATTTTTCTGTAATCATATTTTTGTCTCTCTACACATGACAAGCAAATTCAGGCCCACCACTAGAGCAACGGCAAGTATATGCCTACACGCACAATAGACGTCTCTATTTAGCGCGCACTTGGGACAACTGAAATTTTGAAAGATCTGCAGTGCAAGTAATCAAGCACTTTAAAGTTGTGGCAACGTAGCGTGTTCCTCAAGTTTGTATAGCAGGCAGGGTTATGGATAAACTCAGTAATATTAGGAAGACAAATGAGCAAGTAGTTTATTTTTTTTTTGCATGCCTTACCTGCAGCAAGCACCTGTCTCGGAAAGTGTACCCTATTAATTTGTCCAAATGCATGAGACACTGATGGTAGCGGACGTGGTGGGTGAGGACAGGAAGCATCATTGCATGCTGAAAAACAGTTGCAATAACGAAAAACATTCAGCTTCAGTGTATAGAATACTCAGTTGACTCAGCTATAAATACAAACATTTCCCATTTGTCACAACACTGACTTTTATTGCTTTGGTTTAAAAGAGGAAAAATAAATACATAATGGTTTCCCAACCAACAGAGTTTCCCAACACTAACAGAGTACTTAATTAAATCAGTTTTGGCCATTTGCATAATCACAGTGGGGATGCAGCCTCACCTGGAATATATAAATAAAGACAGAAAACCAGTCTTTCAGTTAACTATTTTGAATGAGGGCAAAAATGTCTGGTTGCCAGTAACATCAAGTTTCAGTAAGCTACAACTGAATACGATGCCGTATGTTTGTACCTTCTCATTTAACACCCTACACTTTTAGATTGGTACAAAAGGCAAAGAAAGACCATTTCCCTCTGCCTCATAACATTATGGAAGAAGCACTTACTACCACATCAGCCAGCTTTCACCAAACAACAGTAGCTACGTGATTTTTTCAAGCAGAGTTCTTAGCATCTTGCTTCATTTCCCTCCGAGGAAGAATTAAGGGCTTTTTGCAATGCTGTAGTCTGGCATTTCCTGGCTTAAAGTGCTAAAAAAAGTATCAGAAAGGGTGCTGTTTGATCATCTAGGAAACAGATGATGTTTTCCTGTTGAGGAAAATTTCAATGAAAATTTAACTAACTGTATGTTGCTACAATGAAAGTCTCACTCTTCCAGCGCCTTAAAGCAGGAATTCTACACTAATGACTTTGGACGGATCAGGGTTGAAATAAGAAGCAGAGTTTATCAGTACTGTAGTGTGGAGAGATGCAAGAAAAACAAGCATATAAAGAGGATGATGTTTAATTTACGGAATGAATGATTTTACGGATTTCTGCATGTAATTAAGGAAAGAACGGCAGAAAATTCAAATTGGTGAATGTTACAAGATTGAGAAGTTAGGAATAACTGATGGCAATACTTTGTTTAAGTAAAAAAACAGAATTCTGGAAAGCTGAACATGAGGCTGGAAGGTAGTCATGGCAGCAATTACTTAAGCAGCAAGAAAAGGACTCTCTGGATCTATGAATGGCAGAAAATTGAAAAACCACTCCAAGCAGTTTTAGTTTAAGGGACATTTTATGTTGTTCCCCTGTCATTTAGAATTTTCTTCGGATAATTTACAAGCTAAGGGAACACCTCTCTTACCTCCACATGAACTGTACAGGGGCACTTCCTATGTTTATTACCAGAAAAAAACCCAAACTTTCTTCCTAGGCCAACTCTGCTTCCGTACCTGCATGCTCCACTGCACAGGCCACTAGGCAGAAAGTCTCTTAAGCAAGATTTATTGTTCTTTGCACTTAGGAACCAATACATGTGGATCAAAGTTTGAGGACTGATATATAACATCTTAGATTTTTTTAATCAGCTGTGATGCAGTGAACAAGGAATTGACATCTCTCTGGGAGCACACAGAAGGTCTTTTATTTGACTTTTGCAGTTATACTGAAAGTGCTGCTTTCATGGCACTAAACACTTGATAGATTCAATTAACACGCATCACATTGGATTGTAGCTATTTGGTGTTTCTGATGTTTTATTTATCTAAGAAAATAAAATATCTGCTTCAAAAATTGCATTAGGCTAAAGAATGACTCGTGATTAAAAAAAAGTCTCCTGAAACCATACAGCTGTAGGAGTTATCCCATAACCTTGGGACTTGCATCTGGTCATAAACATATGATCAACTTCTTAAAAATAAACAAATTATGATTTGAACTATGCTGCACATTCTTCTCTTGATGCAGCTAACACGGCAAGGCAGTGACTCTCTCACGCTCCCAGCAACTACAACCATCCCCCAGGCTGACAAATGCTCCTGACCCGAAGCTGTTAAGAAGAACCTGGTGAGCTGAAGTATTTTGAAATGCATCATTTCTCTCCTTACCCTGAACACTTAACACAGCTGTTGAGGGCACATCAACAACAATTCAGGCAGATGGGGGTGTGTGTGGTATCTTCCCAGCATGGCCTGTCCTACCAGACTGCATAGTAAGTGCTGCCCAACTTAGTGGTCAAGTACTGCACTTCATTTACTGGATAACTTCAAGTGAGCCGAGCAGAATGCAGCTATTTTTCATTTTTTGGAGTATTTCACTCACCCTTTTTCCTCCCCTTCCAAACGGTTCGTTTCTGACAACTGCAAAGCCCAATGTCACTGCTGCTATGTGGAACTTAGAGCAACTGTAAGTTATCAGAGTGACTTAGAGTTTCAATCTTCTAAACGGCAATGCTTTTAAAGGCATTAATTTTAAATCAGCACATTTTAGCTCTTCTCACAGAGCTGATTTATTAGTATTTAGTTTTAGTCTTCTTTAATCTCAGAAAAAGCATGTAGTAACAGCAGTAATCTTTCATTTTACAGACATAGTTTGCCTACTCTTGGCCTCTCAAAGAAATCAAATCAAAAGACCTTCATACCAGAACTGGCTGATTTAGATGTTATAGCTGCAGATGGGCACAAAAGCATGAAACAGCTTTACTTTCATCATTCTTAGGTGTTTTGCTGTCCTTCAACAACAAAATGAAACAGAAATATCCAAGAAGACATTAAGAGATGAACCACAGAAGATATTATGAATAACACAGAACTGCTTCAAACCTCCTAAATTAGAAATTTACACTGTTTACTTAACCTGTAAAAATAGATACAGCTCACAACAATAAATTAGAAAAGGGCAGTAATTTTCCTCAGCTATGTGAGAAGATACTATTGCACTGTTCTCTTACTTTGACTTCAGAAGCAATAGCAGAATCACAAGGAAGGTTTCAGACAGAAGAAAAAAAGCAATTTTAGTTATTAGCATTTCTCTCCCGTTAGAATTTCCCCTTTGGCCTTAGCAGATTTCTAAGATAACAATGGGATTTCTACCTATGCCTCTGCCTAGCAACCCCCAAAATTTATACTTCATACTGTTAATATTAAATGTAATTAAGCATTTAATTTAATATTTATATAATTTAAGCATGTAATTCTTAAATAAGATCTCCAAAACAACAGCTAAAAAAATATGCAAGTGTAACTCTAGTATATTTATTCGGCTGTTATAACGACTTGAATTTTAAAAATACAATATTATATAAAAATTGTGATTTTAATCACATCACAAAGCTGGTGGCTGTCAGCTCCTTCAGAATGGGATCTGGCAGAGATCTGTACCTTGGAGATGTCATGTGTGTGAAACAGTATCTGAAAGATATCTTCCTACTGAAGGTCATCTGTTTTAATCCAGAAGTCAGTTTTGGTGGTTTTGTTTTTTTTTCCTTCTTTCTTTTCTTTCAAGTAAAAAGGTATTTTTTTATACATCGCTGTAAAATTGTTGGGTTTTTTTTTTTAAATATCTAAATAGAAAGATACATTAAAATAAAAATTTCGATAACCAGTCCAACTGATGAATGAAGCAGCTCCTGGAGTTCCACACCAGACTCAACATCTGGATAACTTTCAGCCTCAAGCTGGCCATTCCTAACCCCTTTCCCTTGTGCTAATCAACCAGTGGCAAGAAAACAAAAAATTTAAAATAACTTTTTTTGTGTGTGGAGGGTGTAGACAGGACATTAGAACAGTTCCCTAAAGCAACAGGTCTTATTGAGGCAAAAGTATTCATTTCCATTTGTCTAAGATCACAGCAAACCCTTGCAAGAGGTAAACGGCAGGTATCAAGGAAGAAAATACATCAGACACCTATGTGGTTTACTCACCTGGCAGACGTCAGAGCGTATCCCTGTTTTCCAGAATCCCTGGCTACTCAACTCAACAGTCACTTCACGTCTCATTGTGTTCTTCTGACGAATTTTCTGCAGTGCTTCCTGGACAAGGAGAGAGCAGAACTTCTGTGAGGAGCTTCGTACGAAAATGCACATGAGAATGTTCACAATACGTGGTTAAGGTTAGCTTTTGGTGAGCAGTTTCTAAGACTAGCCCAAATCTTGGAACTACCAGTTGCAGACTGTGGTGGAGGAGCTGGAGTAGACTATAGACAGGATTTTAGCAGATTGAGAAGCAAACAGAGGCAACTAGAGTTTTTACTGCAAATTACAGCACAAACCAGTACAACTGATAACATCCAAGGTGATATATAAATAAGCAAGTTAAGGTCCTTATAATGGAAGCACCTTCTTTACCCCTGTGTGCAAAACAGCCTCTTCATTGAAGTACTCACCATGAGCACTCCTGGTTTGAAGTATTCAGTAGCGGTAAAACAAACTAAGTAAAAGACAAGCTTTATTTTGTGATCTCAGCTACTGCATAATAGTTCCTATTCAACATCATTAGTATTTCTAGTCCGAGAAAGTGGTCAGCATTCACTAGTCCTGGAACCTATTATGATGAAATCTGCCAATATTATTTCAATTAATTTAAAAAAAAATAAATCTGGTTTGCCATGTCCACTGACTCTTTGGTGTTGCATAAAGTTTGTCTCTAGAAAATACAGAAGCGATAGGAATCATTAAAAGATTCTGACAGAATCATTACAAGAAAATACTTTCTGTAAAAATGGAATGAAAGAAAACCAGCTAAAATAAATCACCCCTGGATCAGGATCTCCTGGTTCCGATACTGCAAAGCCTCCGGGGCATGCAAGCTCCCCACACAACACACACTAATGGTGAAGACTCCCTCAGTGCTCTTCCTTCTTCAGAACACAAAACTCTTCAAAGCTGCAACCCACCCTCCCTCTCCTCCTTCTTTTCACTACAGGGCACTTGCTCAAAGCTGTCTCCTCCCAGCTTCCAGCCTGAAGCCTGTGACCACCTCTGGGCTGGAATGGGCTCTGTCTTCTGTTCTGCAGAGACTCAGAGAGTGATTCCAAGGGGCACATCTATCAAGATGCAGATTCATCACACCTCAGACACTTCAATACTGAGGCACCTAAGGTAGAAGCCTAGCTAGTCCTGGCTCCTTTTATATTCAGCAAAGGGGGATAAATGGCTTCAAAAAATTCATTTCTCTCTCCACTGACTTCAAAGTGAGCCTTCAGGTCCCAGTTTATGCACCTGCTGTAAGTGCTCCAAGTTAGATTAGAGGAATAAAACCCCCAGGCATGACCTTGTCACAAACAATAAGATCATACAGCCTTGTAGTAGTGACTGACTGATGGCAGAGGGAACAGAGATGCTTACAGCCCTGCCCTCCTTGTGCATTGTCTAAAATTTACATTTCGAGGCTGTGTCATTGGGTGCTTTGGAAGACAGGTGCTAGAGTGTTTGCTAGACCTGGCTGTAATTTCAGGCTGACTGGCTCAGCAGCACTCCAGTGTTACTCATAATGTATGATTCATAATTTTTAAACGCCCATGTGCCAGTCAGGTGCAGCCCTACAGCTCCTCCTAAGTTACTGACACCTCCACAGTCAAAATGCATAGGTTATCCTCACATAAAGCTCCATGTGTGTCTCTGATGGCAGACAACTACTTGAGAAACACATTATTCCTAGATAATATAGTCTAGAAAGAAAAATCAGCACGCACCGAGGAAGTGATGAATGCCAACGGAGCATTTTATCTTTTGAAGCAAAACATAATCACTCCCATACATCCACTCCACTCCAATTTTACAAATAAGTTGTCCATTAGCCCCTAATGAAATGATGCCCATAAAACAATGGTCTTCCCTTCTACTTCCTCAGCCCAGAAAGCTGTAGTAAATAAAACGTCCTACAGGGACAATTTTTTTTTTTCTTTTCCTTACAACTATGGCACAGTTAAGTCACAACATTAGGGTTTTTTTCCCATTTACAAGTAAGGAAGCTAAGGACTTATTTAATATCACCATAAATAAAATGACAACTAAGCCTTTTTGCTCACACTGACAGCATACCGTACTTTGCACCTGATTGTCATTATTTCTGCAATGTCACATGTATCATTTACTGCAACCAAAGCTACACAATAGGCAAACTGAGGAAGACAAGGGAATTGGACTTAACCCCCGTGGGTCCTTTACAACTCAAGATAATTTACAATTCTATGAATCATTAGGGTTTCTAATCAATAAATAAAAATACACCACTGCTTAATTAAATTTCATCCACTACCAGAGAAGCTAATTTCTCCTCTATGTAGTCTTTATGCAAGTTGTCCAATTATGACTGCCTGGTAGACATGCACCAGACAAATTCAAAACTTCAGTCCAAGATCTTAAGAAAACAGATACCTTTACTGTATATTTAGGTGACTTTATTTTTCTGCTTTTAATTCCCAATTGGTCAAGCATTTGCACTTATAAAATGCCTACTGTTCATCACTTTGGGAGTGAAAAAGAGAAAAAAGACAAAAAAAATCAACAAATACCTTAAGATTACTGAAAATAATAACAACCCGATGATTCTGATTCAAATATCTTAAGGAACGTTACTAAGACTGCCTAATAAATTACAGTTTAAAACCATGCACAAGTGTGGCAGTTTTTAACTCAGAAGAGAAATGCTTAAAATTATGGGCCAGTTAAAAGTGCACTCTGAAAGAGAAAGTCCTTCTCTATGCTAATTCTTAAAGCCATTAATGGCAATGGCTATAAAGAACTTACGGTTCTATAATGGATCATTTCTATAATTGGGAAAAAAACGTGCAGCAGTTTGACAACTGAGAAAAGGAAAAAAGTAAATCACTAACAAGCAAAGATAAAAATAAAATCAGTGTTAGCAGCCTGAAAAGAAAGATTTTTTGTAAAGGATTTCTGCTGTTTCCGTAAGTAGGGTGGCATATGGCTTTATTCTATCACGAATTACTGTGCTCAGTTACCAGTTACAGCAAAGCCCAGCATACCTCTCTTTGTGATAATTTCTGTTTATCAGCCTGTTTGACTTTGGGACTATTAGCCAGCAGGTGACGCAGCTTCACATAACTCTTCCACAGCTTTTGGTATCTAAAGGACAAAACCAGAAAAGAAATATTTTGGTCAATATGTATCTCAGTTTCAACTAGGATACATTAACTTTTTTATTAGCAGCTGTATATAGGGCTATGTTTTGGATTTGGGATAAGATATATGTTTGCTAACATATTGGTGTTTTCAGTTGTTGCTAACTAGGGCTTTTTCTGATCCTCACTTGACCTCACCAGCAAGCAGGCTGGGGGTGCACAAGAAGTTGAGAGGAGACACAGCTGGGACAGCTGATCCCGACTGACCAAAGGGATATTCCACACCAAATGACATCATTGTTCAGTATATAAAGCTGGCAGAAGAAGAAAGGGGAGGAGTTTCCGAGTTACAGCATATGTCTTTTCCATGTAACCATTAGAGGTGATGGAGCTCTGCTTTCCTGTAATGGCTTTCCTGATGATGGGAAGTAGAGAATAAATTCCTTGTTTTGCTTTGCTTGCATGCACAGCTTTGCTTTACTTAATAAACTGTCTTTATCTCAACCCACAAGTTCTCTCACTTTTACTCTTCTGATTCTCTCCCCAGTTCCAACTGGGCAGAGTGAGTGAGCTGGTACGTGGTCCTAGTTCGCAGCTGGAGTTAAACCACAACAGCACAACGAAAGGCTCTCACCATTTGTCCTTATAAACACACCAGGTGCTATTAATGCACCCGTATACACACAGATTGTCAATAAGCATATTTTTGCTGAACAGAAACTGCAAATCAAATTTCCTCTGTGGTTAACATATACATCAGGTTTCTGGTTTTCTCAAAGCATCTAGCCTTTTCATATTTTGGGGGTGTCTAATTACACATGAGCTTCAATAATAGTACTTTCTTCCTCAGTGGAAGTCCCTCTGCTATCTAGCACAAATCTTCACAAAACCTGAAAGCATTTGCTCCATCTGCAGACAACAACCCACCGTCATATAATATATTATATTCACCGTTATATTCAGATTCAAAAGTTACTATGGGAGGAGCATATTTACTTCAGCAGATCCTGAATTATGCCAGAAAAATAAGTTACACCTTATAGTCTCTGCTTTACAAGAGCTAGAGTCCAATGCCACCAGCAGTAAGCTTTTTATCGGACTCAATTAAGCACATAAACAAGTCCTATTTAAGCCACAAATGATAACAGTAATGAGTTTCTAAACAAAACATGGAAAGAAAAGCATCTTACTGAGGATCTCCAGCGTAACTGAGTTGAGCAGGTCGTATTCCGAAGTGGACAATAATGGGGAAAGTAATTACATCAGGATTGAACTGTTCGCGATCCAGTTGATCAATACGAACTGAGCTGGGTTTCTAGAAGACAAACAAAATAAACCTAATGGACAACAACTCTGTGGAAAATGTATTGCCTCTAGCCCTGACTAACCAAGAACCACAAAGCAGCAGTATTCAAAGCTCACTAAAACACAGGTAAAACTAACCATAAATATTATAATCACTATTTGGCTCTCCCAGAGGAAAAAGGAAGTCTTTTTATTTTCATTTTACAAGTCAGGAAATGTAAAGTTTGATTATTTCCAAGAACTTAAAAGAAAATTTCTTTGGTTGAATGTCACACTGGAAATAAAATCAGGATTAGCATTCTGGCATCCAAGCTCCCACATGCCTGAGTCGTTTGCTAAGATTAGGTTACCTCTGTAATTTTAGTTCTGTCCCTGATTTCCCAATGCAGGTGAAGTGAAGCCATTATTAGATCCATTCAATCACACTGATTAAACAGCATTTAAAAAAATTTGCTACTCCTAGACAAGGCTTCTAGGCTGATGTGGGCATTGAGGAATAGAATCTTGTAAAACAAGGAGACTTTTTACACTTCAAAACAGAGGTTCTTTTCACAGTAAAAAAGAGAGTGTAGAAAGAGGTGACTTTTGTTTCACCTCTGAAAACACAGAAAATAAGTAATTGCACATCACTGTAGAAGACATGCTGCTTACATAGCTCTCAATCACTTAGCTAACATATTTAAAAACTCAGCTGAAGGTGCGCAGTTTGTCTCCAAGTAAACATTTTTTCCATTACCCAGCAAGCTGCTTTGTTATGTGCTGGCTTACTCCCCACTTTGCAAGCAGCTGGATGAGGCCAGTATTTTCTACCTGTCTCAGGTTTCAGAAAAAGGGCATTACTTCTAGTTACCTGCATCTCCAAACTTCTAATTTAACACTGTGAATTTCTCAAAGATGAGTTTCAGAGTTACAGAAACAGCTCCCACCATTCTCTCCACAAAACAATAAAACCTGTGTCACAAACAAAGCTTTCACCCTTCAAACTACCTTGGGTAGAACTGTTCGCAGGAATCATTTTCTGCATGGATAAGCAAAGCCAATTCTAGAAATAAAAGTAGCCTCATCAGGTGGCCACACTTCCAATCTATTCTACAAAACCAGAACCTTACTTAAAACTTCGACATTCAGAGAGAGAAACATTTTCCAAGGGAAAAATGCTTATTAGCTTCCCTTTGGACCTGATGACTGAACAGAAAGTTACATCTCTCCCCAGCCAAAAAAAAAGAGAAAAATTAAAAAAAAATAAGTTAGTTAGCTCATGCTGCCACGCCGTTGTTTTTTATTAAAAAATAAAAGAAAAAAGAAGATAAAAGGTTTTCCCCCCAGCACTTCTGATAAAAAGGGATTAGGACAACAAAATCTAATGAAAAGCATGGGGAGAATTTGCAGCAGGCAGAATGTTGTTCCCTAAAATCAGAGCTTAAAGTCCTGAAATTTAAGTCCAACTGGTTTTGTGGGGTTTGCACAAAGCCAATTTGAAAAAAATTTCTGTCTGCATAAAAGTTGTTCCTTGGTTCTCTCTTCTCTTAACATTAAAAATGAGGAACTTCTTGCATCCCCACCCCCTCAAGAAACCAGCCTTACTCTGCACCAGCTCCTCCAAGGAGGGAAAATATGATTACCAGAATATGAAACAATAATTATACTCAATACACCAATTACAATCGAAAATTTTGTTAACATAAGGATAATATTTTCCTGTTCAAATGCTTCACATTTTAGACACTTAAATAGAAGAAATCTGCCCCTTAAGTGTGAAAGGGAGAAGAGCTTTCAATATGCCTATAGAGGTATCTGTGTGAAATGTGGCCTTGGAATGCCCCAAAATCAGATTTTTTCTCATTATTTATACGCCACTGCCTTGGAATTTTGTCACTTGGCTGTTCACAGATACCCAGTAACAACCAGGACAAACTAACTCTTTGGTTAAGACTTAATCGTGATTGTTCATTCACAGAGGTTATGGGAGGGAAGTAGTGAGGCCACGCTTTTTTCCTTCAGCACGGTGAATACTGGCTTCCTCTCTGCTGCTGTTTTGGAAGGTTAAACGAACAACAAGCAATGTACAGTATAAATTACACACTGGCAGACAGGACACAAGCCAATTAGATGTTACTCCGCCAGATTTTTACCCCTATCTTTTTAAAAGTGCTGTAGGAGACCATCTAATAATCACAACTTTGCTTTTAAAATCTCATAGAAAACAATCACATAGAAATAGAGGCCCATTATCTTTATTTCCTACTCTAAACCTCAGCAATCAAGGCTTTGCTGATACTAAGACGTGATGAGATTGCGTGCAGATGTAAAACAAAAGTATGTTAGAATACATATATATCTGCACTAGTGAGAAAAACAGCAATATTTCTAGAAAGAGTGAAGAATTAAAGGATTAAAATTTGTGAACCTTTAAAACTATTCCAACACAAAGTTTCACTGAAGTAATGGAACACCATGAATAAATTAAATGGCTTTAAATAAAGCTGAACTACTGTTAGCTGTTTAAGTAAATGGGATTCATATGCCTATCAAATTTTTTTCTCTTCTCCATCATGCACATGTACACCTAACTCTAAAAAAAAAATAAAATGCATATATAAAACCTACATCTGCTCACAAGAATTATTATTTCTGAAGTGATGTTGTGGAGGAAGGCAGTGAAATAAAATTTAGTGGTTTTACTTTGTTGTGTCAAGTGGATAAAATTGAATTGAAGAGCTGTCATTTTCTAAAGCAGTTTCACAATGTCTCTATAACAGAACTGTTTTATCTTCTAACGTTGTAAAATGCATAGAAAGTACTTTCATATTCTATTTTTCACTTGCTTTCATACTCCATAGGATACGTAGCAATGAACAGAAAAATCCACAAACCGAGAAGAAAGTCATTGCAATCTTCTCGAGAAATAAAACAAGTTCTAATGATGGCATTATAACATGACAACGTTTCAAAGTGCTGCAGATTTCTTTTATGCTTACGTATTTTGATGTCCACACACATCACTAAAAACCATTGTCTTGTAGAATGCCAAGTCTGTCAGTTAAAATCACACAAAGTCTCAAAATTAACACTACCCCTCACAAACCGCACCGCCTTGTGCATTCAGACATTTGTCATTCAGTGGCACAAGGAAGGAGCAGGTACATGTTCCTTCCTGCTAAACAAAAAAAGCAGGTTTTCAGCTAGCTGAAATCAGTGAATCTGCAACAAAACCACTCAAGTTCTACCAGTGTATACCATTCCAGTGCTGCTGGTTTGCGCACTAACATGTATCACTATCACAGAAACCACAGGCAACGTTAAATTAAACAGCTAACGCTAACAATTTTTATGAGATTCTGGTTTAATGCTCAGTTTTAACCAGCTCAGGTAGAATTTTTCATAGTGACAGTTCACATGTATTCTGTATTTCTTGTTCCCACAGACGATCTTTTTCTTTCCTCTTGGTGTAGAAAGTTTTATCAAGAACAAAAAGACTCAGAATGAAAGGAAGAGAAAAAGAAAACACCCAGATATCACTTTGCGATGCTGACCAAACCAGGTAAACAGAACTCTGTAGCTTTTAGTGGACATCATCTATTCTCGTGACCCATATTTCTTAAGTGTGAAAGTCAGAAAAATGGGCTAAATTCACATAAACACTGGAGTTGAAAGGCTTTGTGTTACGAGAACATATGCTTTAAAATACTAATTGTTTCAAAAATAATAAGGCCACAAGGGTTTCAAGACTGGTACTGAAAATTAATGGGTGCATTCATTAACGTACACAAATTTCCTCAATGTGAGCAAGAGCAGCATAGAAACAAAGTGGAAAAAAAAACGCAGAAAACACCTTTTCCATACTCAGGGCAGAATCTGGGTAGACACCTTAAGTAGAGCTAGAGGGTCAAAAGAGGAAGATGAAAGAAAATAGAAAATAGTTACTAATGCTCTGGTCCTACGTCAGGGAAAAGAGAATGATATAATGCACATAAAGACTGTCAGAAAAAATAAGAAAGCAGAGGAGCAAACTACAGTTTCACATGCATGAAATACTGCCATTCCTTTCAACACACACATTGAAACAGTTCTCATCTGAAAACCTGCCCTTCAGTAGAGCAACAGAGGGTGCAGTTCTTCCCAAGTTGGAACAGGTCAATGAACTGTTCCTACAGTGATCTCCACTGGCCATCTTTTCCCTTTCCAATTCAGCCTGTAGCAGACTCTCTAAAAAAAGACATGCATGTGTCATTCGGCTGTTGATAAATCAGAATTATTTGCTTTACCATGCCAGGGCTGGTAACAATCATCCCTTTGCATTCTTCAGCATATTTCTGCCATTCCAGTTCTTCCCACTGAAGCATGTTGGCAATCTCCTCTTCAGGCACCAGAGCTTTATTGCAGCGTAACAGGTACAGAAGGATCTGATGCATCGAGAGTACTTCTTTTCCTCCATCTTAAAAACATAAATAAATAAATAAAACACATTTCAGATATTCACTCCTAAAGGATGAGCCAAGGGAAAATAGGGAGAACACGTATAATATTTGGATGAACAAAATAAAATGCAAAATGCTGAAGCGACTTGACAAATACGAAGGCAAATGTTTTATTGATGAATACTGCATATGCATAAACACTTTGCTGAGCTGGAAGCGATAATGGGAATGGTAGCAAGAGTAACAGTTCCATCATACTGCAAAGCTGAAGATTCTAACTTGCTTGAAAAAAATCTTTAAAACGAGTAGGCAGAACAAAGAGTTACGTTGTCCAGTTATGTCTTCCTTTTCACACTTTTATCACTCTTTTTACAATGGTAGTTAAAAAGCCTTTAGGCATTTATGCAGCTTTTTTAAAGAACACTCAAATTTTTACAGTATACTTCTGGATGAATGTAGAGAGTTATCATTGCATTTTAAACTCATCTGTAGTGCTTACATGCTGTACCTGCAATAATGAAGACTAAAGAGCCTCATGCTGTTTTCTGTCACTAAATGAATCAAGGGCACATGAAAACTGCTAAATACTTCCAAGAGCCAAAAAAATATGCACAGCAAAGGCTGCTTGTAACAAAGGAAACCAGTATAATAGACATCTGAGTGGCTCCAGGCAGCCAGTTACAGATATGAAGATGCAAACAGGACGAGTGACTGTCTTGACAGACCAGCACTCAGAAGACATTGGCTATTCCCATTCAGTATGTCCACTCTTGTGAGTAAAAAGATAAGATGCGTTACTACGGTGCTTTAATTTTGACACACATCTTTTCGACCCTCTCCTTCAGCAACAGGGTGTTAATTTGTTGGTATAGAGGTATCTTCCAAGGTTCATCCCCACAGAGCTCAAATGTTGATCTCCCTTCCCAAGAAGTAGCAGTCTGGTCCTGCCACTGAGTACATTTTCTCTATCACTACACATGAAAAAAAAAAAAAAGGCATGGAGAAAAATCAGAAATTCTTAAAGCAATATGGAGGATGATGCCACCACAGAAGGAATATCATCCCAGGCACACAGGCAAAAGCCTTGCAGAACTGCCGCAGAACAGCAGTGTCACCTCAGATGATGTCCTCTACAAAACACGTGAGGGAACAAGAGCTTCTTACTGGGATTACAGCACTATGGTACCGAATAGATGACAGGGAATCATACAGCTTGGCCTCTTAGAACAATTAACCTCATTCAAACTCCAAGAGGGAATCTTAAACGGGGAAAATATACCCCAAACCTCACTGGAAACTGAAAATACTTCTAAACAGTTGATGGGGCAGATTATTATATGGGCAAAGTTTTCCTTCAAATTAAAGGGGGATTCAGTTTACAAGACTTTTTTATCTTTGTGAAAAGCTAGATTATACTGTTACACAAGAAGCAGCAATCGTCCAACAGTCTGAAAGCAAAAAAAGCATAACCTGACTCACTGAAGACCACGTAACGGAAAGGGAGAGGTTGCTATAGGTAGTCGTGCTAAACAGTAGAATCATAGAATCATCCAGGCCGGAACGGACCTCCAAAGACCATCTAGTCCCATCTCCTCGCAGACACAGGGACACCCCTAACCAGACCAGGTTGCCCAGGGCCTCATCAAGCCTCACCTGGAGTATTTCCAGGGAAGGGGCCTCAACCACCTCCCTGGGCAACCTGTTCCAGTGTTCCACCACCGTCAGATTAAAGAACTTTTTCCTAATATCCAATCTAAATCTGCTCTTCTTCAACTTAAAGCCATTGTCCCTTGTCCTGTCACTGCAGGCCTTTGTGAACAGATTCTCTCCAGCCTTCCTGTAGGCCCCCCTTCAGACACTAGTAGAAGGCTGCAGTTAGGTCTCCAGTGTTCCACCACCGTCAGATTAAAGAACTTTTTCCTAATATCCAATCTAAATCTGCTCTTCTTCAACTTAAAGCCATTGTCCCTTGTCCTGTCACTGCAGGCCTTTGTGAACAGATTCTCTCCAGCCTTCCTGTAGGCCCCCTTCAGACACTAGAAGGCTGCTATTAGGTCTCCTCAGAGCCTCCTCTTCTCCAGGCTGAACAACCCCAGCTCCCTCAGCCTGTCCTTGTAGCAGAGGTGCTCCAGCCCCCTGATCATTTTCTTGGCCCGCCTCTGGACCCTCTCCAACAGGTCCACATCCTTCCCATATTGAGGGCTCCAGACCTGCAAAGTACTTAGACACCTGATCTTTCCTGGGTCAGAACATGCAGTGCTTGAGACCTCAAACGTTTTTCCTAGTCTTTTACCCTCTTAATATATTTATCATCATAAAAATCTTTGACAATGAATACAATGCAGCAACTATCCCACATGCTCTGCATCTCTAGCACTCAGTAAATCCGGTATGATTAGCTCAAAGCCTAGAGCTACCCCAAGGCCTGTGTTTAAGTAATCCACATAGAAAACCTGACATCACAAACCTCGTATTTTCAGACCATGTTAGAAAAATAAGAAAGAAAGAAAGGAAAGTAGAGGAGATAGGAAATCAGCAACTCATTTCTATCTTTGAAGAGACAGCTGATGGATGTGCAGAGGTCTGTTGTATCTTCCTTGATTAGACATAGATAAATAATGTTCTGCAAACATACCTGAAGGAAATAGATTCCCACTTGCTGGAAATTAAAAATCTCCAGGGATATCTCAAAAAATAATCAATGCAAAATGGAAACTTGATTAAAAAATATCTGTCATCAAGATGCTAAAAGGCAACTACATATGCAGAAATATCAGGAAAAAGATATTTTTATGAAGAGTTAGAAAGCAGGGAACCTTAAAGAGGAAGCACAGAAGAATACATGTTTATAGAGACTTATCTCTCCCTGTCAGTGAACAATTTAACAGCACAGAAAGAGCTGACTTCTAAACTAAATTTAAAAAAAAAAAAAAATCAGAATATAAAAAGCCCAAACTAACAGGAAAACACCCTCAAGCTACACAAACCAGGCAGGTCAAACTTGTTGTCACTCTGTGATGAGGTCAAGTTAATCAGCCACATGTGGTTTGATGGCTTATTTTGTAAATTGCTTCAGCAGAACCAAATCAATGTTTGCTAGCAAGCCTCAGAGCTCTGCTTCTGATTGAACAGTGTTGTGTATCCAGGAAGCAACAACAATTAGAAATATAGTCATCTAGCCATCAGTACTCTCCATAGTAACGAGCAAAACCTCGTTTAGCTACAGCTATAATTAATATCCCAAATAAGTTTCAAAGCCCAGAGCAGAGAGCACCTCCAGGCCACTGCCCTCTTGATGAAGATCATTCCATGTCTCATCTGTACCCTCAGTCCAGCAGCTGAAATGCGTCCTCCTGTCCACACAACCCCTCTGGAGCAATCACTGGCTTGATCTCAGCAGGACACGTTTTCAATGGAGCCATGACATTTATATCAACTGAAAGTTTGTCCTAGTATCTTAGGATGTGTTAAATGCCTGCATAAGCTGTTCACTCAAAACAAGCTTTAACACTCCAGACTGAAGCTTGTCCTTGGCTGGCAGGCTAGAGTTGAACTGTGCTGGAATGGTGTTTTTGTGTCTTTCAGCTTTTGTTGCAAGGTCTAAGCTTGCATTAAGATAAAGAAAGAAACAATCAAAACAACAAGCGCTCAGGGGTGCCAATCATGCTGACCCTCAAAACTGCTTGTCAAGAATTTTAATACAATCACATGGTATCCTGAAGAGCAGAGGGGCCATTAAATTCAGTTTCACAAGTGAAATTAGATAATAGCACTCGTCAAACCACAGAATCATAGAATGGTTAGAGTTGGAAGGGACCTTAAAGATCATCAAGTTCCAACCCACGCTGCCACGGGCAGGGACACCTCCCACCAAGACCAGGTTGCTCCAACCCCCATCCAGCCTGGGCCTGAACACTTCCAGGGATGGGGCAGCCACAGCTTCTCTGGGCAACCTGTTCCAGTGCCTCACCACCCTTAGAGCAAAGAATTTCTTTCTAGAATCTAATCTAAATCTCCCCTTTACCAATTTAAAACCATTATCCCTTGTCCTGTCACTCCACTCCCTGACAAAGAGTCCCTCTCCAGCTCTCCTGCAGCTCCCTTCAGATACTGGCAGGCTGCTCTACGGTCTCCCCGGAGTCTTCTCCAGGCTGAATAGCCCGGCTCTTTCAGCCTGTCCTCATAGGATAGTTGCTCCACCCCTCTGATCATTTGGTCACACTTCCTTTGATGCAACTCAGGATATCGTTGGCTTTCTGTGTATGCCACAGCTCCGTGGCAGGGCAGGACAAGGATGACCCAGTACTGCCTAAAATCACCACGACAGAGACAAGAGCTGTAAGTGGGACTCGATGGGCCCATCTGAATCCCAGTTCTGAGTAAACCATCCACACTGCAAGCACTGCCCGCTTCAGACAGAAGCACCAGATCTCTACACTGACTGAACCACTTGACTTGCAATAAGTTTTTCTGTAGGTTTTTATTTGGGGGGATTTTGGGGGGTTTGTTGCTTTTTTTGCTTGTTTGTTTTTTAGATCTAATATTCATAATGCTACATAATATGAACATTACCTGGAAGAAATCTCACAAATCGCGGCATGAAGTGAAATCTGGGGCAGCAAACAGAGTCATTTTCAAGTGAAGGACCTTAAATATGAAAAAAAAATAGAAAATTTATTGCCATTTGCCAAAGAAGGCAACCCTGCTGCAGATGAAATCAATGAACAGTGATTACATTTTATAGGGCCTAAGTTTCATTCAGAAACGTAACAAAATGTACAGCAGAGGAACAATAACAACTCTTAGTGAAAACTTTCATATGGGCAATTTCAAATAAAGTTAAAATAACTTAAAAATAAAAAGAATCTAACAAAAACACAGCAGTTTTATTCAAAATAGTGTTACAGAAAAGAAAATAGTATATATAGTTAATTCACTTAAGCCCTACAAGCACAAGCATTAGTTTATTAGTCCCTTCCAATTAGTGGGGTGGCTTTTGTCTATAACAGCAAAGATAACAAGGAAATTTCCACAATGCTATTTTGTGGTCTTTTAATTTCCTATTTCATTATCCAAAGCTTTGGATGAAAATAAAAGCAAAACCAGTAAGTACCTGGTGTTAAAAAGGAAAGAACAATCAGAACCAGTGATGCAAAAGACAGCACTGATATCAGAACACAATTAGTATCAAACCAAGGAAGGCTAAGCAAAATGTATGAAACTTATACGCTTCTCTGTTTAACTGCAGTAAATGCAGAGTGCATCTCTGTAGACAAAGTCATGATACCAAAGCACACCTACAATTCTGACACCAAATTCTTTTCATTTTCTTGGTTTTCTTCTAGACTAAGGGAAGGATCATCCCTGAAATTTTCCTTTGTCGCAGTCTTCACAGAAACATATATTTTCGTCTTGTCAAGTCAAAAACATTCAGCTATAATGATACGTTATCCCTCTATGGCTGTCTATATGACACCGCTTTGTAAGTTGACTGTAGAGAAACACCGTATGAATAACTTGTTTGCTAGCTTGTGAAAGCAGAGAGAACAGTTTACCTGGCACCTTGGTCTTCAAAATACCATGCAGATGATACTGTGCAATATTTAACACACTGTAATATTTACCGTTTGATTAAAAAGAATTTTGGGATGAAGGAAGAAATTTAGTTTATCTGCAAGAATACAGTGCCAAGTTTGTGCATTTTAATTGCTATAGCCCACACCAATGAACTCTAATATTTATCATCTTCTGGAAGAATAAAGACGAAGCTTGTCCCTCTCACATAAGCAATCATTCGACTTGGTTCTCTTGAGGTCCCTCCCCACTTCTCTCTCTTAAAACATAACAAAATAGAGTCCTGTTAACAGAAGCTGCAACTAATTGGGGATTTATATGAGGTTTTTTTCCCTTAAATAAAAGTTACCTTTAAGATTCCAGTCATAGAGTTCCAAAATATCTTTAAATAGATATGAAGAGAACAGCTCAAGACCTCTCACACAAAAATTCTGGGGAAAGAAAAAAATTATATGGAATTATAATTATATAATACTCTACTACAAATAATTCCAGTCACATATATTTAAATAAAACAATGAAAAAACACAGCGTCTTCAAACCTGCCAACTGCTCGACACTGGGTTTTGGAAACACTAGTGATATATCTGTAATCATCTACTGTAACATAACACAGCGATCTTCACAAGGCATTGTCATGAAAGCTCTGTAATGAAGACTCTTTAGTCAAATGTCCAAATCAACACTAAAGGCAGAAATTATGAATCTGTGACAATTAATTCACCATGCACTGAAACCTTTTCACCTGAGTATGCTAAGCAGATGACATATTTCTGAGAAGGATCTTTTTCATAATTCATTTTTTGCTACATGTTCATATTAAAAGTTTATAAATCAGCATCTCTGATGTCATGATCACTTCCATACTAACGTATCAGTACAATGCAAATTGAGGATTTTGACCTCAAGAGCCAACAGGAAAAGAGAGGATTAAAAAAAAGAAAAAATAAGTAATGAGATTCTTCTCCTTGAGTGGGGAAGCAGCTCCTCCAATGCAAAAAGCTTTCATTTAGAAATGAAGGAACTTAAAAAGCCTTCCTTAGCAAACAACATCAGGCCAGGCTCATATAACTTGTAGACATATGATACCAATCATAAATTCCAAATCCAACAAGAGAATCTCCTTCACAAGAATGCATTAGTAAAGATGCTGCAGAGTACTGCAGCCAACTGCTGTAGTCAATTGGCTAGGACTCTAAAAAAACTTCAAATTGCTTGGTGTCCATTTGTTGTTTTAGGACAAGATTTGGAGACAACACAGAAGATTCAGTAACAAGCAATGAATCGCTTTGATCACAATCTTGCTGAGGAATTTCAGAGCTCTCGCATATATTTAGATGCTGTTGAGCAACACAAAGAGAGATAACTGGAAAGGAAAATGTAAATATATGTGACTAAATTAAGCACTGATCCTATCTTAGTAGTTAATATGCAGGGGCATTTCTGTACCTACACATTCTGTTCCACTGCTGCAATTTACTTCACAAACTGGCTTCACCAGGGATTAATTTGTAATAGAAAAAAAAAAAAAAAAGATTATGAACTGAATGTGCTTTGTTTATATCCACCGGAAATTTGTTTTGGCAACAGCTTATATTAAGTACTGATAAGCAATCATCAGAGCTTCAAACTCATGATTAAAGTTTCAGCTCTGCCATTAATTTATGTGGACCTGCCAAACCAGCACTTCCATGTGCCTTCTTTTTGTCATCCGTAAAAGAAGGATAATGACTAAATCAGTTTACAGATAAGAGTACCCAACATACATTGTATATAACTTAAAATGCAAAGAAGCTATGGATATAAGCACCTCTTACTATTCAATTTTAATATATGATAGCCCAGGTAGATGGATCTATGCCAGTACCTGTAAGTGCAAGTTTCTTTTCATCCATTTGTTCAGAACACAGCCTGTCTCTTAGAGATCTCACAAGATGGGATTCTAAAGAGTTTAATCCATTAAACACATCAACAACATGACCCACATGGCTTTTTGACTAATTATCCTTCTTACCTCAGGCATCATCTCCTCAATGAAATGAATTGTATAGTCAATGTTAAATCTGATTACTTTACACAGAGGAATCTGGAAGGAAAACAGAAATTTGGCATGAGAAACTACACAGCGTCAAATGTATAGTTAATGCAAGCTTGTAAGCAAATGTATTACTGTCTGATGAAAAGAGCACTTACTAAAACAGCTGCTCCTGGGGATCATACAAAGACAGGAACAGGAGCATGTGCAAGAAAAGTAATGGTTCTAACCTCCACCTCTGCAATAACACAGGGCTGACAGGAGGGATGGTAAAGGAAGATTAAATAATGCCATCTACTGGAGACAAAATTTTGTTTAGAAGAAAACTTGAAGCTCAGTAAAGCAGTATCTTCTCTCACTTGCCTATTTGGAAGTGAATTTAAAGACAGTTACTGGGATGCAAGTTGCTTTTAGCACTCTACCAATTCTGCTATCTATACTGTCTTAAAATACAGCTTTAAGTCATAGCAACACAATATAAGAACTTCAGGATAAATTTATAGTTTTATAATAATTTCATCCCATCCACATTCTCAGAATTTCACTCAACTAACTAATAAGAAAAATATATAATTCCTTTTTTTCACCTTTGAGAAAAGGTTCCTTTGTTTGTGAAGCTCACAGACTGTTGAAGGTGCTTGTTTTTTTCAAATGGGACTTTCTAAAGCAAAAATTCTATCTAAAAGACTACAGAAATGCCTAACCCTACCCTACACATCTACAGCTTTCAGCAAGTTTTACTATTCACTGGCCTTGCCAGCATTAAACCATCTTAGAAAAATTCAATGGTCTGTGAAACTGAGGCAATCTGAGGTTATTTTGTGCTGAGAAGCATAAAAATAGACATCTGAATGGTGCTGAGGTTGCACTGAAACCAACGGACTTAACAGGGGTGCGATACTCTGCTTGCATCTTCTTGCAGCCCACTGTCTAACATTTGACTGTTTTGCCTACAAAAATGTGTTGATGTCTGCACAATAAACTAAGAAGTTACACCAAACAACCAAACAAAAAACTGCATTTCCCACAATTTGATACAGTATTAAATGTGAATACAAAAATAGGAAAACCTCAGAAGTCAAATGTCCCATTCAGAATCTGAGGAGAGGAAAACATGTTACATTTAAATTAGAGGGGCTTTTTTAAAAAAAGAAATAAAAATACAGGAGTGTTTGCTTACTTTCTAACACGTAAGTTCAATTAGTTCAGAATCTCAGTAGTCTCGGGTATTTTTTCTTTGCATTGAACAGAAAATGAATGCTTTGGAAGAATGACCATGACCAAAATCTCCATGGATTAGAGTTCCACATAAACAAGCAAATACATAGCAAAGGACACGCAGCTGGTAGTAGAAAATTGTTTTGGTAGTTATATTAAGAAACTGTAATTTCTTTTATGACTATACTAACCATTTTCCCTAATATCTGACTGGCTTATTTATTACTGAGTAGTAATAATAATAATAGTTGTAAGACTTCTAACAGTGTGCACAACTAAGACTTCAAATTACAGAAATTTGGTTCGTTCAAGAATGTTGGTGTTGAGAACTCTATTTTTGTTACAAACCACTAATCAAATATGTTCCACAATGTCTTTCAAACAGCAGTGTTGCCAAAAATCATCTCAAGACAGCAAGAGACTCCTTCCAAAGGGCTTTATACCTGTTAGGAACTGACAATACAGTGTTGCTTTCTATTCAACCCTGTAAAAAAATCAATCCTTTGCTGCTGATCACTTCCCCTATCAGGAATGAGAAAAACACACATGCGCTTTATGGTAGAGTAAGCTTACTTTCTTCACTAACTACTCACGTCAGACAAGAAGAGTTGCCTTCCTGTCACACAGTACACAGAAAAATTACAGATACAGTAGCTGTTTTACCCTTGTAATGCGAGTAAAACAAAACCGTTCATTTTGCTCATTTGCAGAGTGAAAATGTAAAGCCTCTGGACAAATCTGTCTTGAATCTCAAGGTTGAGTTAACGCTACCTGGCAGGAGCACTTCACACTGCAACCCCACAGACTGAACTCTACTCTCTTACTGATTTCTCATCATTACCATCCCTTCCTGGGTTCATCAAAAGTAATGTGATGTCATATATATTATGCAAACAAACTCTCATGAGGAAAAATTGCTTTTTTCTCAGTGCCTCTCAGCTCTAGTAGTCTTACATCCCAGTCCTGTACTGATGACCATTCTTATACTGGGTTTTGGTACTGGTGGTATAGCTAGTAATAGGTATATAATCAAGGAAACAAACAAACCCTACAGCATTTGCAAAAGTAGTTCTTGAAATATCAGGATAATAAGAAAATCTTCAAATCTACAGCAATTAAGTATTTGAATATTTTTCATTCAGATACAGCCAACAGCTTATATTGGAAAAGCAGTTCAGTCAGGTACCAATCGTGTCCTTTTCTTGTTGTATTTGTTTTCAAAATATAAAAGTAATTGTCTTTAAATACCTACAACTTTTAACAAAAATCGTAACTTGCCTCATTCCAGAAGCAGCTGAACAGATGCTAGAAATTAGTGGATACATCTAGTTAAGTTTTTAGAGGAGAAAAATCCATTTAGAGTGGATCTCTGAAAAAAGTCCATTTGTCACTTACTAGAGGGAAAACCTTTTTTTACTGTTGTGGCTGTTTTTTTCAACTTTTTCTGCTTAACAAACCTTCTCATCCAATTTAAATCCAACTAACAGTTTTAACAATTTATTTCGTGGTTTATTTCCCTTCCACACTGTGAAACATGTAAAAAGATTACTTTCATGCATGTCACAAAGTCAGTTTGAAGATAATGTTTACCACAATTAGACAGGACAAAACCTGCGACTCATTAGCACTAATGTCCTTTCCATGTCCTCAGTGATGGCAAGATGTTTGTAACATACATGAATGTACTGTTGTTCTACAGATGTTCTACTTCAGGAGAGAAACAGCTTACCTTCCAAACACATCCCATATTATGCAGTGATTAACATACTTACGTTTGTCAGCGGGGCATGTGAAAACATCGAGAACCCTTCAAAGATATACTCATGGTCATCATACTCAATAACAGTAGGTCTGTCTGTCTAAAAAGAAGCAAATAAAACCACTAAGAAATAAGCAAGAAGCAGTACTACAATCCCTGAAAATAATAAAAAATTAAAGCCCTAGTTAGAATTATTTATAAAGTACTTACTAAGAAGTTTGTGGGAGGCGACACAGTAATTCGATAGTGGTAGAGTCTTCCAGCATTGTTGGTCATGGGGCGACATGGTTTAATGGGCTTAAAGAAAGAGATAAGTAGAATTATGTGTAGCGTCAAGGCAAATTTAGATTAAAAGAGAGAATAAAGCATTTCTAATAGCCATGAAATATGCACTAGGAAAAATTAAATAAAAGCAGGTAGTCATAATTAAGCATTCTGGGAAGAGGGAAAGTGGGGCCTTATCTACATTTTCACTTTCAGATATATTTTTAAAGCAATTCAAAAGGAAAAAAGGGTGAAAAACATCGCTGCAATTTTGTCATTTTCCATTTGACTCTCTGTCTTTCTTATACACTGAAGTCAGTCGCTTACACACCAGACTAATTTCCTCTTTTATACGAATTCATTTCAGGAAACTGATTTTAAAAGCTTACCAAAAGGAACCTGGACCTCACATGAGAAGATCTTAAAGTATGTTATCAAGATAACAGATACCAGCCCATCTGCTTGGGGCAAATCTGGGGCCTGAAGAGAAGGGATTAGTCTATCACCAAGAGGCAGCTCTGGTAACCCTGCTCTGTCTGCCAGGTTCTAACACCTGCCTGCAAGGTCCAAAGGCAGCCACCCCTCTGTGTACTCCAAACGCAACACCAAGGGCTTAGGATTCATGTTCTCTTCCAGCTTGTCCTGAAGCAGTCCAGTTTAAAAACCTAAAAATCCTCAGCAGTCTGACAAAACCAGTTTCTCTCACGCCCTACAGCCAATTTGCTGCAGTTCAGAGGCTGCCACCAGCCTGTTCAGAATACATCTGTCTGCACAGTGGAAAAAAAGGTAAATCACACCTAGGCAGCTCCGTGCACTTTGTAAAACCCATAGAATAAGTAGGGGAATTACTCTGGAAGTTCAGCCCCAAATTAAAATTCTTGCTGTTGTGACAAGAGCTTACAAACCAGCCAGTTTAAAGCCAGGCAGTTTTATCTACAGGACATTGTAAAAAGTAGTGTATCCTAGGAGATTTTCTGACACTGCAAATTCCCAGCTGGCCTCGCTCCAGGGAGCAGTTGCTTTCATGCAGCAGGTTTGATATACCAGTTTTCTCCTGCTAAAATTTTCCTCCCTCTTTCTCTGAAAGAAAAACACTGGAGACAATAAAGGGAGGAACTGTTCCCAAACTGGGACAATTTATAGTAAGATCAAAGCCATTTTTCTGAAACGGAATAATATGCAGAAACCCTCATAAATCCTTAACTGCAGAGAAATAAATGAATGTTTCAGTAAATATACGTAAAAAGATGTACTGAAAAATGAAATTCTTCAAGAAAAAAATGCAAAGGTAAATTGTAAAACCTGCACATGAACATTCTCAAATTCTTTCACAAGAGCAACAGTTTTTAGAATAAAAAAGTTTAAGTGGCCCAAGCACTGTTTTTCTTTCTTGAAACAATATTGATCACAAGGCATGCTGCATAAAAATGAATATTACTAAGGAAAAACAACCAAGCAGTATTTCAATAATGTTTTCCAGAAGAATATATGTTTATAAAATGTGTTTCAGGAAGCTGATGGAGTAATTTTTTCTCATCACTTATTCGTAAAGAACTTAAACTGTTTGACAGTGTGCAGACAACACCGTGCACAGTAAAGACATGCTCTAGTGCCAAGGCACATCCTGACAAGCTCCCTGCTCCCGTCAGCAGCAGAATTACTGTTATTTACTTTTACATTTAAAGCAATCCCTTAACAAAGAGGGCCCTCGTAACATAGTCATTTACTTGAACATGGTAGATCTTTGACTGTAAATTCTTTTTTATTAATGTAATTGTGCTTCAGAAATTTTAAAAAAAGCCCCAACACCCTAGAGCTAAACAAATACAAGCAAAATTTTCCAGAGTTTCATTTCTGATACTGCATTTTAAATATGAGGTTACACAACTAAGCGATTTGAAGTTGCACAGGAGTTTTTACCAAGTCTGTAAATCGTGGAAAAAAAAAAATAAAATCAACCTCTAAGTATGAGTTTACAGCATGAGGTTTGTATTCATAATTGCAATTCTTAGAATTACTTACCTCTTCACCAGGATAAATGCCATGTCTTATTCCTGTTCGTCGTGCTTTAGCACTGCACTTGCACAAAGGTCCATCATTCATCTGTCAAAAACAAAATAGGATTCTGTTTTTACTGAAAAATGTATTTTGGAAAAGTACGTTGGTTGGTTTTAATGCCTGGAGCGTTGATGCTTCTAAAAGCCTGTCATGCTTAGATTAAGTGGATGTTCTTAAGCCAATAAAACTGAAAACAGCATAGACTAATGTAAGGAAACTGCACAATAGCATTAGAACTTCATCACTGTTCCAGAAGCACAAGATGGAAAAATGCTCTCAGCAGAATCATCCCACTCTACTATCATATACATCTTTTACATTACTTAAACATACAAATAGAACACTTTCTGTCTAAAATGAGATTCAGGTCCTAAACATCCACAAACATTTACATGCTCACATCTCCACATTCAAACAGTTCCATGAAGTTCACTGACTGAAATCCTGTCCCTGATTAACCCCTTTGCACCATGGCAAGTCTATCACCAAAAGTATGCAAAGCAGACCATTGGAAGATTTTACTTGTTACTTTAAAAAAGTAATGGGAAGACTTCAATTGCATCCTGCAAACAGATCTGTAAAAATGAGGACAGGGAAAAAACTTACCCACTTTGTTATTCAGTATGGGCGCATCAAGTAGCTCTATCAAAAAGGGCCACTGCACACCAGTATAAAGCTACTGTCTTTCTTTTCACTTTTAAGACCAAGTTCAATGCAGACACAATACACTAAAACCTTCTGCTCTTAACATCATACCTACTGTAGAAATCCAGCAAAAGAAAAACCCAGAAGCAAACCAGAGAAAGAAATTAAGTTCCCAAACCCAGGTTTCAGTGGAGTTTTCCAAAGCTGAATCCAAGAACTGAAACATTGTTTTCAGACTCAAAAAACATAAATCCTGAAGTTCTATAATCATAACAACAGAGTGATGTGACAACTTTTTGTTCATGCATTTTTTCCCACACTCTGAGGCCCTGGAGGAAAGTACAGGGTCAATGAAACTGAATCATGCTTGTACATAAAAGCATACTTCCTCACTGGCTTATACAGCCATAAAATGGAAGAGGGTTAAAAAATGCACTCAATAGCAAATTGCTCATCACTCCCCCAAAAATAAGCACTAACACTGCCTCTGTTACACTAAAAGCAGACCAGAACTGAGGGAGAGGCACCTGTAAAGCCCAAGACTTGAGAAGCAACTCAGGCAGATTCACACCTACCTATCTTGTCCCTAATGATACAGCTCACAGAAAAAAAAGAAGAAAGAAAAAAAAAAAAAACAGAAGAGCAATCCTGAAGTGATGAGAAAATGATGTTGAAAGATGACAATTTTACATTAACTAAGGCAATGGCTTCTAACTTCTTTGGACCCAACAGGGCAAAACAAGCAAGCAGGATTTTCAAGCAAAAAGCCACTGTGGTGGCATTGGCTTTAACAATTTATTTTCTGGCAAATGCCAGAAATGCCAGCTGGGGATTAACCAAAGTAACAAGCACACTGCTAAGACTGAAAGGTTGGAAAGATCCATCCCAAAAATCTAGTTCTGTGTCAGACAGTGTACTTGTATGTGCCAGTGCGCACGGCATTCATTCCTGGTTTATGTAGTGACAGTTAGAAAGCACTTTGACATGCCAGATAAATACTGAAGAAAACTGCAAATGTTTTCAAATAAAATCTACTCAGAAGTACTGCAGCACTGACAAGCTCACCATGATCTGATTTCATCCCCTTCAAGAAGGATGAATACTCAGTCTCAAGAAAGTTTTCAGGGAAGAAAGTTTTTCAGCAGGAAACTCGTAAACCACACATTCCCAAATCTATTCATCAAGCAGTTATTGCACTTCTTTTTATTCAGCTAATATTCTGGCCTGGAACATTACTTTGAAGTGTGCCCAAGAGCTACACAATTTTTTCAGTTAAGTATCTAAACAGTTCTCTAATGTTGTTTTCCATACAAATAAAAACAGCTAGCTATGCTCAGTCATATTATTTAATTTTTTTTTAACTAGAAGCATAAACATGAGCCTGTAATAGAATATTCAACAGACCTCTGAATTACCACTGTGGCAATAAGCATTGCAGTATCTCTTGGCGTTATGATTTGTTGCATGCTAACCTCATGCATCACACAAAGTGCTAGAAAAATAAATTTACCGAGGTGCTATTTGACAATGAGTAAGAATACACTGTAAACTATTTAAGTAAGAAAAATGAAGATGGCAAATTTGCAAACAAAACCTAGTCTTCTGTGCAATGTATACATTCAAAACAACTCTTCATGAGCTCAGCAATTACATTTAATGAGAATTATAATCTCCATGCAATTACAAAAACAACATTAGACAAGAAATTAGAAGCACTAACTGCATATTTAAAACATTATTTATCATTATGAGTTGAGAGCTTTTAGGTGAAAAATTTGTAAAGGAGGTAAAGATTAAGCCTTTTCTCCATCCCAGAATTCATCTGTGTACCTTCATCTCAGAGCTGTGAGGACATTAGTACACTGTTAGCAATTCAGGTTTTATTAACGCTGTCAGATATGACTCCAGCTGAGTAAATCACTGAATCCATGAGCTGAAACCACACTCTTGAAATCAAAAATGAAGTGCTTTGGAGATGAGAGAGAAAAGGGGGATAAAAAATGCGTTTTGAAATAGATGTCACTTAGCATGTTTGACAAGAACACAGAATCCTAGGTCAACAGGGGAGAATGACGTTCAGACACACAGTACTTTTTCCTCTCACTGTACCTGTCCTGGATCATTGTACCACAATTCTTCATGGAGACGATCAGGGTGTGCTTTTTTACGCTTAATTTCTGCAATGACGTCAAAAACTTCCGAATCCGAACTGCTAGAGCAGCTGCTGTCATCTTCAGAGTCACAGTCTGAGTCACTGGAGCTCTCTGATTCATACAGAAAAAATAAAGACAGCTGTAAAACATTTCCAGACACTCTCCTCTTTGATAGGAATGCATTCACTAACATGACATAGCTAACTGTGGCACACTGAAAGTTATTAAAGTTGTACATGACATACACACCACCAAAAAGAGGGACAACAACTGCATTTTTAATTAAAAATGATGGCAAATGCTATGGACACTGAATGCCTACAACTATTGCATCTGTTTGCATGCATCAGAGACTGCTGTTTGGTTGTCTAGGAGCACCACTGCTCAGTTGCAGAAGAATCATTTCTGTTACTTGACCTTAAAGATTACAGAGCTATAGCCAACACAAGTATTACTACAAAGTTAAAGAAAAAGAGAAAAGAAAGAATACACATAAGGTCACTAGCACGAGCTAAACAAAACCCCTTGTTGTTTAGAAGTTAATTGTGCTTGCTATGAGCAAAGTGCTTATGCTTATTCATTTTACCAAAAAAAGCTCCTGTCAGTAGCAGGATATTGTCTATTCAAGAGTTTTGAAACAGTATATACGTACAGAATTATTGCAGAACATGTAGCATTAGATTAATTTTTCAAAATCAATTATTTCTAATAAATGTATTATCACATATTAGAAACCACAGACAAGAACAAAACCTGAAGCTACTAGCTGGGTGAATCCAGTCATAAGTTTCTTGGAAGCCCTGTTCTGTCAGTTTTCCTCCTTACTATTTTTTTAAGACATTTTTCTTTGTATTAACTGAAGCAATTTTTCTGATGTATCAGAGGGGAGAACAATGCTAAAGGAAAAAAAAAAAGAACAGAAGATAATCTTAGACTTGTTAAAATGTCTCCTTTGTGGTGTTGTCAAAGTGATCTTAGTAAGTGACTGGACTTAAAAAAAATAACCCTACAAAAAAAGTCAGAGCCTGATTTCACATATCTCTAACCTCGTGCGGTACTTACAAGCGACTCCCTTTCTTACACATGTAATGTCACTCATTTCCACAGATCTCTTCATCTCCAATTTAAATAAATGCCTTCATAGTCAAGGCATTGACGACAATGCAAGTAAGGTTTATTATTCCTGGAAGCAGGGATGCAGTATTTCTTCCAATTCTAAGTTTTGACTTAAGTGAAAATATATTACTACACTGCCAGTGCTTTGAAATACTGTGAAACTATGGTTTAGAATATGTGTATTTATTGACTACAAGACTCTCCTTATTTAAAAGGGAAAGAGGGAGAGAAAGAAAATAAGAAAATATTACTAGTAAAATATGCTTCTTTTTTCTTCAAAATCAAGTTGCATTTTTATACAACCCATAATTCAGCATAGCATGTTATTAAAATATGTCCTTGGAACATATGGTTTACATAGGTCATATATATTCAGTTGAAATCAAGTTTTGCCTAAAGGTGCATATATCTACGTTCCTACAAATATTCACAAACACACGCGTTTTAAAAGTTCTCTGACAAACATCTAATAGTTGTACAATTTTAGGTGTAAAATGAGTGGAGGATCTGTGGGAGCAAGCTGGAGTTTTGAAAGAGCAAGGTAAAACTTTTGTTTCCATGGACTGAAATTAGCCTTTCATGATCTAGAAGCGCTCTTGGAGTGCATTGCTATCTCTCTGCAATCCACAATTATTGTTAACACAAGGCAGGACAGAGAGAGCATTTACTTAACTACAAAATAAGACAAACTATTAGACACTACAGCAGTACGGCTGTAGAAGCAGCTCTTACGGACACATCAAGTCAGCCCAGGGGACCAGTGTAGACACAGAGAGTTCAGGTACTCCAGAATGAGCAGTAAAAGAAACAGAGAAGTTGCTTTTGGCCCTATCGTGTTTTAGCCTGGAGCAGCAAAGGAACTCTCTGCAGAGGTCTGCAGAACTCTTTCTGGGCTACACAGGTCTGCCGAATGTAGCAATTTTGTCCTCGCTTCATCCACATGAAAATATACCACCTGAAAAACCCTACAGATAACTTTGATAGCAGCTCTTAACTGAGTTAAAGTATGTGCAAATCCACTGGTCAAAAAAACATAAAGAGGTGTTTCCTTTGTATAAATGAATTCACATTTTATTTCATTTGTGGGGTTTTTTCATCTTTATTGTATGCTTTGGTACTACCAGCATGTAATGATTACATCATTATATACCTATATTTCAAATTCAGAATTTTTATGTGATTTTTAAAGAATTATTAAGCTCAGATATGAGAGCCTGGAACAGCTCAACAGGCAAACACAGAGCACCAGTTAAAAAGCATGACCAACAGAGTATCTAAATTAATATGATCCGCCGAAGAATTTCTTGAACTAATGGAAACAACTGAAAAACACATTATGAAACACTGAAATGCTGGAAGTATAAAAAGAACAGCTAACAGCTCTCACAAAGTAAGAAAAATAGCTTTTTCACTGACTTCTGAGTAGACAAATTACTATCAAAAAGTACACCATGTTAATTCAACCCTTATTTCCCCAATAACTGATACAGCCAGAGGATTTATTTCACTGCAAGATCCACGTGTGGTGCATGACAATGGAGATAAACTATGCTTTGAAAGCTGCACGAGATTATAGCAGAGTTGCACAACCGAAATAAAATCCAGAAGAAAGATGAGCTCAGTGTCATTACAAGCAGCCATGCGATTTTATTACCACTACTCTTGCTTTTTTAAGAAATACAAGACCAGGAGCTCCTCAAAGCCTTTTTGCACCATGCTTGGGCCTATCTGGATCATATTCAGTGGGCTTCCATGCCACAGATGAGACTTTAGCATAAGGTAGTGCTGGATACTCTCTATTTTCCCTTAGACTTTCTGGGTAAAGAATTCAGCTCTAAAGAATTCAGTCAAAAGCAACAGTAAAACTTCCATGAATATGCAATACAAGGGAAAGATTTAAAAAGCAGGGATTACCCTACCAACGTTACTAAACACACACGACTGTCAAAACCAGGGTAATTACAGGTTATTCCATTTCAGTCATCATTTCTGCCTACCTAAATCTTCATCCAGTTTGGTCTTTGGTGGCTCCCACGGTGGCCTGGCTGCTTTGGCCTTTGCCTGTCGTTTTCCTAACTCCTCATCAAACTTTTCATACAGATCTCGAAGCTTGCTTGTTCCTACCACAGTAGAGTCCCCCTGTTAATTAAAAAACAGAACAACAAAAAAAAAGGACAGTGTTGACATAGCACATGACCACGTGTAACAGCATTCCACAACGAAACACAAGAGGGGGAAAAAGATAGATCTCAGCATAGTTCAACACAACATGGAAATACTTGTTAAGGCTGCAGCGTATCATGATATCGCTCCACCAGGTGAATTAGCAGAGAAATTACTTTATTTGATGGTGAACCTTTGGCCTAACGAAGCAGAAATATGGCTAAGTGTATTTGGTACAGCTCAGTATTGATTTTTAACAGGTTTAGAAGAAGTAAGAGACCTATAAAAGTATTTTGCAGTTAAAAAGACTCCTTTGTTGCCTGCTTTCAATTACCATGAATTCACTCTCATGTCACTCAAAGAAACCCCACAACCAACAAACCACAAAAAAAAGCCCCAAACCTCCCTCCCTCTATCACTACTCCACCAGCAGGTGCTAGGGTCAAATACAAAGAATCCTAACTTTCTGCTCCTGTACAAAATTTCTCCATGGTTGTGGGAATACATGGTACTTGAGACATCTTTGCTCAAATACAGGTATAATAGAAAAAAACCCACACTCTTCTCTCCTGAAGAAAAAAAAGCACCCCTCTTCCATGCCCCACTAATCTGACTGAAAACAGGCAGAAGAAACTGACGAAAATAGAGAAGAATACCAAAAAATGAAGTCCCTAACAGGGTTAAATGACTGAGACGGCTGACAAAAGAATTAAATGACATAAAACATGACCGTGCTGAAGGGTTCGTATTAATCAAGTAATCAAATAATTAATAAACAACTGTGCACAGTAATTACAGTAATCTTCAAGTTCTCTCACAAACTTACCACTTGATCCATAGGGTCATTGGAATAATAGCTTTCAGAATGGGTACAGCGAACCCAGACTGGCTTAAGTAATTCTTCATCTTCTTCTTCATTTTTTTCAGATGCATTCTCCTCTGATTCTTTGTCTTTGATAGTAGTATAGTTTTTCTCTTTGTTGGAGCTCTGGTTCTCAGACCACCTTTCTCTGTCCTCCTCCCATCGGGGTCTCTTTCTCTCTCTGCTTGGAGATCGGCTTAGTGGGAGAAAGTAAACAATTAACAGTAGTTAATTAGTAAACACTCAGAAAAGGACCTGGAGGCGCAGCAACAGTTTTAAAATGAAAAACAAACAGTTTGCTTCATATCAGTACATCATTCTATCGTATAAATTACAGCAAAATCCAATTGACTTATCCTGCTTTTAACTTGCAATGTAAAGAGTAAAGAGCACTTTATAGTTCTGAGCTGCTACAAAAAACGGCTTAAAATTGAAAGTGCTTTTGTATTTTAAGCCTTATTCAAAAACCGGAATGAAAAAAATATATGCTATTTTAGAATAAAATGCCTAATTGCATTCTAGATGACTTTCTTTTAATTTTGCTCCAAAGTTGGAACTCATTATTCAAAACTGAAAGTTGCATCACTCAACTAGAAGTTACAATATAAAGAAGTTTTAATACGTAGCCTACAAACTATTTGTGTGAACAGAAAATAAGGGTTTTATTAGAAGGATTACACAGAAGTCACACTCCTTGTGTTACTCTAACTTGGGCACTCCTTATCATACACACGGATGCACAGAACCTCAAACACACAAGAGACCAAACGTATCTTTCCTTACCTTCCTGCCCTCTTGTAATCTTTTTTGTAGGATCTTTCTGGCGATGGTGATCTTCTGCTGTCATGGTGCCTATGCCTCTCCCTCTCCCGCTCCCTTGGAGAGGTGAAAACATAAGTTAAACAAGAGATCTGGCATTTCATACATTCCACACCTGAAAGGAGCACAGAAGCAGGCTAGGATTATGTTATGCAAAATAAAGTACACGTGCTGACTCCTAAAAACCCAGACATTCTTAATGCTGACCTTCAAGATTGTAAAAGTCACCTATCACCTCTTCTTTTGTCATAAAGCCATCTATCTCACTTAATATGATGATTAATTCATACCATACACGGGTAACTTCTATAAATTCACCACAGGACTTCTTGCTATGCTTCCTCCTCTTAGTATGAACGGCAAAGGGTGAGGTTACTGTGTCTTTAAACATTCCTAATGCCTCAAAAAAGGGAAAGAAAACCTATTCCGTGCACAAGATCTTTGTGAGCACAGCAGTCATTTGAGTGTTTCAGGCAAGCCCTCTCTTCTTGACAGCCACCTCAAGCACACACAAAAAAACGACAGACACAGAAAATCTGCATCATGTTAAAACTATATATCTCACCTAAAAGGCTCAATTTGCACATCCACATAAAGAACTTGATAACACAACATATTTCTGGAGCAACTTTAAATTAACTGAAGGCCTCAGGAAGAGTGGCTGGAAAGCTGCTCAGAAAAGGACCTGGAGGCGTTGGTCACCAGCTGAGTATGAGCCAGCAGTGTGCCCAGGTGACCAACAGGACTAAGAGCATCCCGGCCCATATCAGGAATACCATGGCCAGCAGGATTAGGGAAGTGATCATGCCCCTGGTGAGGCTGCACCTCAAACACTGTGTCCAGTTTTGGGCCTCTCACTACAAAAAAAGACACTGAGGTGCTGGAGCAAGTCCACAGAAGGGCAATGTAGTTGGTGAAGAGTCTAGAGAATAAGCCCTACTAGGGGCAGTTGGGGTTGTTCAGTCCGGAGAAAAGAGGAGGGGAGATTTATTGCTCCCTACAACTACCTGAGTTGTAGTCAGTCTCTTTTCTCCTAAGTAATAAGCAATAAGACAAGAGGAAATAGCCTCAAGTTGCACTAGGGGAGGTTTAGATTGGATATTACGAAAAATTTCTTCACCCAAAGGGTCATCAGGTCCAGGGAGGTGGTTGAGTCACCATCCCTGGAGGTATTTAAAAGACACATAGATGTGGAACTTCGTGACATGGTTTAGTGGTGGACTTGGCAGTGTTAACAGTTGGATTCGATGATCTCGAGCAACTTTGCCAACTTCAATGATTCTGGAAAATTACTGTGTATGAAGCAGCGAAGCACACGCAGTTTTCATACTCTACTAAGAGCTGACAACTTGTTAGTCCACAATCGCGTGGGTAACTGTCAAATCTCCTAGTAAATGAGTATGCTGTTACGCATATTTATGAATATGTGCATCAGGTGGTTTTGCGGGCTAAAAGAACGAGTCAAGTTTATTACCAATTTATGTATTTTGATACGCATAACATGAAGTAGAATGCAAATTTACAAAGCACAAAGTTCATATAAAATCTCTTGTTGTTTCAGATGTGATATGAGAAATCTCAGACCTTCTAAAATTACAGCATGTGATCCAAGTACTCTGATAAATACTTAAACACTTAACTTCGCAGTATCTCTCTGAATATGCTGACCTACATCATTAGACTCAAAGAGAGCCATAAAGAGAGCACCTAAGGCACCTGAAAGATTTAACTGCTGATAGTTACACAGTAAACAGCATCAGGTCAGCTCACAATTTGCAAGCTGCTTGCATCTATGAAGCAGAGGGACAGAAACTTCATGATACATGCCAAAATTAAGAGACCACACTCATCCACCGTAAGGTGTCAGCGCAGCCTACAACTCACCTATTTCTTTTAACTAGTGTATGCTAGTTTTCACCTCAGTCCTCTCTTGAGATCACAGGCTGGCTTGCTGAAGTCTTCATCCCGAACAGAATCACACAAGCAGGTCTAAGCACCCACTGGGATGTCCTGAAAAGCCTGCACACGTCTGTGCTGGTCCCCCACGGGGATGAGGGCAGCGTAGGATGAAGAACACTGCACACCGTGTTTATCACTAAACACCTCACTGCAGGGACTGGATAGGTGCAACCATCAGACTATAAACCAACCCCAAGTGCTGGTTCCCTACAAATACAGTGCTTACTCAAAGAAAGACCAAATTCAAGTAACACCTGGTACCTAAATCTCAAAGTGCTGGGACTTCACCATTTGTAAGACTCAACTTCCAACACAGCCTTTTGCATAAAATTGGACCAACTCTACTTTCATGTCATGTGCCTAAGTGGTAAATACTCATGAGAGTGGAGCACTATTCAGCAATCTACTCAAACAAGAGCTTCTTTGCTTCCACTCATCTCAACAAACAAGGGCAACAAACCTGCCAAGCTTGCAAAGGCAAGGCAGAAGCAGTGTACCTGAAAGGTGTCCAAACAGTAGCTCTTCCCATCAACCCCAAGTACTGACTCCCTCCCAAGCCAGAGGGAAAAGCATGGGTGAGGGAAGAACATTGATGCAAACAAATACTACAGGACAACAATGACAGCTTGACCCCAGCAGGCAGAAGATAACTCATGTTACCTGCTACGCTCATAACTTCTGTGGTGAGGCGAGAGCCTTCCTCTGTCATAATCTGTCCGGTGCCGACTGCTTTCTTGCCTCCTCCTATCCGGACTCCGGCCTCGATCCCGACGATCCCCGTGGTTAGCAGACCGATGCCTGTCCCCGTGGATGTGACCGTGCTCACGATGTCGGTGCTCATCGTAGTGCTTGCTCCTCTCTGGAGACCGTCGATCAGTTTGTGACTTCTCCCCTTGATACTGACCCGTGTGCCGAAAATGGGTGCTGCCGCCGCTACTGTTGGTAGCGCTGCTCTGAAAGGAGCCAGAGTTGTGCTGATAGCTATTGAAGTTCGGTGGTGGGAACGACTGCTGTGAGTACCCTGCAGAATACACAGGCTGGTAGTTGACCTGCTGTGGTATGACTGGTGGGGGTGGAGGATGTGGTACTGCAGGAGGAGGCATCATATAAGGGAAGGTGCTCTGTCCAGCGGGAGTTCCCGGCACGGGAGTGTTGCTAGGATTTGGCACGGGTGGAGGAGCAGGAGGGAAGCACGGAGGGACCGGGAAGCTCTGCCTCATCTGGTGGTTTGGAAATGGTGGCCTGATGGGACACTGGCTGATGGGATTTTGCGTGGAAGGTGGGACTGGAGGAGGATAGGGTACAAAGTCTGGCCGGGGGGGCATGTAGCCGGCGGTTGGAGGGCTTGAATAGGTTGCTGGAGGGGCAGTTTGCTGGTCATACTGGTATTGTACGGAGGGCTGCTGTGGGTGAAGCTGCCGTAGGTTCTGAGGGCGGTAGGTCTGTGTTGAAGTTCTTGCTCCCGGTCCCCCCTGACCACGGGGACATCCTCGCCCGGAATGGAAAGACATGGCTCACCTTTAACAAGGAAAATAAAAGTCCGGTGTCACACAGTATTTGTAGGATGCCCTTAACAGATCTGAAGGAAGTACTCTCACAATTCTGAAATTACAGTTTCTGCCTTTTCCTTTAACAGAAGCAGTGAAAAACGCCTACTGTCTTTCACATGGAGCTTCGTGCTGCTTGGACCTCTAGTCCAGGCCAGTTATGCCCTTTCAATTCCTTTAAGCCTCTACTCCACAAAAGCACCCTGCTATCTTCAACCTAGAATCCAAACTGGATCACGCTTCCTGACTTGGGGCAATGTTAATTTCAATGAATGAGGCCAAGGATACAAGCACCTTCACTAGCACTCACTAGACCCTTTGATACAAAAGGCTTCAGGTCCCCCACACCAAAGCAACTGCAAATTTAACAGCTGCAATTGTCATCCGAAGTCCCACAACAAGGAAACCTTTCCTTTACTAAGGCCTCACTGCAAGTTACCTAATCTAACAAATAATGTGAAATTTAAAATGAGATAACTCATAACTGAGATTCCAATTCAGTGAAGGACTGAATTCAATAGATATTTCAAAGTATTTTAAGTTAGGTATGTATACTTTTCTGGATTGAGAATCTTGTAAATTACAGAAAAAAAGAATATTATGTAGACTATGCTGTTACTTCAATTTCATTGAAACAAATGGTTTCAAAAGACATCCCCCAGCTGCCTGCTCGGCCTTGTTACCTTTCCAGCTATTGCCATTCTTGTAAGCAGCCTTAAGTCTTGCTCCAAACTATGCATATATTTAATTTTATTAACGCTTAGAAATGAAAACCACTAAGCTTCATTAAGGTTAAAATTCTTTCTTTAATTACAGTGTTAAGTTTCAAGAACCGGGGGAAAAAAGTCTTAAAATAAAGTTAAAAAAATCATTCCTGGTGTTGTGGCTGGAATGGAGGAAAAAAACTTCGTTAAGCAGTTGCAGAACTCAAATTCTGTTTTCTGTAAGGGGGAGGGAGAAAAAGAAAGGAGATACACACACAACTGGAAAAAACAGCAGCTAAAGAAAACAAAGCCTTCCTTTTACCGAGGTTTTGCTGAGGCTTTAGTATACACACAGAATATTCTTCCACCTGCTACCACGCAACATGGCCAATCTGGAGTGCTCAGAGCACTGCTTTCGACTGCATTCTGGCGCCAGTGCTGCAAAAGATATAGCTTGCTGAGAGACAACAGACCAGAGGGAGAAAGGAAAAGAAGCAAAGAGGAAAAGGATGGACATCAAGGAGGAGGAACCAAGAGGACCCTAGGTCTCTCCTTACACAGGCAGGCCCTAGTGGAAGCCACTGGGATTGGTGGTGATGGCGTTCGTTGCTCTGCCAAAGAAAGCAAAGTGCAAAGTAGTGGGATTCCCACATTTCTAGGAGGTAGCAGCCATGAGGGAAAAGCCACTTGTTCCTTCCAATCAGCCTGCACCTGCTCGGTACCCTGCAAACCTGCAAAGGCTCTCAAAAAGAAAAAATGGGGTGGGGGAAAAGAAAAACATAAAGAAAAATACAGAGTCTATTTCCATTATTTTGTCTGGCAATAGTACAACCTTTTGTCAAAATTCGTTCTAATCTATTAGATGCTGAATCAATTTCGCTTCAGTTCTCCAGCCACAATCTTACACAGTTCAGGCTCGTAACAAAAAAATGTTTTATATTTTCTGCATTGTTTTAAAGCACCCTCTACTGTAAACTCTGCTAAATTCAATTTTCATTTACATTTAAAACAATGTAAAGGGCAAACTCCCATTTTCCTGTCACCTAGGAGAAGTTTACTACGCCAAAAGTTATTTGTTAGTGGTGAAAGCCACCACAAGCAGAAGCAACGTGGGTTCCCCTAAAAAGCCGGGAAACAAGCCCTCTTCTCCCCCTACAGACACACAGCTGAGAGGAACAGGGCACCGAGACCCGACACCAGCAACCACCGCCTCCCGAGGGGTCTGGAACGGCCTCCGACAGCCACCGCAGGGCCTAGCGTAGAGGGGACACCCAGCCGGGGTAGACCTTCCCGCCGCACAGCNCGCAGGCCTGGACCCCACCACCCCGACCCGCCAAGTGCCGCCACGGAACCCCTTCTCCCAGCTGCCTGCCCTCACCGCAGCCCCGGACATCCCCGCAGAGCACGGCAGAGAGACCGCAGCAGAGCCCCCCACAACAAACACCCGCTCCGCGGCACCCCCAAGGCCCGCACAGCCCACCTGGCGCCCCGGCTCCGGAAGAGGAAAGCGGTGGGAGGGCGCTGCGGGCGGAACTACCGCCCTCTGGGAGGGACAGAGGAGGAGGAGTCCGAACCTCGCTTAGCCCTGTCCGGGGATGAGCGGCCTAGCGGCCGGTAGCGGCGAGCGGCCCGGCGGGGCCTCCCTGCGAGCCTCCCCGGCGCTGCCGGTGTGGGTGGTGGAGGACCACCAGGACGTGAGTGCTAGGCTGGGCGGTGGAATGGGTCCCTGTGGCTGTGCACAGGGAGGAGATTCCCTTCTCGGTTTGATTGTCTCAAAAGATGTGTTGCCGGCACATCCAGGGAGGTGATTCTACTGCTTTGTTCTGTCCTGGTGAGACCCCATCTGGAGCACTGTGTGCAGGGCTGGAGCCCTCAGTATAGGAAGGACATGGACCTGAGGGAGCGGGTCCAGAGGATGGCGACGAAGGTGGTCAGGGGGTTGGAGCACCTCTGCTATGAAAGTAGACTGAGGGAGCTGGGGTTGTTCAGCCTGGAGAAGAGGAGGCTCTGAGGGNCCCCGCTCCCCACACGCAGGGCCTGGCGTGCAGACGGGACACCCGGTCGGGCTGGCCCTACCCGGGTAGACCTTCCCGCCGCACTGCNCTACAGGAAGGCTGGGGAGAGTCTCTTTACAAAGGCCTGCAGTGTCTGGACGAGGGACAAAGGCTTTAAGCTGGAGAAGAACAGATTTAGACTGGTTATTAGGAACAAGCTCTTTCCTCTGAGGGTGGCGGAACACTGGAGCAGGTTGCCCAGGGAGGTAGTTGAGGCCCCTTCCCTGGAAATACTCCAGGTGAGGCTCGATGAGGCCCTGGGCAACCTGGTCTGGTTGGGGATGTCCCTGTGTCTTCGGGGAGGTGGGACTAGATGGCCTTCGGAGGTCCCTTCTAGCTTGGGTGATTCTATGATTCTGTGACTTTCCTTCCCAATTCAGTGACTCAATTAATGCCTTGATCGGATTTTGGCCTCTTTTTTAACTAGCTATTGCATACTTCTTTTCTTTCTTTCGTCTTTCTTTTCTCCCCCCATCTGTGAGTCTTGGTTGCTGTAGTTAAAAGGAACTCATACCTACTTTACACCCTTCTTAGAATTAGCTAGGCATCACCGTGATGCTTGGAAACTCAACCCTACACAGTGTATAACATGTCAACAGAAAATTGGTAAATATAATCACATATTTATATATATAATAACAAGCAGAATGACTGCTAATTACTGAGAGATCTTAAATTTGGAAATTTCCTTTTATTTTATTCAAATAATTAGACGAGAGGGCGAAGAGGGAGTTGCTTTTGCACTGCTTTTTCTGGCTTCCTATAGGGTTTATTTGTAGTAGCATAAGCTGAGGCCCTAGTCTGAAGTAAGCAGGTTCTTTACCCAGTGGTGCTGAAGCCCACGGATTTCACTGAGGATTACAGGGTGCGTGAAAACCTTGTGGAGATAAAAATGGAAAATACTAACGTCGTCAGTATCCGGCAAGCAAAATTTTAGGGTAATAAAGTTTATCGAAGAAAATAATGTTTTGAACTTCTAAGTAAATAGTTTAACGGGTCATTTTTTCTAGGACTCACTGAAATATATTCTGCTGTCTTTCCACGATAATGATACATGCTGTGTTTTCAGTATATGTGTTGGTCTGTCTTATGTAAAGCATATACAGCCCTCCGTCCTACAATGTAAGAAGTTCACAGAAACTTGTATGGTCTTTCCCTGACAGTGAAGTTCCTCTAGGGCAAGGTGTGACTAGGTGTATAATACTTTGATTAATAATAACACAATAACCAAAGGAAATTTTGTTCTGAATTCCATAGCAGGAGATCTTATAAGGTTAGAGATCTCAGTTGCTTATGTCTTCTTCCACCCTCTCCTAGTCTCACAATTTGTAGGAATGCTTACCTCAGATGAAACATTAATTGTGAAGATTGTAGGTTGTTAGGTAGGCCAGATTACTTCCTTTTGCCAAAGAAGAAGGGAACCCTTGTTGTTTCTAACCTTGTTATATCAACTCTTACAGTAGTATACATATAACTGCATATGTAGTGGGTAAATTGAGGAATTTATTACTAGGCTGATGGAATGCAATCCAAATTTCAGCTGTCAGTCGTGTTTTACAGTTAAGCTCATGCAGTACACAGGATTTGTCATCTTTATCAGCTTTATGCCAAAAAATTAGCTCAGTTTGTGTTGTAATCTGGAGATCAAGTGTAATTTTTGTTGCCCTTTCCTTTTACAGTCCTCACATTCCCTGTATAATAGAGCTGTGATTCTCAGTCCTTGCTGGATTTGCTGGCACCTAAGGCAGTTACTACCCCATAACTGTGAGGGACTGCATGTACTGCAGCTCAGTGTAAGAGGTGTCATCAATCAGCCATCAGTTTTCTTATTTTACCACCCTGTGTATTGGCACTTCAGTGGTTTGCTACACTATAAATTGATGAGCTGCCTCATCTCCCGTGTTTTCCCACCTTGGAGTGAAGACCTTCAGCAGGGAATAAGGTAGTTGAGAAAGGCAGTCTCTTTATTGTAGCACTAAATCATGTAGGGATTAGGAATGAAACCCTTTCTTCAAGGGAGATAGGTTAAAAGATTAGCTACTGTTTAAATGACAGTGGGGTCAATTTTCATTCTCTATCAATTAACTTATAAAACAGCAGTAATTAGGTGGTTTTATCTCCACAACCCTCATGCATGGTGAGGAAGCTTTAGTGCTTTTGCTGTTAAAGCCGTTGCATTTTTCAGCTCACTTGTTACAATGGAAATATTTTTATTCATGTTGTTTTAGGTGCTGCCTTTCATTTATCGTGCCATTGGTTCAAAGCATCTTCCTGCCAGTAACATCAGCTTTGTTCATCTTGATTCCCACCCAGACCTTCTTATCCCTGTGAATATGCCTGCAGACACTGTTTTTGACAAAGAAGCTCTTTTTAGGTAAGTCCTGGGTACTGCATCAGAATACTTTAAGTCTCCTTCCTGCTGCCTTTGATTTACAGTCAATATTGGTATGACTGCATGGGACATACAAACAAAAGAGATGTAGATCAGCCTCAGGTTGTATATTCTGTCTTTTCACTTTTGCTGAAACGTGGGTTTTTTTTGATGAAAAACTTAAGTTTGTGTTTTTTGAAAGTGGGCAAATATTTAAGTTGCACATCAGGTCATTCAATACTTTAGAAATTTACTTTTTTTACTTGTTCAATTGTATATTTTGTTATTAGGCTAGCTAGTAGCTTCTCTGAGTAACAGGTGCTGTATGTCTAAAGAGCGGTGGTTTTAAAACAGCCTTTATCTCTTCATACCAAAAAATGTACTTTGAGATTGAAATAACATCTCCTATGTTGACATGGTGAATATGTGATGTTGAACAAGATTTTCCTATTAAGAACGTCAAGACTAATGTTTTTCCACCAACTTCTTTGGTAGGTAACAAGCCACAGAGTGATCTTTGCTATTGTCTTTCTTTGGGAAAGACAATAGCAAAGATTTAGAAAGAAATAGCAATTTTTATTGACTGCTTCAGTGTTATACCAATTTACAGCAATGACGAGATGAGGTAATTGGTATGTAAGTAATTGTATCATGCTACTCACAGTCAATATTTTGTTTTCTTTGGTGGATGAATAAGAACTTCTGTGGGTGGTGTCATACACCTGAAAAAATCGGGTGTTGATAATCAGGAAAGTTGCTATTGTGTAGGTGCTAATTGACTTCAATTACTGAGGTTATATTTAGTAAAACGTGCCATTGAGGTCTGTTTGAAGTTATTTGGGACAGTTGCTGTGATGCTCCTTGTACTTTGCTCTGTGTGATGTATCAAGAGATAAAAGACAGCGCATCCACAAAGTTTATAATCACTCTAAGGGTGAAGCTAACTGCACTTATAATCCTAACTTTCTAAATTCCAGTGTAAACATTTCTGGTCTGGTCTGTTTTAGAAATAAAGATTTCACTGTTCTTGTTTCTTTGATGATGTGAACCTTACACAGAGGACTAATTTCAGATGGTTTGCATGGGGTTTTTCAAAATGTAGGAGGTATTTGTTGTGTTCTTGACCATGTTTTACTTACAGGGAGGATAACAGTGTTATCTCCAGTCTTTCTCCATTCTTTACAGTGAATTAAGCATTGAGAACTGGATTATGCCTGCTGTTTATGCTGGCCATATTTCTCAAGTAGTATGGCTTCACCCACCTTGGGCTCAGCAGATCTCTGAAGGAAAACACCATTTTTTAGTTGGGAAAGACATATCAACAACTACAATTAGGTAAATTGTCTGCTGTCGTGTGCTAATAATATAAAGGCTACCCTTATAGCTTTTCATGGGTGGCTTTCTTTGTATTCTTAGATAAATATGAAAATTTAATTTGTATTTGTGAGTTCCTTAGGACCTAACATGACTATTTGTGTCAGTGGGTACAGTTAAAATTGTGCCTGAAATTCTTTTTGTAATAAGAAATTATAGCTATTCGCATTTTATTTCAGCTACGCAAGTTTTAAATAGGTTCTCATCATTGAAGTGAAAATCTCAGAAAGCAGTAATTTTTAACAGAGGATTTGGGTAATAGAGGACAGCAATTAAGATCCTCCTCAGTCCTCCCTGATCAATACAAAGCGCTTACAAAAATAATGAAGAAAGGGAAAGGCTTCTTAGGAATAAAGACTTCCTAAAAGTTTTATTGACAGTGGGTGGCTGGATTAGTCAATAGATACCTCAGTAACTGTACCACTAAGGAAGATGGTGTAACATGAGCTCATGTTGAATCCTGGGGAGTTTCTGAGAAGAGACCTTGTGAATGTCCCATCAACAAGATAAAGGTGTGATCCAGACACTCACTTTAGCAGGTTTAGGATAATCTGGCCAAAAGACGTGGGGAACTGAGCTTCAAATTTCTGGTGCTCCTTAAATTATTTGGTTTTGTGGTTGATTGGTGATGATACCCTGTAATCAAATGAGGCCTTAATGCAAACGAGCAGAAGTTCATACTTCTTCTTAAGCTTGTTTTTTAACTTGAATTTATGATGCTTAAGGTTTAATGTACTGAAATGTGACCTGAAAATAATATACTTTAAATTTTCACTGTAAGCAGAGTTTTTAGAGTTATTTCCTGTTTGTTTGGTTGGTTTTGATTAGGTGAATTCCATTGAAATGTAGCTATTCATCCTCAAGCTAACTGCTTTCCTCCACTTGAACAGAGAATCTGTATTGGTAGTAAAGTTGAATGTTGCCCTATTAATTCATAATATTTTACTTTTACTAAATCAATAACCATGGGGTTTGGGGAAATTCCATACACAGCTGACAGAATTTTCTTTTAAAAATGGGAAATCAAGACAAAATATCCATACCTTTGCAGTCTTATATGCCAAAATGTTGACAGTATCTTGTTAAATTCTGAGTGTTGTCTTTAAAATGCAGTTCAATGACAAATTAATCTTAGTAGCACATAATGTGGAATCTTTTTCTTATCCATTAAAAACCTTGTAGAACTATTATAAAAAATACAGAATGAATTTTAATATGTTTATTCAGCAGTGAAAAAGTATAAAAAAAATTAAGCTTAAAAACCTATGGATTTAAATAAATAATTTTGCCTATGCAGTTTTATTGCTTTTGTTACTCATCAATCAGCTAATTATTTTCGTAGAATCTCTTAAGTGTACACGCTTTCTCCCAAGCTCTTGCAAAGATGCACATTAACTGTGATTTATTCTCGATTGTAGGGTTACAGGTACAGATCATTACTTTTTAAGTGACGGTCTTTATGTCCCTGCTGATCAGCTAGAAAACCAGAAACCTTTAAATCTACACGTCATTCTCATCAATCCTACTGAAGCATCAAACTGCCAGGAAGAAAATGGCGAAGTAACGTCTGCTAAGAGACTGAAGCTAAATACAGGTGACATAGCAAGCACCACTTCTGCCTCTTCGTCAGTGGCTCCTGGTGACTTTGAACACAGCACCCCAAATCTGAAGAAAAAAGAAGTACAAAATGCAAGTGCTCCGAACAAGGGAGAAACATTGTCAGAATGCTCAGCTTCAAGCTCTCTCGGTGAATGCCCAATAAGGAAAGTTGTTAAAGATGTCTGCCAAGTACTGCAGATAGGGGATGCATATGTTTTAGACATTGACTTAGATTTTTTTTCAGTTAAAAATCCGTTCAAAGAAATGTACACACAGGTAAGCATGACAACGGAGAGGCCACGTACATGTCATGGCCTGGTTTCAGCTCAAAGGTGTGTGGCTCACTTCTGCTTGTTGCTTGAGACATAAAACCTGTGCTTGGGTTTGCAAAGGTAATGCTCAAATACTCACAGCAAGGCTCATCAGGGAGGGGTGACAGGTCATATAACTTTTTACCCCTGAAGAGTGGTAACCTGTCCTGATGATGGGCTGTTACTCTTACTTCCTTTGTCTGGACTGCTGAGTGTAAGGGTGAGCAAGGAGCTGTTGTCTCTGATGTGATGGCTCTGAGCTTGACTCTACCTTGTATTGCATTTATGGCTTGCTTGCACAGCAGAGGTAGCTCATCTGTGTAAAGTCATAAATACGTAGATCTAGAAACTAACTAATCTGCTCTGAAAATTGAGTGTGGCATCTAGGTTTACAAATTCTTCTGCAGTATCCTGACTGATTTTAGCATTTAAATCTCTCTTGAACTCAGTTTTAAGTTCAGCTTATGCTGGAGAACATTTGACATCTTCAAGTTTCAGCTAGACTACTGCTTCCTTGTTCACTGTAAAGGAGTGAATATAGAGTCCTTGACCTTTGTTAGCTTGTGACATTTAGTATTTAGGATCACAGTATCTTCGGCCAGTGTGCAGTATCAGTTGTTCTGAATCACAGAGAGGTGTACAGCAAAGAGAAAGCACTGGAGGGGGAGGAGTCATGCCATATAAGAATGAAACACAATCCCTCTCTTAGGTAGAATACATCCTGAATAAAATAATGGAGGAATTTGGGGTTGGTTTTTTTGTTTGTTTGCTTTTTCTGCAGGGTTGCTGGTGTGGGTTTCCTTGTTTTGTTTTTTTTATGCTTTTTTTTCTGCTTTGCTCTGTGGTAGGTCATCAGTTCTAGGTACAGCCTTTGGAAGAGGGCTTATGCAGAGCATCCAGTTACCTTTTTTGATATAATGGTTTCATTTACAGTTAATAATTCTTAACTAGGTTCCCTCTGTTGTAAATTGAGATAATTCCATCCAAAAATTTTCACAAGTTAACATTTGCAATGTAATAATACAAGGAAAAGCAGATATGAATATTATCAAGGAGTAGGGCTGGCAAGTCCCCTGTTACAGTTTAGTTGTGAATTTGTCCAACCCTTCTGAAGCCTCTAGCTGTCTGGTTTTAATTTATACTCAGACTCTCCTGTTGGTGGTGTCTGCCTAAATTTACTGTCTCAGTTTTACTCAGCATCTCATTGGGACCATAGTTCAGCAAAATGTTTATTTAATTTCAGAGACTCTTCTAGCTAACAGACTGTAAATACTTAACTTTTAAAGATGTCTTCTTGAAGTCAGGTATAAAGTTAAGCAATTGCAAAAAGTCTGGCTGAGGCAGTGAAGTACTAGTTCCTCAAGTCTCACAGTCTCTACCTCTCCTGTGTTTATAGAAAGCTGTCTGCAGCACTAGAGGAATGAACTTAGTGATCAAATTCTTTTTTTGATGAAGGAGGGTTTTGAGAATTTTGTTTCTCATGTGAAGAGCTTAATTTTTTGCCTCTTTTTTTTTTTTTCTTTTTCAAAGGCAGAGTATGAACTTTTGCAAGAGTTGTACAATTTCAAGAAGCCTCATAAAAACGCAACAGAGGTATGTTACTTCCTTGTGAGATGCATGAGAGAATGAATCTTTTGGTGTACTCAATAAAAAGGAGTTATGACAAGGAAGAAATCTATAAAAGGTGCTTAATGAAGTGGTCTCCAATTAAGCTATGCAGCATGCTGAATGCTGATCAGCAGTGTCTTAGGAGTTCTTTCCTAGAAAATGTTTTGGTTAAATGTGTGAACTGCATAAATATTTAGCGTGAATGTGAAAATTAATTTCTGTAAACAAGTGGTAATTGACAAGGAAGAAATTAAAACATAGTAAGTCATCTGTAATCTTGTTCTTTTGGGGACTCAACAGGGCTTTGGTTTGGGGTTTTCTTTTGCTCAGGCTTATTTTGAGGGGTTGGGGTTTTTTTATTCCCCCCCAGGTTCTCCACTTCTTTTCTGTAGCTCAATGCCCAACTGGTATTTCACCTGTTTATTTATCTGTGGAAAGGCTGGTATTATACCATTGTAGTTTACTTTTGGTTATACACCTTGTGTGCTTCTGAGTTATGGAAGTGTAAGCCTGCTGTAGCTGCCAAAATAGTCATTCAACCCTGAGCCCAAACCATGGAGACACTTGGCCATTATACCAAGAAATTTCTAAATAAGATATTATTGCTTTTGTAATCTCATCTGAACACTATTACGGAGAGATTCAACGCATGCAATTATCACACGTTTATGAATCCTAATTAAAGTGTGTATAAAGAAATGGAGATGTGTGGAAGATTGTCAAATTGATTTTCATGTTTCTTAGTCAATCAGCAATAAAAACAGTTACCTATTTAAAAGGTAGTTAAATGCAGAAAGGGTAAATGCTTCTGATTTAAGTTCCAAATATAAGTTATTGGGGCAGACATTTACAATACCAACAAGTTTGTAGGAGGTAACTGAAATGGTTCGTGAGTAGTGGGTAAGTATAGAACTGAGCAAGGTGAGGTCAGATGCATGGATGGATTTATAATGAGACGGTCAATTTAAAAGATTTCAAGGTAGTAAACTAGTAAACTGTGTTTTTCAAAGTTTCAGAAAATATCCTATATTGCTGCTCTCTTAAAAATCTGGTTTTGTAGTTCCAGAGCATGTTAGGTGTACATTTCTATCTTACTACAAGATGATAGTGTGCTCTTTGGGGGGTATGTTTTGTTTTTAAGTAGTATAGAGGAGGATTGGATGTGTCTTTAAGGTGCTACTGGTGCTACTTTGAAAAGTATCTTATTCATATCAAAGCGTTTGTACTTATTCACCCAAAGGTGAAAGAGGTGGTTTATCTGAAGGTGTAACAGCTTCTGCAGGCGTTTATTCTGATCCTCTTGACATTCTGTGGTAATGAATGAGTTGTTTCTGCTTCCCCAGTTCCAGTAATGGAATCAGTCTAGTTCTGAAATCAGTCATTTCAGAATTTAAATCATAGGGTTAACCATGACCTTCTTACCTCTTTTTTTTCTAACATGTGTTTGTGTCTGCCTATTTAAAGGAGGGCTTGCTGGATTGTGTTGAAAACCGTGTTCATCAGCTAGAAGATCTGGAAGCAGCATTTGCAGATTTGTGTGACAATGATGATGAAGAGACCCTGCAGAAGTGGGCTTCGTATCCTGGGTAGGAGATTTCTAAATGGTTTAAAATGCAAACAGTAGTTTGGGAACTGATTATCCCAGCACTTTGCTAACAGAAAAGGAGAGAAGCTGTGTAGGATCTATGCAAGGCTACCGTTTTTCCTGTGGCTCTAGAGGAGAGTGAGTCACCAAAATAAAAGAAAGGGCAACCTGCTGTCTTCAATGCCATGATGAGCCTTCTGAGATCAGCCTTGTACAGCTTCATGCACATTGTGTTGTCTTTGGAGGGAGGCAGATTTGGTAACTAGAACTTTATTGATCTTTGTGAAGCAGAGCTCTCCAAAAAGCAGGAAACTACTGAGGATATGGAGAAGGACTTCTGTGGTTGTCCCCAAGGCTCTGTTTTCTGCTAAAAAATGGAAGTGGATGAAAGGATGTATATAGGAACAGTGTCCACAAGACATCTCAGCAGCATCTGCTTTTAAACTAAAATTTTTAGCTGATAAGAAACAGCAAAAGTCTGAGATTTCCTTTAATAGGAAAAGCGCTCATTTTCCCCATCAGATGCAGCAGTTATTGCCAGACATCTGTAATGGTGACCATAAGCATTTCCTAGCAAGTTCATACAACTTTCAGCTACAACAGCTCCTGTCTAGATCTGCCCAAAAGGAAATGCAGAGGAAGGTATGAGTATAGGGCCTGGCTTGCTAAGAACGACCGGGTGAAACAGTATGATAGTACTAATGACTTGCATTTTTCTCAGGTGCAAAATGACACACAGGCATGCTATGGTTTTGAGGAGCAAATCTCATTTTCAGATCTTGGGCCATAATAACTTCTACTTTCTTCTTTTGTGTCTTTCTCTCTTGTCTGTTTTTTCTTTTGTCTGGGAATTGTTTGTTTTTTGATCAGTTTGTGCTTTTTACCACTTAAGGTAAATATATATTTCCAACTGCTTATGTGACAAGGATTGTGTTTGTTTTAACTCCAGAATGAAGCCACTTGTTCAACTAGTTCACAGTTTGAAAACCAGGATGGAAAGCCCAGACTACGAAATGGTACGTGACTAGGTAAAAGAGCAGAAAGTAGACAGCATAGCTTCAACAGGGAGGGAAGAGATCATGCTTCATTTCAGATCTGCTTCTTGATTCAGGACTTCATGAGATCTTGGTAATTTTCCCTTTTTTGTGTGTGTCTTATTTCTTAGGCCAACTTTTAGGTTTAAAACTTCTAAAATTCTACTCATCTATATTTAGGCAATGTTAATGTGATATTTCAGGACTGTGACATCTCAGGCTGCTTTCTGTGAAGGAAGGTTTCATTTTGCCAGGATTTCATTTTGCTTTATAAAACTTAACTTAAGGTACCTATTGGTAAAATATAAGACCTGTCATCTTCAAGGTCTGTAGCATACTCTGAATTTGTAGGAGAGGTGCAGTGTACTGGAGATAATGAAACAATCCATACAACCTCCAGAATTTTACTCGTTTTGCTTAAGGAGAAAATTGGGGAAAAACAACTCTTAATGTCTAAAGAGGTGAAAGTTACCTACTGGGCTTGAGATAGTATCTTAGAGACTTTTGACACAGGTAAGCTGTATCAATAATTCATCAACAGAACTTAAATATCTGTTTAATTTGCATGTAGGTCCATCAGGCTGGTCTGACCTGTGATTATATGGAGCTTCCCCACCATGTTAGCACTGAAGAAGAGATCGAAGGCCTCATACAATCCATTAAAGTTCTACTAAAAGATCTGCCTAAGCCCACGCTTGTGACAGTTGCTCGGTAAGACTGTGCTGACGAAGCTAAACGATTTTATCAGTATAGCACTGCGTGTCGTATCTTAAGTTCTGTGTTAAAGTGGGAGCCTTACAGTGTAGTGAAAATGGACATTTGAAAATGTTGCTCGTAAGGCGGTGTCAGTGTCTGCACAGCTAAGGGAAGGTTGTGTGCTGATGGCCAGTTTTACTGGGCTGTGGAGTAGTGAGCACAGATTTCAAAAGAAGTGCCAGTCATGATGACTTAATGAGCTTCAGCACAGGCTTTATAAAGCCTTTGATGAGGCCTTCTGTGTGTCAGATTGATAGGTGCCACTGGGTTTCATACATCTCCACTACTTTTACTACTTGTGCTAGTTATAGCAAAGGTAGCTTACTTTTTGTTCCAGGGTTCATTGTACCACACATAGGATTTCTGTTTCCAGTGGAACTTCCAGTGGAAGTTGTTTTTATCTAACAGGCTGAAAGAGATACATATTCTAGAAAACTAGTAAAGCTTTGTATGAGGTAGAAATCATGCTTCCAGGATTGCAAGGGATTTGAAAGAACAGGGTGGAGTTTGAGGCCAGAGACCCGGGATAAGCAGGAATCTGTCCTTGGAAAACTTTATTTGAAGACTACGGTGTATCTGTTGACAAATTGTTGTAATTCAGTCACTTAAAAAATACTAAGTGGGCCCTGGAAGGGCAATCAATAATAGCAGAAGCTGACATGTTTTTATCACAAGGAGGAGTGTGGCTAATACGTACAATAAAAGCTGTATTTTCTTTGCCAGCTGCAGAATTATTATCCACTATTGCAAAGAAAATACAGAATCATTTTTGTAGATCTTGACCGATGTAAAATCTGATAAGTTTCAGCTCTCCTTTTTTTTACCAGTATCTGTTTGCAGTTCATTAATAGATACTGTAACTAATGTTCTATTGTTGTGAAGATTTCTTTTTTTAAGTTTTCCTACCTATTTTAGTAATAACACTTGAATTTTTCAATCTTAACTTTCCACCAGTCCTTTTGCTTGAACTTTGACTGCTGACATGTTGTGTGTCAGAGTTGGGAGGAGAGTAGAATTGGAGGGATTGAGTAGGTCACATTCCTGCTCTGCTCCAGACTTTCTACTCAGCTGTTAGTGTTGAAAGTAGTGAGGAGAAGCCTAGCACTGCACTTTGAAGGGATACTGAGGGACAGAACTCATCACAGCCTAGACACACAGCGTCACAAGAATACAAAATGCGATGATAGTGGTGATATTTGCACTCTCTCATGCTTTTTTTTTTTTTCAATTTCCTTTTACAGATCAAGTTTGGATGACTATTGCCCTTCAGAGCAGGTTGACATCATTCAAGAGAAGGTTCTGAGTTTACTGGGTTCGGTGTATGGCACTCTGGATGTGCACTTAGATTATTCAAGCACCACATCTTCATTGTGACCTTTCTTCATGTATTGCTGTCTAATACAGAGGTTTAATTTAAATTGCACATTGGCAGTGTTTGCAAGGGGAAAAGTGCTGTTGTTTCAGCAGGTGGCACTAGAACCCAAGCTGAACAAGAGTTAGTTTGGAGTTGAATTGCTTTCTCCAAGTCTGCTGTGTCTGAGTTGTTTGAACTGTTTGCATCTGAATCTGTTTGGCTTGGTTCAGATTAGTTCTGTGCTAATTATTTGTATTCTCTTGCTTCTTATAATTGGTTCAAGAGAAGCTTTTTTGTCCATAAAATTATTTTTTACCTGGTTTCTTTGCCTCACTGTAAAAAAAATAATAATTATATATATAACTTCTCAAAATAGATTGATTTCTTTTATGTAATTAATATTTTTCTAATGGAGTTTGGTGAGTAACAGACATGTTTTTGAGTTGCATCGTACCTTTTAAAAACTATCCCAGTAATGCCAGTAAGACAATAGGTATACATAGTGGTCTTTCTTAACTGCTGTGCTCAGATGACCAGGTATCCCTCCCTCTGTAACAGTTTACAGCTTCTGCCCCATCCACAGAATATCATTTGTATTTATAATCTATTGTATTACTATCGTCTTATTTTGCCTCAGAGTATTTCATTGGTGACTCAGATAATACCAGTAATAGAAACACTGGCTTCATATTTTTATTTTCCACTATTTTTGAGGATAAAAGGTATGCTCTCTTTCTTTTGTGTTGAATCCTGTAAGGGATTGAATTGATGTTTTCTTCAGAAAGAAAGATTTAACTTAACTGAAGTCAGCAGCAAAACCTTCTGTACCAGGTTTTTGCTCATTTCAATATTGCTATTTGGAAAATAACGGGTTTAAAATCATTCGATTTAGAAAGCAATTTGATTCTAGAGAAAACAGCCACTTTCAGAGGAAAGAAAAAAACACAGACCAAAACCAAAAACCCCAGGCTGTTTTCATTAGTCTGCAATTCATCCCCTCCTTCACCCAGTGTCGGGGCCCTGGGGTAATGACAGCCCTTGCTGACCTGGCTTCTCTTTATTTTGAAAAGTCCCAAGAAAATCTTTATGCAACTGGTACGTGATCCAACTCCAGTTCATTTCTGTTCACAATGTGTGGCTGTTTATAATTTATGAGGTATTAAGGAACTTGGATGCAAGACTGATCCTGTCTTTGCGACAGGAGACAAAAACGAAAAGAAAATGAATCTGTGGTCATGGCATTTATTCTACTGGAAGAAATATTTTAAAATAATTACATAATTGCAATCTATAATATAGTCATTTATATCAACAGCACAAGTAGTAAAAAAAACTGTGAAAGTGCACGAAGTCTTTGTAGAGCAAACGCTAATGTTAACAAATGAACTTAACTATTTCAGAAGAAATTGCAAGCCAAATTTATTCATAATCAAAGACTGTACACCCCTCTCCCCATGATGTGTCCTCACCTGCTAGCTAGAGAGAGGGAGGAGTTTCATCTCTGAAGAGGGTTCCTGTTCTCTGTGTAGAAAGATGAGCCATTTGGGAGTCAGGAATAAATCACTGCATAATACCAAGTTGAGTGGCAAGAACTTTGGAGCAATTTTTACCAACTACTGGCACTTCAGTGCTGTGGGAAGGAGCACGAGGAAGAAACGTGCCCTTGAAGTGGTGTTAGAGATCCAAATTCAATTATATTGCCACCAGTATACTTGTGATTTTGGCACATCACCTTCATGAATGACACTTTTACAGGAAAAAAAGCTAGTTTTAAATGCAATATTAGGAAATAAAGGAAAATATTATAGCAGTGTTGCATATTTTCCCTTACACACTCATCTTGTGTTGCACACTAACATCAGCTAGTTTGCTTTTACTTCAGGACTAGGGATTGTAACATCATCTCTTCAGTTCACAGCTTGCATTTCTTTCATAGCCTAAAGACATACAGATTTCTAAAAACGCTTAAAAGGAGAAGAATCTATAGTTAAGGTCTGGAAAGAGCTCCAGAAAGGGCAAAGCAAGTGTCTTTGAATTATTCTGTTGTAGAATTTTTAAACAGTGTAGAAACTTGAGACATTCTTAATAGCCCCCTGAGAGTTAAAACAAGCTTTCAAAATGAAGCTATTAGATATTAAAATTACTTCCTAACGGAAAAAGACCTTTAATTTAAATCTTGTCATAAAGTTATCAGAAAGAAGGGCCTTTAGCTCATCCTGGTCTGATAAGGGGCATTGGACCAGGCTGGCCTTCCTCAGGTCTCACAGGAGGAATCTGTCAGGTCAAGGAGGGTTCTTCAACAGCTGGTACCTCCTGTGATGGTATTAGAATCCAGGCAGAGCACTGAGGTATGTTTCTGGGGTGTTTCTAAGCATACTGTGCAGTTTATAATCCTTCCATCTGTTGTCTTCAGGTCAGAATCATGAAGGAAGACCAAGAAAACAAGATCAATAGTGTTTGTGCTTGCCTGTCTTGTCTGAGATTGGATGGTAAATGAATTTGGGTGTACCAAAAAATCCTACTTGAAATTCCTGCAATTTGTGTCCTTCTTCCTACATAGCCGCTAGAAAGATGAAAGTTCATTGCTGTTATAAAAAAAATTTACGGCTAGACTTGCCTTTTCAGAGATCAAATATTTTCCTTGCTGGGGAAATGGCTTCCTGCTTGAACAGAGTATATTAATTTCTCTCTGCAATCAGCGCTGTGCTAATTTCCACTCTCAGAAGCACTTGTCAGTAAGGCAAGAGAATTCTTACACCCATGACAATTATATTTCTCTAATGAAGTATGAGTGCAAGGTCTCCGAGCACCCTGAGATTCATATTAGAAAGTGGTGTACAAAGGAATTCACTTTGGAGGTGCTGTGATAAATTAATAGGCAGGCTGTTGACCTGGAAAGAAAGGATTTGTTCTTCATTTTTTCCCAAAGAAGAGAGAGGGAAGGGAAGCTCAGAGCTTGTGTCCAGTCTGGAAGTAGGGATCCGGGAAGCAAAATCACCCAGGAAGAGAACAGAACCAGTGAGAAATGGGTGCTGCTGAGCACCTTCCTACCTGTGTTTCTGGCTGAAAAGACTCCCTGTGATTCGTCTGGAAAGGGCTGAATTTATAAAATCCTTGGTGGTCTACACCTCCCACGGAGGGGCAAAGATTACCAATGTAGGGACTGCAAATTGTGCTCCCTGGCAGAAACTCATCTTAAAGAGCAGTAAAGGAGAGTAAATGCTCCTCTGCAGCTTCAATAATGAGATTTTTAATTTGACCTTTGCTTTGCTGTGTTTTGCGAAGAGTCTTTGCCAACCGAATGGAATAGCCCACCCCCCCGCTTGGTTATCACTGCAAAAGTAGATTTCTTCATCTGGTTTTGCTTTTTGAAATTTTACTGCTGTTCTTTTGCACTTACTTGGCCTTCATGAAGACATTGCCAGGGTGACTATGGGGGCAGAACTCTAAACATGCATAAAGTTTTTACATTAAATAGTTCTCCAGGTGGCTGCACGTCAAGGTGGTTGTCTCCCTGGAAACGTTAATCTTAGACCTAGTATTTGCTCTGAGACTTTGATACCAGTTATACGTGATCTTTTGAACACTCAATGATATTCTTTATTTTTTGTAATTAATAACTGACTTGGATTAAATAGCCGGAAACAGTAGCAGCATATTACAGTGAAGTGCAAGTTTGAGAATGTTGTGGGGTTTCTCTTACAATTAGAATTTAAATTACTATTTAAAATGACACTTCATTTCCATTTTTATTCTTAAATCCATCAGCACTGATATTATTCTATTTCAAGAAATGGAGTAAAACTGACATTTTTCAGCACGGTAGTGAAAGATGCTTTATTCTCTTTTCTGAGACACTGACACAGGAGTCACTTAAAATGAGCCTGTTTGCAATATAAGCTTTTTTTTTTTTCCCCCCCAAGTTGTAAGAAGGAAAACCTTTTAAAACTGCATTTATCCACTACTGCTTTGAAAGACAGAATAGCTAGCCTTGGTTGAATATGATCATTATGTCTTAAAATGTAGTATTTCCTAGAATCATAGAATCATACAATGGTTAGAGTTGGAAGGGACCTTAAAGGTCACTGAGTTCCAACCCCCCTGCCATGGGCAGGGACACCTCTCCCTAGAGCAGGTTGCTCAAAGCCCTATCCAGCCCGGCCTTAAACACTTCAGGGATGGGGCATCAACAACTTCCCTGGACAACCTGTTCCAGTGCCTCACCACCCTCAGAGGGCAGAATTTCTTCCTAATATCCAATCTAAATCTCCCCTCTTTCAATTTAAAACCATTACCCCTTGTCCTGTCACTAGACTTCCTGCCGAAGAGTCCCTCTCCAGCTCTCCTGTAGGCTCCCTTCAGATACTGAAAGGCTGCTATCAGGTCTCCCTTGGTGCAGCCTTATGAGCTGGAGGTAGGCGGTCCTTATATTTGCTTCTATGCCCAGATGGAAGATTGGGTAACTCAGGTGGGAAATCACAGAGCCATCCAGAAATGAGAAATAATTTCTCGGATACACAAACTTTGTACCAAGTCTTGAAAAGGCAGAGCTTTGGCTTCCTCTTTGACAGAGAATTCAGAAGCAGAAAGTAACACCTGTGCTTTCTTTCACTTTGTGTGGGTACAAAAGGCAAGAATGCCTTAGGAAGTATGACCGTGTCCTTCTGGCACAAATATCTTACCTATGCTTTCTTACCTTTATTTTCTAAAGAGGAGGACACAGTAGACCAGCTGGCTTAAACTGCAGTAGCTGGGTATTAGTACTGAACCAGGACAAGCAATATTAATTCATATTTCTTAGTGTGCAGCAGTAGTAAAGGAACCAAGTGGTATATTATCATGTATGTATGCGAGAGGACACATTTTTAAAAATGTATTTCTTGAGGCTAGTTCTTATTTTTATGGATACACACGCTCCCCTGGAATCACCAAAGTGAAACTGAATTTTACAATTTTCTGTTGTTTTCAAACAATAGAAAAAAAGCATTGCACAAAGACATTCCGCTCCATCCTGGGCTAGAAACAGCCGTTGGATTTCTGCATGAAGAAAAAGAGGTCTATTAGAACCATGAAAAGGCTGGAATCCCAGTTCATGCAGGAGATCATCACATTTATTTAGCATTCACCTTTTACTTTAAGAAACTGAAGGCCCTGGAAGGAGTCAAAAGTCATGCCAAGGGTCATCAAACATTTAGGCCTCTGCTAATTTAACCATACTGTAATAGGCAATGGTCCTAATGAGAATTACAAATGATAGGCTTTGAATTGACTATTATTAGTTAGAAGAGTGATTTTAGGATCGAAGGATGTCCAGAAAGAAACTCTAGAAGAAGCTCAGACAGCAGGTCAAGCCTAATCCAGTCCCTGGGTTGGGAACTGCACTGGAGACAATTCTCTGTCTTTAAAAACCTCAAAACTCTTGCATCCCACAAAACAAATGAAACAGACAGTTCAGCTTCGTGCAGCGCAGCATTAGATTCATCGCTTACCACTATCCTTTGGGCAGACGCAATCCAAAAGTGATGTTTGGAAAGTAAACCATCTGTGCAGCTCCGAGCATCTAAAAAGATGGCCATGTTTTTGTGACCCTCCAGTTCCTGGAGCCCCACGAGCTGCAATTATTTCCTGAACTGAGGAATCCTTCCTGACCATGGAGATGCTTGTTGTGGTCACTAGATGGAGCAATGCGTGCGTCATTTAAAAGCTACCTGAAGGGCTGGAAGTAAGGTGGAAGAAACCTGGAACCTTTTTGAGTTCTTCCCCTGACTAACCTGTGATCAAGAAAAAGCAATGGGACATCTCCCTCCTGGATATTCAAGGAATTTTCTGTTATATTGAAAGCTCAGTTTTTACCCTATTAATAGCTGCTGCATTTCCAAAAAATCTTGCAAAGAATAGGATGGTTCCAAGTAAAAGAAGAAAACATGAAGGATGCACTGACAAAATATCCTAAAGTATTTAATTTTTAAGGGGAAAAACCTAATCTTATGAGTATGGGTATTTTAGTAACAGTTTTGACCCGAGCATGGTAGAGATGTTTTCCCTGCAAAGGTACAGGACGTACCGTAATGCACTGGAGAAAAGTCTTAAGACTGTAAATACTGCTGTTGCAGTACATGGGTATATTACTTCAATAAAATTCTTATTTGTCTGTATTTAGTGATGTTTGGATGTTTCTTTGTTAAAATCACTGGTAGCGTATCTCAACTGGAGCACACGGTGTGGGTCAGCACAGACAAGATGCAGGAACAACCACGGAAGGATGAATTGCAAAGAGTAAATTTATTTTCATTATCTTTGAGAGATAATAAAAATGAGATAATGAGATAATGAACTAGGAGATCCCCAAAGCAGCACCCTGGCAGAGGTGCACAAGCGAGGACACAGGTACCACTGAGCTCCGTCCATGGTAGAGGATTGCTGACCCTGCTATTTTGCTGACAGATCTCAAAAAATTCCCTTAATTCTTTTGGAATGTAAGAACGTGTGGTCTGCACTCCCCCATCCACTTGTTCCTGCTGCCTCCTGATTTGTATGAGGGATTGTGCTTCCACTATCTCCATGCCTTTTAAATCCAACTCAAATGCAACGTCAGAGCCTGAGGATTTGCTCCAGATGTTTCCATTCCTCAGGATCCCACAAAGGTTTTGTGGTGAGAGTGCAACCCTGGGACATTGAAACCTCACTTTTTCCATACCTATCCCTTTGGCTATTAGCAGTACATGCCACCAGCTGTTCTGCAGCACCTTACAGCCTACCGCTCTCTGCTTGAGTAGTAATTCCTTCTTGCACAGTCATCTTTGCAGCTTATAAAGTCCCAATTTCCCTTTCTAACTCTCTCCTTTTACTCAATAACGATGCAGCTTCACAATCAAGAGGTCTAAGAATAACTGATAACCATCCCAATCTCCCTGCTAACTTGAGAGGAGTCCAATGCCACTTTGAGTAGCTGTCCCCACACAGGGGAGTAACAATCAACTCATTGTCTACTTCAGGTCATGCTTCTGGCAGAGCTGATATAGCCAGGGAAGTGGCCGCAGAATCCATCCTGGAATACAGGGAGCCACCGTTGTGTCCTCCCTAATCCCTGACACTTCTTTGCTGGCCATGGCGTGGCACGGCTATTCCTGAATCATGGAAATTATACCAAATGTGTGAGTCAGGACAGGGAGAATGCAAGAATAACCAACAAAACCACAGAGAAAATGTAAAGAGTAAAGTTATTTTCATCACCTCCTCAACAGGGGACTCCTCTGGCACAGACCGAGCTGCCTCCCTGCTGGTGTGCTCTGCCCGAGTACTGCCTCGGGGATCCACTGGCAGGTGAAGTAATGAAAATAAATCTACTTCTGTTTTTTTGTGGTTATTCCTGCACCCTGCCCGTGCTGACTAGCTCGTGTCCACCCTGGTTCTGCAGAATGGAAGTAATATCATTAATTTCCTATATGTTATTTAAGAAGTCTTCCTTTCAGGCACAGTATCTGTTCACGAATGTCAAAATTATGATATCATCTGAAATCTACGACTAATACAGACTGTGCAATAAGTTTGAGAAATTACCAGTCTTACATAATTAAAAAGACATTAATTTCTATATTAAGAGGTTGATTTCTACTTTGGCAAAAAGTAATCAAACCAAACCACAAACAGTTATCTTGCTTCTGCTGGATGTGGCTTATTTATTGACCACATTTACAAATCCTCCACTACCTGTATCTGCCTCAATTTCTTCTCTGTTTATTTTGGTATCTGTTATGCAGAGCAAGACAACAGAATTGTAAGGCGTAACAACTCCAATCAGTGCTGTAAGAATGGGACATGAAGGCACATTAGAAATGGACTCACTCAGGGATGTTGGCGTAGCACTGCAGCGTAAGGCAGCAGCTCCACCTGGTCTCTTGTAGCTAGATGTCCCTGCCAGCCCTGCTGGTCCTTTTAGCACCCCTGAGGAGGAGGAGGAGGAGGAGTGAGGATGCAGGCTTTGGAGACCATTTGCAGATACCTCTCAGCAGCAGAGGTGTGCAGAGATTGCTTGTTCTTAATTGTGGCTCAGCTTCCAAGAACGACCATCAGTCCCAGCGTTTTGTATCATGCACTTGTGTGCAATACAAAATAGGGTCTTAAACCAGGTAGACTTAGCAGTGACCTTCCCTGCTCATCACCAGCTCTCCCCCCCATCCACGCTGCAGTTTCCCTGATGGTCGCTGTGGAATGAAATGAGCTTTTTCAGGAAAAATGGACAGGGGATGCCATTGTCAGGTGGCTGAGGCTATTGTGCCCTCCATTATCATTTCCCCCCCTCTCATTGCAGGCTTCCTGCCTCTGGCAGCTCTTGTTCTTTTTCTTCCCCTGATGACTGCACTGCGAGTCAATCTCCCTGGTTGGGACAGAGCTGCACTGTGGGGGTCGAAAAGTCAACAGCATAAACATCTCCCTTCTGCTGCTGCTGTTGAGGGATAAAATCACTCTCAGCAAGGTCAGTCTTGGGGGAAGAGACCCATTTCCAGGAGATCCAGGATAAGGGTCTTGTCTCCTTATGCCTCCCATGGGCAGGACTTGGAAGGACCCCTCCTGACCTGCCTGATGGCCCCATCAGGGCCACAGACCCTTTGCATGCCCCATACGCTCTCAGGAGGGAGGATGAAAGAGGAGAAACATCTGTCTTCTGCCTCCAGTTTTCAGCGTCTCTTGCAGGAGGAGCTCCTCTCTCCCTCCAGTGGAGGTGCAGCTCCCACAACTCCATGCAGGTGAGAAGCCAAGGACCCAGCAAACCCAATCCCAGCTCCTGCCTTGGCACAGACCTCCTCCCTTACCCTCACCAGCTTCAGTTGCAGACCTATTTTGGGAGAGAGGCAGTCTGGCTAGGTCCACAGCAACCAAGGGTAGTGCTGTAACACCCCCACAAAAGCAGATTAATTCCTTACCTTTCTTTCAGTCCGTGGGTCCCTGGCTGCTCTCCTTCGCTGTCACAAGCACAGCTCATGAATGTGATGGATGGATCCGTTTGCTGGTGCTCACCTCCTCGCAGCCTTACTGGAACTCCCACCTCCCTCCTCTCTCAAATAAAGAAACTCTCCTCTGCAAGGAAAAGCTGCTGCTTGCAGTACCCCTAAAGATTCTAGAAATGGCTCTGGTCTGAATTTTCGTCTGGTTTTGTTTTATGATTCGGGCTTTTTTTTTTTTTTTTTTTTTTTTACAGTTTGATTGCACTTTGAACACATGTCATTTCAAACTGGGATATTTAGTCCTCTAAAGTAAAGGGCCGCTCACTGGAGAGAGACAAATCATCCCAATCCTCCCTCACTAAATGCTAGTTACATATTGTCAGTAATTTCCATAAATGTCCTAATGGTTTTACACATCTTCTACCATAGGGGACTGGATGTCTGCTGGGGAGATTTCTTATGGGGTTGCTTACCTTTAGCGGAATTATTAGCATACAATTTTACTTGAGGCCCTTGGCAAAACAAAGAAAAATAACACTACCTTTGTGTTTGTCTTTCACTCCATTACAGACTGAGGTCCGTTATGCACAGACTTAGGGCTAGGGCTACTGAAACACATCTAACATGTCTGTCCCTCACCTGCCCTAAGAGATATTAAATCATTATTTATTCAATGTGCAGATTTATTTAATGTGCAGCAACAGCCAGTCAAGAAACATCTCGCAGCTGTGTTAATAATACGAAGCTGAGATAATATGCTGAATCTCAGTGTACCATGTTCTGTTCTGATGTTTATGTCCTTTGTTCTCTGCTTGCTACCAAGCATCTTTTCCAGCCATTCTTGTTATTGCCATAAACGTGTTCTGGAAAACACTAACTTAATAAGACTCCAAGGTGTATGAAAGCCTTCTGGAACGCTCTGCCCCACACAAGGTGGTCCTTCCCTGCTGCTTGATCTTGCTCAGCTCTGCATGCTGATGCCCAAACTAACTCAAATATCTGACTTCAGAGTATTAAAGCCTGCCTTGGGGCTTTCTTTTCTTTACTTCAGCTTTATTTGTTTTTTTCACTTAAAGGTGGTACAGGTCACTAACTACCCAATTCATGCTGACACTGAATTTCTGCTACCGTTCGTATAATTCCAATTGCTCAAACTCAAATGCTCCCTTCTTCCAAACAGCCCACTGCTTCTCCAAGTCCTTCCCTGCCTTGGCTCTAGGCTAGTCATTAAAATGGAAGGTATCTGGTTCTCCTCAGTTGGCACATGGGGCTAATTCTTCTCAAAAAGCAACTCCGATGTAATACATCTCAGTTCTTCCTCACACCTTGATCACTGAAAAAAGAAAGACAACTTGTTTTAATTTTTATTTGAAGATGTGGCATTTTGTAAATTCCTGCAACTAAAACCATATCTTGGATGGATTCTGTTTACGTGCTATTTTATTTCAAGTAAAATGAGATTCCTCACGGCTAACTCATTACATTTCCTGAGAAGTGCAAGTCAAAACCTGACGCACTAGTGAATTCCATTTCCCAGATAGTCCAAAAGTTTCAATGCAGGCAATGGTATCACGTCATGGAATTAAGGAATTGTCAGAATTGGAAGGGACCTCTTGAGATCCTCTAGTTCCACTCCCTTGCTAAAGCAGGATTACCTAAAGCACATCACTCAGGATGGCATCCAGGTGGGGCTTGAAGGTCTCCAGAGAAGGGGACTCCTGGGCAGCTTGTTCCAGGGCTCTGTCACCCTCACCCTAAAGAAGTTTTTTCTCCTATGCTCCAGCTTGTGGCCATTGCCCCTCGTCCTGTCACTGGGAACCACTGAAAAGAGTCCAGCTCCAACCTCCTTCAGCCCACCCTTCTGATACTTATACGCATTAATAAGGTCTCCTCTCAACCTTCTCATCTCCAGGCTAAAGAGTCCCAGCTCTCTCAGCCTTTCCTCATAAGGGAGATGCTCCAATCCCTTAATCATCTTTGTTGCCCTAACAGAAGACAGGGCAGAGATACTGTCAGACAGAAATACTTCATGAATAGGATTTTTTGATTCTTTGTTTACAAACTGCAAGTAGTATAGAAATATGTTTATAAAATATATATGATACACTGCAGTTTTCACAGGGTGCTTGAGAGCAAAAAGGGCAAATTTCCCAGTCTCTAGGAGCAAGATAGTGTTCTTGGAGGTCTGAGAGAATAAAATCTGCACAGTTTAGGTCCAACTGTTGAAAAGGAGGACTGGTCGGTCAATGGAATGCCTGGAACTGACCCTACAGAGAAGAAACCTTTTTTAAAGCACTAAAAGCTATTGAGGATGACTTCCTGCTAATGTGTTTGTTTTTGATGCTCCTTGTGATTGTTCAGGTTTCTGAGAAAACCTTGGTATCTACCTGACACAGGTCAATAAACTTTTTAAAAGCGACTGGAAACAGAAGAGAGGCTGCTCAGTTAAAGGCATTTTTAGGAGAATATTCCAAATATAAATGTGCTCTATTACTTCTTTTGTGTCCTTCCCTGTCCTGCCGAAAATACTCCTTCAATTTCCATTTCTCCCTTTAGTGTTTTGATGTATAATTTTTGATGCCTGATTTTATAACTCATAGTTGGTAAATATTGGTTAGGTCATTTAAAAAAAATAATCTATCTCCCTTTTGATTTATTGGAAATAACAAAACTTCAGCATTTTTATCCATAATTTTACTAGTTTGTAACATTTTTTTCAGAGCGAGTTGGTCAAAATTGCGTATGTTTTTAATCTGTTTGCTTCAATGTGGAGTCTGAAATATTTTTTAAAGTAAGATAAAGGATATACACAAACAAAATACTTTTGTCTGAAAAATCAAAAATTTTAACTTAAAAATTATCAAGATATTCCAACTTACATATTGCAGAAGGAAAATACATTTTCCTTATAAAAAGTATTAAGAGTAGCTAAGAATAAGAAAAATATTGTCAACCAGGATGTTAAAATACTGTCTAAATCATAGCAATTGTGGTTTGGTAATTTATTGTACGTAATCCAGAAGGAGTCCTTGTGACATTTTCTGTCACATTACCTAATGTGAAAGAGAAAAAAGTTCATTTGAAAAAACACCACTGTAGTCTGCAAGTCACAGCAGCATCCAACTCTACTTCCAAGACCTCCTGTTTACTGACATTCATAGTCCCACAGGAGTAATCAATGAAAATGATGAGATGGCTTTACCAGATTATTTATTATAAATAATTTATTTCCTACTTTCAGCTTTCTTCCCTGTTAGTAAAAATCATTGCCTACTTCTTGATTTAAAACATCATTTTGCTATGTGCAACTGTTTTCTTTTTTGCATAAATGAGAGAAAACTTCCCAGAATATTTGTTTTTCTAATAAAAAGTTTATTCATTCTTGATAGTATTAATGGATTTTTTTTTCTGAAAACTTTCTCCCACTGTCTCTACCCATTTCTTTAATGATTTTCAAAACAGGTCAGTTCCTGTTTGTTCCCAACAGAACATTATTTTGTCTTGTGAAAATTTTACACTTTATTCAGTTCTTGCAGAGTTTTAGATGAACATCTAGGCTTCTTCCCCAGGCATATAAAGAAGGTGATCATGGTATTGACAAGCTAATACATGGTTTAACTTGTAAATATAGGGCATTTATGAACAATATATGTCATCGATACCTTTAGATATTTACCTGTAGAAAATGTTAATATAGAGCTATTAACGGCTTGTTGATCTCTAGTCTTAGGAGAACCTGTAGATAAATTCTATAGCCACAATCTGCACAATACAATCCCTTATATATACATTACTTAACACCTATTGCTGTATGCACAGTCTATAATTATACAGTGTATAACTGTTCAACTTTTCTTGAAACTTATTTTAGACATATGTCAATCTTAATCAACCTGTGCTTCATCCAGCCTCCTCAATCACAGTGAGACTTCCACTGAGTAAAGAAGAAAGGGAAGAAGGAAATGTTATTCCATCATTTGTCATGTTGTGCATACTGCAGAATTTTTATTTCCCTAATCCTTTGCATATTTTTGATTGACCAATGAAAACACAGAAACTAATAAGTTGTTATTGAAAAGGTGACTATTCATATCTCAAGTACCTTTGACGATATCTCAAATATGTTTATTCTCTGGGAGTTCTCCCTGCTGCCAGCAGGATTAATACTTGGCTATGTTTTAATGATGCAGTTTTGATTTTCAGAATTATGTATTTCCTAAGGGTGGAAAAGCACTAGGTATGAGCTGTCTGCTGGTAAAGGTCAAGTTGTATATACTGTTTTCAGACAACGATAGCTAGAGAGAGGGAAAATTATTTTTTCTTTTGAAAAGACGAATGTAACATACAAGGAAAATGATGTATTGTTTGTATTTGCCACATTTTGAAAATTGATCTTCCAGCTGCAAAACATAAACCTGAGAAGACATTTATAGACAAAATATTTCCTTTTTTTTTCTTTTTTCTTGCAGAAAAAAACATTTATAGTCACACACACAATGAACACAGGCATTTGATAAGGCAGAAAAATAATCCTAGTGATGGTTTAGAAACTTTAATTACTTGATGAGATGAGGAAGAGTTTAGGACAACAAAAGGTGCTGGTGATGATTCTCCAGTCATGGAAGGAAGAGACAGTGCCAGATCTATTTACCTGCACCCTGTAATATGTGGCAAAAGGAGCTGGATTAATGCTTTGAGTCCTGCCTGTTTTGTAGATGGAGGACAGAGAAACAATTTGATCTGGAGGAGAGCTGGCAAAGTTCTCAATAATGTGTAGCCTCCTAAAGAGATGAGACATCTATTACGACAATGTGGGAGGAAACTCATGGATCATCAAATCAGACGTTTGTTGGGACCAAAGACAGCTCCAGAACATCTGCAGCAGGAAAACAGTTAAGATCAAGGTCTGTAACTCAGAATACAATGGTTATGGCTGTTCTCTGCATCACAGTTTGCCCGTGATAAGAAAGTCCTGCACAACACTGAGCCTGGGAGAAAAAGGCACTTTGACTCTGATGACACTTATATGTAAATATAATTTTGCTAGTTTTAGAGGGTTTTCGACCAATGGGAATGGGGACATGCTAGAAGGAAATGTGGGGTTTTGTTCAGTGTTTTCCAAGTAATCTGAAACCGATGAGTTTCACATTGCTAAAGATTGAGTAGAAATTACCAAATAGTCCGAGGAGAATCAGGGCAGTATGCATCTTGGCAGTAGCAATAGCAGCATCAAAGACAAAATCATGTACAGCAAATTTCATTCCTACTAGTTTTTAATTGCACATTGAGACAGAGGACTTGTGGAAATAGTCACAAAAATGATATTATATTTTTTTCTCTCATTGTATTTCATGGCTGTGGTAGCTTATCTTAGGCCTTTACTGACAGGCTTTCCTCTTTCAGTCATCTGGAAGGTTCTAGATCTGTAAATAAAATAGCTTGATTTGGTCTTACATGGTCATAAACTTCTTTGCTGTTGTAAGAAAATGAAAGGGTATTGTGGGTAGCTTAAGACTTTGTTTACTTTTACTTGCAGTAAAAAAACCCTTCAACATTAACAAACTTCAATTTTATCTTGTATGAGCCCCAAAGAAGTAATGTCCTATTAGCAGGCGTTCTTGATCTGTGAGCTCTTGACTAATCATATTCCTTTTCTTAGGGAATGTACTCAGTGAGTCACTGAGAACAAAAGGGGTGTAGTGAATAAGAAATAATGAGTAGTTTGTGAGCTGTATTTCATAAAATATACAAAGAAAATTTAAATTAAAATAAAATTCAATTTGCATTGTTCTATTATGCATATTTTGAGAAATACAGAGCCTATTGAAATACTATGTCAGTATAAGTTAAAATAACATTTAATTCTGACACTTCTACATAAATGCTCATAAGAGGATGCATACATATATATATATGATGCATTTTTTTCACATTGTTACTGAATAATGTTTCCTTCTTATTTTGTACTTGGAATAGTAATTGTTTTTCTGAATAAACACAATTTCTTGCAGAATAATTATAAATATTTGCCAGAAGCCTCCTGAACTCCTAAGCAAACACATTCACTTCTAAGAATGTAGACCTGACCATACATGTACTGTCAAATGGAAGTATATGCTGCTGCTGCCACTCTTTCTTTGCACATAAATCCTCTTCTCTTCTCCCTAGTTATTGAGGAAGTTTGTTTTCAGCTGGAAAAAAACCTTCCTTCCGGCTATTTGTAGTTGTGTTTCTTTCTTTTACAACTCAGCCTTGATAGAGGGCCCCAGCAAGACATAGAGATGAATATTTCCTTGCATCTGGAAGATAACATCCTGATCTTTTCTTAGATTAAGCAAGCTCTGATGCTGCCTGGAATGTCTTGACCAGTGCTTTCCTCTGGCTGGCCACAGAAATGAGTCTTAGCCATTTTCTTGTCCCATGTTTAGCAGTCAAAAGTGCCTTATTAGGAGAAGCACTTCAGCTTTCACATGAGTAATTAAAAGGCACATGGAAGCACATTTTCAAGATGCCACAGGTGTTACGTGAAAGTGGAGGTTACAAAATTGCTGAAAGAGTGAGTGAGTGACCTTCTACTCTGAAGGAAGCTACTTACCTGGCATTTTTACTACTTTTTTAGAGAGAAACTCAGAAAAAGGGTCAAAAGGGACTGATTTCTTGAATATTCAGCCTGCAGACTTGACGAACCTGAAAGCAATCAAGTCGTAAGCCTTGTGAAGTGTTGATTGATTCAGGCTTCTACAGGAAGACATTAGAAAAACCATCTCTGTAAGAGTTCAAGCTTAGGAATTTGTCATCTCGCATAAAAAGAGCTCAGTGGAAGTTACTGACTCCAGCCAGATCTTTCAGAAATGAATGGTGAGTTAAAATTTCTCTTTTGCTACTTACTGAACAATCTTTTGGATTAAAATGAGTATTTATTCTTCTGTGTCCTGAACTCTGGGGTTTGGAAGTACTCAGCCTGGAAAATTACAGACTCCATAAAGGCTTATATCCTCTGTATAAAATTTAAGGATCTGGGAATTGAAGCCAGATTTTCTCCAAGTGCATTCCTAGCACAAGATTTGCCCATTGAAACAGGAAATACAGAATCACAGAATGGCTGAGATTAGAAGGGACTCTGGAGGTCACGTGGGCTGACCCCCCCATTCAAGCAGGGCCAAATAAACGTGGTTGCCCAGGACCGCGTTCAGATGGCTTTTGAATGTTTCCAAGGATGGAGACTCTGTCACCCCTCTGGGCAACCTGTGCGGTGTTGGTCACTCACACAGTTAAAGCATGTTTCCTGTTGTTCAGAGAGAACTTCTTGTGTTGGACTTTGCACCCATTGTCTCTTGTCCTCTCAAAATCACCTCTTTGGGGACTTAGAAGGAATGCATGTTGTTTTCTGTGTGTGAATGGCTGCGTCGTGTGTTCAAGGGAGATTATTCTGACTGAAACTTAAAAGATGTTTTTTTGGAAAGAATTTTATCTGATGAAACAGACCAGAGATCTTTAAAAGCTCCCAGGAAATATCCAGTTGTCTTAAAGAAATTTTGTCTTGTACTAATCCATCCTGGTCCATCTTGTACAAAATGCTGAAACTCTGAGAGCTTTATGCCTACCAAAGACAAGGAGAGAAGGTGGCGTTCTAATTTTTTTAAAATGCATATAAGTACTAGTTAAAACTTCGTTAATCTGAAATAGAGCAAGAATTGGGAAAGAACTATCATGATGCAAGAAACTTTTGCTAAGAAACTTTTCTCATGGTACCTACTATTGAGGCAGTTGCCTCCTCAGAAGGTAATAGCTTCAGGCATAATTTTAGGATTCCAGGTTAAACAGCTCTTGTTATCTTCATTCACTCCTCAAGAGTTTGTGAGCTTAGTTCCGAAGACAATCAAATTATGCTAGAGTAATAACAGCAAGTTACATTCAAATATGAATGTGAAGAGTGTAATAGCTTGAGATTGCACCTAGGAAACAAATTGCTCTTTAACATTCACTTCATTTTCATTGTTGTATTTAAACCCATCTGTACTGAATCTCTCCTGTGGCAAAGGTTGAATGAAACTGACATTTCTCAATACTATAGTTATTGTACTAGTTTATTCACTTCTCTGAGATAAGTAATTATTTGAGATGGAGATGAAGCTGCCTGTAACGCTCACTGATTCTTATTTAGTTTCAAGCAAAAGGAATTTCAAGTGAAATTTACATTCTGATTTTCTGAAACAGAAAATATGTGAAAATGCTGGTGTAATCTATAAACCTTTTAATATAGGAGTTTCACAAGAGAAACAGAAATACAGGTTTCTATTGCTTACTTTAAGGGACACGGCATCCAGCAAGAGGCAATAGCAATTACATATTAGAATAAAAATAGAGGGTTTTCAGAAAGAGATGCTGAAGGAAATAACATTTTGAAGATGTGGTTTTATTCTATAGAAACAGCAGCAAGGAGTGTAATGCAGAGGAAGACAAAAATGGGCTATTTTCCTTTTTCCCCACTTCTTTCTTTTTGTAAAAGTCAATACTGTGTGTAAAGTATCCAGATTTTGGCATTTGATTCAACAGTGAACTATGATTTCTGCAAGGCATAAATTAGTATGGTTCTTGTCCTGGAAAAAGTAGCTTCATGGTTTCTGTTCTCCCTGTATAGGGTTGTGCATGCTGCCTCAAAATATGGTGTGCTTGCAGAGGTTTGAGACAGGACAAGCAGTAAGCAGGAGCAATGTTTTCCGAATTGGAATTCGCTACCACATGGATTGGAATTTACTCCTAGGTATGATGTGACTAGCTACGGAGGAAAACCAGCTAAACATACTGCAGTTGGAGGCTATTTCCTAGGCTAGATGCATCTCCTAAGTTTGAGTATTAAAACCTCAGGGCGATCCTGGTCTGAACCTTCGCAAGGGCCCCTTGCATCTTGGGTGGTATTGGGGATTTCTGCTCTGAGGTTTCAAAGAACTCTTATTCTAGAGGGGTCAGTGACACACAAGTAAAACTTCTCCAAGAACAGAGAAATCGAAACTAAGGATGATTATAACAAGATCTATTGAAGTTGGCTCAGTGTCCTTGTGCCTGAGGAAAGTCATTCAACAGAACCCATGTTCAGGCTCAGATCTGCCAGCCTCCCACCTCTTGGGAGGGTTGTGATAACTAGCTGCAGTTATCTTAGGTGAACAGGGCCTTCTTCATTCTGCTTTAGAAGTTTGTCTCCAAAATATATCTGTCCCCTGTTGCATATCCATGAAACACCTGTCATAAACATTATCTTGGTTTTAAACCTAAACAGCAGCTGTTGTTTTTTAAGATAATGATTTACATATCTGGAATCTGAACATTTCTGTGTTTGATCTCTCCTTTGTGCAAGTAGCTTCCTCGCTCAAATCTGTTGAGTTTCCTTCTTCAGTATATCTTGGTAATTAAAGTTAATATTGCCTCTTTAATAAGTAAGGAGAAATCATGGAGTGCAGAAAACTGTCTCTACAAATTCAACCCTGAGTTTGGCTGTGTGGATCTCTAGCATGCAGTTAGATAGTGTCACGTCACTTCATCTAAGTTTATCCTGTGTCAGCAAAGATCTACTCTCTGTTTTCTAGTGATTTATCTGGGATGAAACTCCACCTTTCTGTTTAAAAACTTTTTTTCAAATTACCATCTCCCTGTTCCCACTCGTGGTAATTTTGTTTTTCCCTAAGTAATTTGTAGGATTTTTTTCTGCCACTTCTAATAGTAGTCCTTACAGCGAGGCATATGATTTGGCAGAGTAAGAAACATTCTGTACTTCGAGCTGCAGTTCAACCTGCAGATTTTTTCCCAAAGTGCATTTTTTTAAGCTGGACTCTGCATAGTAAGAAGTCCTTAAGAACATTAAAAAATTCAAGAAATACAGCCACATGTATACTAACTGTAAGCAATGTATGAAAGTGGTGAAAAGGTAAAATTGCTTATATGAAAGTGAAAGGAAAATGTAGCTTTAACAGTCTATAACCACCACTCTCACTATTGCAGCATAGTCATGGTTTCGGTTACTGCACAAAACTTAGTCAGTAACACAGATAGTACATGTGCTTCACTTAGGAATGTAATACATCTGGCATTAAAAGTGGCCTGTGATTGAGCTCATTAAAAATTACTAAATATGAAATGGATTGTCCTTTCAGATATAATGTTCAATTAATAGAGTTCTATTAACATTGAGGTTGGAGAACAAGACAGGACTCAAAAATTAATTGACTGTTCAGTAACCTGTTGCATTTGAAGATCTGAAATGAACTTTCCTTTACGCTTAATGAGCTAGAGCTTTTTAAATTGGAAAAATATTTGTTATAGTGCTCCAGTTGCTAGCATTATAAATACCCGAGGACTCCTCTAGTTTAATTTGTTATGCTCTCATTTAAAGCTCACCACAATATATTTCAAATGGTAACATGTGAGCCAGGGGGGAAAATTGATCACCTCTTACGGAAGATTCTTCAGAGGTTGAACAAAACAATGATGCATGCCCGGACAAAGCTATAAAGCAGTCATTAAGAGCTGTTTGTGGTGGGTGATGGGTCTCATGTCAGAGGCAAGCACCACAGTTTGGAAAAGGTTATTTGTGCTCTGCAGAATCCATCTGAACAGGGACTTCTTGCGATATCTTTGAGATGTTGCAGTTTTTATTAGGTCAGAAGGGCAAGAGAAAAAAAGTAACAATGTATTTTGGATATGTGTCCTTGCTTCTCTTGCTCACATAAAATAAAAATACCTGCAAAACTTGTTTTTTCATTATCTTAACTTAGTAAATGCTCAATTGGGGTTTAAATACGAGGGTTGGTTAAATACATGTGAAACAGTGTTGGGAGGAATTAATTGTTGCCACTTCCAAATTTCTTCACGCATTAGGAAACAATATACAAGCAGAGCTCCAAAGTTGTCTTGCCAGGACAGTGGCCTGTGATTGAAAGTTATTTTACATTTTTGACTCTATATAAAGAGTATTGGTATAACTAGATAAATTGTCAAAGTTGTCAAAACTCTTGTTCATATCAATTTAAAAATAAAGTATTATAAATTGTGCTTCATAACTAGAAATTACAGAGCAGAATTTCTCACTATCATCAGGGGATTTACTTGATCATAAAGAGCATAAAATATACATGGCTTTATCTAAATATTAATGTTGTAGTTCAACTTTTATGCTTACTGCAGTTGAAAAAACATCTAAATCTTTAAGGATGTTTATCTTGTTTTATGCCTACACATGACTTTAAGGGAAAGAAAAGCATTAGTTCTGGTGTGCAGTAGAGATGAGTGAGATATTAGTTTCTTAACTTGAACTCCCAAGCCAAACATGTCCACGATTGCTATAGGAGCGTTCATCCTGTGACTGAGACCTTATAGATCAAGGTCTGCAATTGGTTCCAAAATTATCATAGCCAAGGAAGGAAAGCAGTCTTCTGTGCACAGATGGAGAAAGTAGGGAGTTAGTCTACTGTCAGAACATCTTCAGGCTTCAAGGAAAAGTAAGTAAGACAACTTCTTTATTGCTAGAATAGCAGAGTGACTGTGGTTGTAGCAGCCAGAACTTTCTCAACGCTGGGAATATAAGGGAATGCCATGACTGGAGAGAGGAAGGGGCATCCGAGGAAGGGACTGTATTGTCAGGTGTTGGTAAAAATGGGCCAATTACATCAAGTTTACAAATTCCCTCCCCAGAGACCCTTGAAAGAGAGGCTGGGGATAGAGCTGAGGGCTTGGGGAGAAGGAGGGTTTTGAGATGTGTAAGCTGGAGGTACTGAGGGGCAGGATTCAGAGTACAGCAACTGGAGAAGAGAGCATTGGGGGAAAAACATGCTTTTGTGTTCAGAGAAAGTCTGTTTGTAGCAGTGTGTGCACGAGGCAGCACAGAAGTGATGTCAACTGGGCAGCCAAGCTGCTGTGAGATTTTTGGGAAGGCTGCAAAAATGTGGAGGAGGTTGGGTTAACTCATTATCTTCAAAAAGCAGCTTCAAAAAAGAAGGCTGTAGAACACAGTCCTACTATCCTACTACAGCAACACCACCTCCTCCACAGAAAGTCATAGGAATGTATTGACTAAAAGGGTCACCCATGTATCTGCTGTTTCTGTCAACAGCGCAGTAACACTGTCTATCCCTCTGTGGGCCTGACAGTTTTGTAAACTTCTTAACCAAGCTGATATGTGTGATGAAGAGACTGTGTAACCCCTTTCCCACGACTGTATTAACCTGCCCTAACATGGAGCAGTTTGAACAACAAGCGTGGAAGTGATTTTGGTGGGCTGGAGTAGGAGTTCTTCATATTCACATTTAAATTGAGGAGATCAGACACCTAATGTCATTAAACAAGATTCTTATGTTATAAAGCATCTGTCTTGCAAGATATGCATTTCCTTTACAGTTACTGTGCTGTGTAATGCTTTAGTAACTAGTGAGTTCCCTTGAAATGTATGGGTCATCCTTCAATTGTCATACAGTCCTGTCACTTGATTTACAGAACAATATATACCCATCAGAAACAAAGCTACTGAATACCAACTTGTACTTTTTTTGTGAGAAGATAGTGGCATAGGTTCAAGAGTCTGGGTTTTTTGAAAATAATAAATTGATTGAGCTACTCATGCATAATGGAAGGTAGTTTTTCATCCGTTGTCCTTGATAGAAAGAGTTCTGCTGTCTTTATTGGGTGAGATGTCACAAGCCTAAAGCAAGAGATTCTCATCTATATCAGCACAACTGAGTCATTCAGAAGTAAGACTACTTCAATGCAATCTCTTCAGAGACTGACAGATCATGTCATTGATTTTTTTATTATTATTTTTTTTTTTTTTAATGGAGAAGTTATAACAGTAGTTCAATGGCAATGGATGAGCTGACTTCTTACTGAAAGAAACTACTTAAGAATGAAAAAAACCAATAATGGATTCTTATTGAGTTGATGAATTTGCAACCTGCTTATGATTTGTGCAGGAAAATATGGGCTCCCGGCATCTGCATTAAATGTTCTGGCATGTGGTGATTTGTCAGTGCTGTGACAGTTGCTTAACCATTACGGGATCATCAGATGCAATAAATATTTCATCATTGCACACAACCTACATCAAAAAGGAGTTTCTGATATTACAATATATCAAGCATATCTAATTTCAGACAAAACAAATTATTCAGATCGTAGTTGCTGCCACTTGTAATGTATTTTTACACCTGACTCTGGGTATGTACTGGAAAGTGTCATTAAGAGAAAGTGGAAGAAACTGTTCTGGTCTAGTCAAATTTTCACATTTCAAACTGTCTGTCCAAAGAACAGAGGGAAGGCTTGTGATATGTCATTGAACTGAAAAAAAAACCAACAAACTAACCAAATACTCATAGTGCCAAGATTCCTTAAATAAATAATAAACTGTAAATATATTCAGACATATACTGCTTGATGTAAAACCAAAGACAATTGGAGCACAGAACAGATACAAGCCAAAACAGTTGTAAAATGTAGCAGAAATCACAACTGATATCCTGATATCTAAACTGCAGATTGCCAGAGACAATTTTTTGATACGTTAGAGCTTCTTTTGCAAAGTCATATGGTACTTGGAGCTAATGGAATCCCTCATTGATTTCTAAGAAACTGAAATATTAATGAAAACAAGTGTGCTACAGGTCCTGTGTCAGTGGCATTAATTCTACAAATCCCATGGCATGTTAACAGGCAGATGTAACCAGAGGAATTATTATAATTGCCAAAATGTCATAATGCAGTTTAAAATTTATCGTCTGTAAGTGGAGATACATCAAGCTTGAAAAGGTAAGGTTTGTTTACACTGAGAGCTTAACATCCAAAAGCACTAGGAGTTTCTAGAGCCTTGTGGAATGGAGAAAAATCCTGTGCTGATATCTCCTTGCCGAACACTTACATCTAGTGGTACTTCTGCCTGAGCTGAAACTCACCTCCCAGACCGGAGAACAAGAGTATGGCTGAGAACTCACTCCATCGTCCATAAAACATGGAAAAGTCCATCGTCCTGCCCTTTGTATTCACCAGTTTCTTGGCAGAGGTAATAGAAATTAAGCCATATCTGGCTTTTTTTTTTTTTCTTTTCTCTCTCATCAAGAGCTTAGAAGCTTGAAAATAAAGCTTTTAAGACCAATTCTTGACATTTTAGAAGTAAGTCTTACTGTCACCCTCTGTGGTAACTCGTTCTTCCCTTAAACTGTAGCTGTCCATACCGTAATCCTAAAGGTTTAGGGTAAAAACCTTATTGCTATGGAGTTCTGCAATGGGGAAGGAGGTTGTATCTCTGCCATACAGGGGCTGAAAGGAGAAGATAGTTGCTTCTCACGTAGCCTGACAACTCTTCACGAGTAGTATCAAGTCCACTTTTGTGTACCTCCTACCACCAGAAGACAGCAGTGCTGCCTGCGTTCATGGTTCTGCACTTTTCAAAAGGCTGGAATTTTTCCTGTATGAGAGAATCGCAAACTTCTGATAAATCAAGGCTAAGTAGGAGTCCAGTGACTAGACTTCTCTCAAACTTACATCTGAAGAAAAGCATCATGATATGATTAAACTATCCAATGCATGAATTGCTGTAAAAGGCAGCCTTTGGCAAGTCATCAAAGCTGTTCCTCTGCTTTCTTTGCATTTCTAAGGATGTAGCTGTAATGGTGAGGAATGGAGATTCTGAAGGATGACTTCTCCCTCTGCATATTCCCCTTGTAGCTCTAAAAGCTTGCAGTAAAATGCTCTCTGTTAACATCTTACTCTTCATCAGTTCCACTAATGAACAGACTCTCTACTTCGCAAATAATGGCCAGTTAAGAATCAATTGATTGTGCTTCATGGTGAAGCGTTGCGCTACTGCAAATTCTACTAGCCAGGAGATTTTTGGCAGCTCTAGCCTGCAAATCTAGATATCTTTGCAGGGCTTTCTTGACAGTTCAGTGCACCTTAGTGAATGGTAACGAGCTCTTAAGTAGAGTTTAAATGTCACACCTCTGTAACAGGAAGACAAGAGTGCAATGAACCTGAATAGAGATCTGTGAGTTTACCACAAGAAATAGCTTCTGTTAAGATTTAGCTTCACTGTTAAGACCTGTTTCAGCTAGAGACCGCAATATTTCTTAACTGCAGATTAACACAATAGGTTCAAATTCAACAGACTCTGTGTGCTGATACATTTGAAAACATCTTCTATATGGCTGTAAAAAACCAATTTTCTTGTGTTTAATATAATCAAAATCAGATTGTTGTGTTTCATTTCTGTGTATAGATTTGCCTTTACATAGGTATGATAGGTAGATTTTATAAAGCTCTTGTAAAATTACTTCACTGACAAAAGATGAATGCATAATAATCCTAATAAATCAGTAAATGCTACAGAGTTAAAGACCTGTAACTGTGACCCCCCACATCTTCAGTTCAGAAAGAGTTTGTATTAATACATGAAGCTAACTCATACTGAGAAGACAATGCAAAACCCATTAGGTTAGTGACCTAGCATACCTAATATCAATTAAAGTAACTGTTAGTATAAATTGTAATGAAAATATATTTTTGAATACTGAAAGATATGTTAACAAGGAAAGCTATGAACCCTCTAGTTTAATATTAAATACCACTTTAGTTAAATACACAAGTGGTGGTAATAACGCAGAAGATAAGAGTTGGCAAATGAAGATGAGCAATAACACACAGTGCAAACTAGATTAAAACATATTGAAGATTTATGGTTTTCATTAAATATTACTTCTCAAGAATAAAGGCACTCAGTGACATGGTAACAAGGGCGGTCAATGGCCAATGCTTATAAATATCTGAAGGGTGGGTTGAAGGAGGATGGAGCCAGAGTCTTTCCAGTGGCTCCCAGTGACAGGACAAAGGGCAATGGGGACAAGCTGGAACGTATGAGAAAAATCTTTTTTACCCTGAGGGTGGCAGAGCCCTGGAACAGTCTGACCAGAGAGGTTGTGGAGTCCCCTTCTCTGGAGACCTTCAAGCCCCACCTGGATGCAGTTCTGAGTGATGTGCTCTGGGCAATCCTGCTTTATTTGGGGAGTGGGACTGGATGATCTCTAGAGGTCCCTTCCAACTTGGATGATTCTGTGAATTTCAGGACATTGCTATAGGCTGTGCATGTGTCAACACTCACTGCATAACTGCTTTCTCTGAGTTCTTCCACTGGACGGACATCTCTCAGATTAGTCCTTGTAATCTCTACCATAAACACACAGATAATAACTAAATCAGAAAGCTTTGGTGTCCCTTATCATTAGCAACTTCCAGGTGTCCACCTGCTCAGGGTCCAAAGACGCAGATCTGGCTCAGAAAAATATTCTCTAGGAAACAGAGTTACTTGATAGGTGAAATTGACTTGAACTAAAATAATTTAAAGTCACCAAATCATAATCATTTGGCACTCTTAATCACATAGTCATAGCCATTTTATATGGACTATTTTATAACTTAAAAAATCTGTGAATTTATTCTGGTTTGCATATATGTCCATGCCCCACGCAAACCTCAGCATTCTACAAGGTCTGACAACTGTTGATCCAAAAATTTAATCTCAGCCTCTTATCTGTTTTTGTTTTTTAGTTAAAGCATGTAAATAAATATAGCTTATAACTGTCTGAAACACCTAGGTAGTTGAGTGTTGGTTTTGGTTTGTTTTGTCATTGTTTTTTTTTTCATTTAAAAGATGTTACATTGTTCAAGGAAAGCTTTGTATCAAATCTTCATTATAGTTTGAATCTGTATACCTGTTCGCATCGCAACATAGGTCCCTTCACAAAAGCTAATTATTGCAGTTTCAGTGGCCTGAATGACAATTGACGACTTGCAGCCACTGAATCTGCAATAATTAGCTTTTGTGAAGCTTTTGTGTCAACAAGCTTCCAGTGTCTGAAGGGAGCTACAGGAGAGCTGGAGAGGGACTCTTTGTCAGGAAATGTAGTGACAGGACAGGGGTAATGGTTTTAAATTGGAAGAGGGGTGATTTAGATTGGATACTAGGAAGAAATTCTTCCCTGTGAGGGTGGTGAGGCACTGGAACAGTTAACCCAGAGAAGCTGTGGCTGCCCCATCCCTGGAAGTGTTCAAGGCCAGGCTGGATGGGGCTTTGAGCAATGTGGTCTAGTGGGAGGTGTCCCTGCCCATGGCAGGGGGGGTTGGAACTTGATGATCTTTAAGGTCCCTTCCAACTCTTAACCATTCTATGATTCTAAGTGGTCAACAGTGGTTGCAGCTGAAGTGCCCATATTTCCAAATACAGCTAGCTTAACAACATCTTGGCAAAAAGAAACGAAGTCTGTCACTAAAAACAAGAAGGATTTCTTTGTATATGTGTGGTTTAGGTTTTGGGTTTGAGGTTTTGGGGTTTGGGGTTTCTTTGTAACAGCTTAAATTAGCAGGTCTTTTTTTGAAAGGTATATCTGCTCTTGCTTTATGCCTGCAGGGATCACAGATGTTCTGCTGGCCATAGCCTTAACCATGAAATGTGAGGCCATAGCTGAAGCATCCTGGTATTTTACTTTCTGGCTACTTCTTCACCCCGGTCCTGTAGCACATCTCGGGGAGTGGCAGAACATCCATGGCAGGACAGAGACCACTTGTGTCTGGTGTTATCCTGGACGTGCACCCTTGTCTTGTTCCTATTACAGGCTGGTAAATACAGGTTTAGCTTATGTGCCTGTTATGTTTTGAGAAAACCCATCACAATTTATTGTCATGCAGACAATTATTGTATCAGTTTATGACCCCCTCCCCACCCAGGGAAGGGGAATTGGAGAGCGCAAAGAGGCACAAGGGTTGCAATGTAAATAGATTTAATGGAATAAGATTAAATAATTAACAACAATACTAAAGAACCAGTATTATCCCGACACTGATATAAGATTTACAAGAATTATACTCAGCCAGTTCTATCAGCAGAAACTGTGCTCTCCCAGCAGGGACAGCAAATGTCGGATACTGCGAGTGCAACGGCTTCGGGGGAAAAGGAGGCCTCAGGGGTCCGGCACTGGGGCAAGGAGTTGTCTGGGCCCGCCGCCATCAAGGGAGAGCCCCCTATGGAGAAAACTCTTTTAATTTATATTGAACATGATGTTCATGGTATGAAACTGTTGGCCAGCTTGGGTCAAGTGCCCAGGCCTTGCTCCTCCTCGTCCCTGCACCTGGCAAGGCTCAAAACCACTGAGACCTTGAATCTCACAGAGCCTGTCTGGCCATAAAGTGAATATTTTCATGAATTCAGACACTAGAGTCTTCTAAAAGTGCAATTTGCAATTTTCCCCAGCGTTAGAAGAAAGGTGAGTCCTGGGTCCCTTATGTGAGGCAAATGTGAGATGTATGAGAATAGGTGCTGAACTGCATCCCGCTAGAAAGGATTTTAAGGAAAAAGAAGCCTGCCACTCTCAGCAGAAGAGAGCCTGGTAAAACTTCCTAAGGAAGCCACAAGTCCCAGCTCACCATCTGTTTCTTTCTCCTGCTTCAGTAATACTCACAAGAATGGTGGCAGTCAGCTGCTTTGTTTCCACACTTTCTCAGAGTGGGAATGATGTTGCTTTTCTCTTTATACAACAGAGAGAAACTGCCCAGAGCCGGGAGAAAAGTGCCATCTTAATTTCTTTCCATCCTAGCCTGGAAAGAATGCCTCCAGCATATCTGACCTGCTGCTCTAGCTTCCCATGTGGGAAGCACCCAAGTTGCTTGATCTGGATACGACAGATGAGTTTCTGGCTGTGATTTTAAAATCATGACAGGAGAAGTGTTTCCTTATCAACAACTTCATTGCCTGTACATGAGAGTTGCCTTTTTGAATGAGTTGTGGTCACTGAACACATAAGTAGACAACTTTAAAAAAAAAAAAAAAAAAAACAAACCAACAACTATTTTTTCACCTACCAACCAAAGGAGTATGGATGATGCATACTGATGCAAGCTAAAAATCCAGACGGTTTCCCTGCAGTGGAGGGAAAAGGTCAGTAATTACACTTCCTAAATGATATGCTGTCTGCCCAAGTTACAACTTTGCAGCTCTCCCTAGAGTTTCAGACACAAATTTCCAGATACGATTGCCCCTTTGACACTATGCAGCTGCATTTCAGAATGCCTGAACTACTGGTAAGTAATTGTTCTGTTTTCAGACTGAATCCTTTTTCCATACCTGAACTGGCTGTGAACAAAAGCACTCAGATAAAAACTGTTTGCTGCTAGTATTTGGTATTATAAGATAGCTCAAATGAGACATCAACCAGAGAATGGCTATTAAACAGCTATTACTTTGCAGAGCGAAAATACTGAGATTAGATTCTATCCCTTTTATGTTCCACTGTGGGAAAAGGATGCCTGATTGATCAACTTTTTTGTTGCTGTCCTCCTGCAAGTTTTGAGGCTCTCTTAGAAGACTGTTTATTCAAGCCCAGTGACTGGAAAGTCAAGCATCAGTTTGCATTGCAAATAGGTAGAAAACTGATGGATCATGCCTCTGTTCCAGTACATGTTCTTTGAAAAGCCTTGTGGTTTTGTTTTCCACAAGTCTTCTAAAAACCTTTGATAGAAGAGCCACTTGAATAGATAGACTTGTTCTGTAAAGGAGTATTGCATATTGAAAATTGACTTTATAAACAGCCTTATGAATGTTTGTAATACTTCAGCCTGACTGAACAAAATGAACCTCTGCAACGTTATTAGAAGTGTGTGCTTATGTTATTTTTGTTGTTTGTTGACATGTGTCTTTCGCTTTTAAAGCTGTAGACGTAATAGGGATCACTGCACTACCGCGATGACATTGTTTATGAGGTAATCCTAGAACTTTCAACTCTTATTTCTGATCGACCTCCAAGCCTCTGCTATGACACTTTGCTGCTCAGATCTGTATTAAATTGCAAGCTTCTGTTCTTATACTTTTGCTTATTACATCAAAGGGTTCTGGAAACTTCTCTTGGGCCTCAAATGTGTTTTAGAGTGCTGCTGCCAGAGGAAAGGTTGAGAAGGAGAAAAGAAAGAAATAAAAGGGGAGACATTAAAAAGGTTATTTTTTTTTACCTTACTGGAATTCTGACTGAATAATGACTTCACAAGGATTATTTTGCTTTCCTTTATTAAATACTATTATAAAGTTGACACAGGTTTAACTACAGGAAACAGATATATCCTTTTTTAACCTAAGCATACAATTTTAAGTGACCAAATAAATGGAGAGGCAGGGAGCAGGTTTAATCAAAGCTGTAAAAATGAAAAGAGTGTGTATGTAATGCATTTTTGTTCATTTTTAGGTAGTTATCCTTTGATATGGTTATTATAATTCTAAATTGTGCCAGGAAATTGAATTACTTCTACCTAAGATCATGAAAATCCATTAGTAGTATAATGTACCAGGAGCCTAAAAAAATTGCTTTTCTGCTTAGCTGTTAAATATGGTTGAAAGGAGTTACCTTTGTAATCATAATGCTTGATCTGAGATTATCCAGGAAGGTGAAATACAGTGAAATGAATTGAGGGGATTGGAGAAGACTGATTCTTTAAACAAATGGACTTCAACCTTTACTAGTGGTTTATATGGCTACATGTAGATCAGCTGTTGACCATACAGCCCCTATTAACATTAGATAGTTAATTCTGTTCATAGAAAAAATTACTATCATGTGTACAGTTAATACTTAGTTAACCTACAGCCTTTTTTGATGATGCTGGAATATGAAAATCTAGAGAAAGATCGCTTGCTGATAAAAAAAAATTAGGTCCCTTTTACTGAAACTTTGGGAAAAGAATGTTCCGTGTCTCTTACTACCATAGCTTGATCTTTGCTGGATTGAATATGACAGATTTTTTTTTTAAAGGTAAAGATGCTTCTGCTAATCAACCTGTAGTCTTTCATAATCTGTGAGTGGCAATAACTTAATCCACAGCTAGTTCCAGTCACTGCCAGTGGGAAGTTGGACATGATAAAGCATTAGTGATTTTCATCTGTTAGTATGCTTAGTGTTTCATTCAGAATCTCTCCTCGGGGAGGGAAAATGTGCTGGAAATTTTCTAGTGTTTGCTCATTTGGCTTGCTACACATGCAACTGTCTGATTCGCATTCAGATTGCCTGCAAACAGAAGTGGTCATTTAAGAATAAGTCTCATCTGTTTGCAAATGTGACCCTTAGCTATGACTTTACCCGCGGGTTAATGCCACACTGATGTTAATGGAAAATGTTCATGCAGACCAAAGCTGAGCTTTTCAGGGTATGACAACACAACAGCTCTTCACGTTTGGAAGGATGTCTTTGCAACCAAAACAGAAAAGTGTTTTTTTTTCCTCTCATACTTACATATTAAGAGGTGACAATGTTTATCTAACATCAGGCAGTTCTAAGTTAAAAGTAACAGAAAAAAAGATTGGCCATTCAAATCCAATTCTTCTTTATTTATAGTTCTTTAAACAACCTGGCCATATCCTACTTTCAGCAGGATCACAGGTTTGTTGTGCACTTGCTTAAAATACAAAAAAAAGGAGTTGCAGTGAAAAAAAAAAAAACCCTGTCAGTTGCAGTTCCTGTTTGATACTTATTTTGGAAACAATCCACAGTAAGGTCAGGAGGAAAAAGGTGGTTTTAGTTACAGAGGCTGCTAAATACCCCTCTGGAGATTCTCATTCTGCAGGAGAATTCCTAGAAGGTTTTGGGACACTTCCTCAAGAATAAAGTTTTAATGAATACTCACTAATAGCATGTTCCCTGTATTCCACATGCCGGAACTGATCTAGCTAATTAACTTAACAATAGCCTGAGACTCAGCAGAATTAGGAAGCTTTTCAGCAAACCAAAACCACATTTTACGTAATAAAAGTGTTTCTACTAGTATTGGGAGTATAGTTTCTTAGCTGAAAACCAGTTGCAATCAATCACAAACTCCACCTACAGGGCTGATTAAATACGTAAAATGTACAAAGAGTCTAAAAAATTAGATTTTTCACTGACAGTTATAAACCTCTCCAATGCTTTTACCAAGTGTTATTCTATCCAGTTATTTCTGGATATTCTACGTCAACACTGATGGATGCTTGAGGAAGGACTTCACAGAACGTTCTGTTTTCTACACTAAAATCAGATAGTTCTCTTATTCTCAAAGCTATTTTCACAAAGAACATGTGGGTATCCTTCCATTCAAAAGGAATGACCCTGATGTGAGCAACAAGGTGCTCACTGAAATTTTCCACAAATGCTGATATCAACACATGCTTTAACACTTGACTGTGCACAGCACTGAGGATACTCAAAGTTTCCTTTTTCAGGATATCATCCACCTACTGTAACTCAACTGTTGCTTCTCCTTTGGAGTATTTATTACATTTCTGTGGTACATTAGCTATAAAGTATGATTTATTATAATTTCCCTTATTTATCTTTAAGTTTTATATTCATTAGAAATCTATATTTTAATAATAATAGGCTATTTGTTCAGCCGTCTTTTTAAAAAGTACTACTTGAAATAGAATATAATTGGAAATAGATCAGAAAGTAAAGTAACACAAAGACTGCCAACTGTTATTTCTATTATGTGCTACTAGCATCTCAACTAAGATTCGGTGCAGAACTTTATCAACTGGAAAGCTTAATTTCTGAGATTAACTTCACCATTGCAGTAGCTGTGTGTATGTTACCATGGAAGCATACTTGAGAGGGAAAACTCAGATGCAGAGAGGGAATTAACTCTCTCAATGTAGCTGGAAATCGCTTTTACAATGCCAACCTTCTTCTTATATAAAAATCTTTGTGAAACTGTAAATCCAGACCAATAACCATTTCATGATTAGCCCCAGTAGCAGGATAAAGTAGCAATAATCCACCAGCTGTCTATAGAATTGAGCTTAATCTATAAAATGGATCCCAGGCAAGGGTTCACATTTAGGCCAGATAGGGAAAACCACTGTAGCAGAAAAGTGTAATGCCAAATCACATAGAAAAAATAACATGGAGTACTGATATGATTGGCAAAGTGTTTAGGGTGGGGGCAGGTGGACAACGTATGTATAAAAAGGTGGTTTTGTCATTTGATTCTGTCTCTTCATGATTTCACTCAGCTTTGACCCTGGAAGTGTGCATTTCAGTAGTGTCTTAATGTTCTAGGGACATAATACTTTAGTTAAATTAAGTTTAAGCTGAAAATGACCGGATTACGATATATCTGAATGTGCAGAAGTGCACTTGGTGTATTTTCTGTGCTTTGAGACAAGTTCACTGCCAGTCTAAAGGAAATTTGAAAACGGTTAAAACAAATCTAAAATACTACTCTGTAAAAATCTTGCTGAAAAAAGGTAGCTTTGATTGGTACTGTTGTATCACATTTCTCCTGTGTCATTTAGAAAATTTACTTATATTCAGTTAACTTTAGAAGATGCTGAGTATCTCTCCTTTAGCATTGCTATTTTAGCTGTTAGACCAGATCATTGCTGATTTCTCAACATACATTCCATCCTCTGAGCACTTATTTGTGGGGTTTGAAAATGATCTTTACTTACTGGAAGCAATTTACTCTCATAGACTGTTCTCCAATGCAGTCCTCTTGTTAGGAGGGTACAAATGCACTCTGTTTGTTGTTTGCTATGTGTATTAAACCACAGAATGTGTTGAACACGTTTTAATTATATTTACTGTTTCAGTATTGATCAGGCTCTTGCATTCTCCTCTTTTGTCTTCAGTTTCTGGCTGGTGCATGAACACCCTCCGTCTTCAGTGAGATGAAGGTTAAGGCTGTGTGTCAAGACGGACATCCAACTAAAAGCTGAAGAATTCATATGAAAGGTCTGAAGTGTAATACTTTATTTCTGTGCAGTAATCCAGAGGATGTGTTGTACAGGCCTGTGCTAGTGGAGAAAGAGCTACATTCCCTGGTAAATCCAGCCACACATCCTATAAAAGAAGATATTTTTTTCTCTTGTCCGTCACTTACACTGCAATGTGTTTGTTTGCCTGATCTCAGAGCTTAAAACACTACAATGAAGTATTTAATCACTGTAATAGCTTCCTCAACATGAACTGAACTAGACAGCCTGTTGGCAAAGACAAATGAGTCACAAGCCAAAATTTTAAATACGTGGAAAAAGGAACTACAAAAACAAAACAACAAAAAAAAAGGTTCAGCTTCTCTCCCTTTTTATAACAGACATGAGACTAAATAGCTGACAGAAAGTGTTGAGATGTTTGTTAACTCCACAAATAGTTTCCTCCTTTTAATCTGTCTGTTCTGCTGTTTCATTCCATTGCATTTGAGTCTATCACTAAAGCTGAGCTGGGGGTCATTATGACTTAGAGCTTATCTGCCCCCTTGGAACTGAAAATGAACTTTCTAGCTGACTGGTGGCTGAGTCTGGCAGAACTTAATCAAATCACAGGTCATAACTAGAGGTACTGGAGGTCACACAGAGCAACCTCCTGCCCAAAGCCAGGACTACTGCTGACTGGGTTAGCTGTGTCTACGTCTAGTCAGATCTTTAAAATCTCCTACAAAGGAGATGGCACAGTCTCTCTGCGTAACCTGTTCTTGTGCTATCCTTCTCTATTAATGAAGAAGTTTTTCCAAATCTGAACCTCTGAAAGAACAATCTGTGACTGCTGCTTCCTCTTGTATCGTTTGGCACTAGCCAGAGGCATTTGGCCCCATAACCTTGGTACCTCTCTTTAGGAAACTGTACATGCCCCTTGTTGTTCTCTAAACAAATGTAACCAGTTAGCTCACTCCACCTGTCCCTGTAGGGAACCTGTCCACAGCCTCTGTCCATCATGGCTGCTCTCTGCAGGACCTTTTCCCACATCGTTTTCCACCTGGGAGGCACAGGACTGGACACAGTATCCTAGGGTGTCCACATGAGTGCTGAGCAGAGGACAAATAATAGCTTTCCTAGGTCTTCTGGCGATCTTTCTCCTAATGCTTGGTTTGCCTAATTTGCAATAAGACTTTAATGCATAGTGGATTGAATAGATTCAGAATAAATTTGGTATGTATAGCAAGAAAAGAACTCTAAACAGGTGAGTGAACACTAATTGGGATATTAGTTTGCTTCCAAGAGGAACTACAAAGCAGGATTCGAGTGAGGCCAGTGAGGTGGGATTAGACTCTTAGGGAGCTCCTGTTCCTCCATGGGGCCAGTGGAAATCACCAGGAGATAAAAGATTGAAAATGAAACAGATTGTGTGACAACAACCTTCATGTCGGAATGGAAGACCGGGTAATTTTTAATCTTCTTCCCAGGAAGACTATATAGCATTGTATCCACTTAAGTTAACCTGTGTCTTTAGGTTGTTATATAAAGTATGACAGAGTGCTTGTCCAAGTCAGATTTTATGAAGTTCAATAGTTCTTTTTTGATAGAGGGAGAACACACAAGTGGACACTAATGTACCAATACTGAAAATGAAGCAAAAGCAAGGACAAAAATGAACACATAAAACAGGAAGAGCAAGTGGGTTTCATCTAAACAGCACAGGCTGTGGGTGTGTTGTAATGAGTTGTTATTCATCAGAGGTTTTCTGCGAGTGTAATAGCACTCAGTCTTTTATAGACTCGTATTCTTTTCCAGAAAAGTAGTGTTCCAGGACAGGATCTCGTCTGTACTTTTGCAAGGATTATGGTCTGTGTGCGGAGGGATGGAAATACACGTCTGAACATTGCTGACAAACCACACACCGTATCTAATGCTGTGAATGTTGTACAGAGTCCAAATTGATTTTGGTACTTTCAGTTTTCAGGAGTTTGTGCTAACTGAATTAATTTGAAAGGGAAACTCCTTTTTACCTTGATGCGATTTGCTGAGGAGGCACCGGGGATGAAGTCTGGGCAAAGAAGCAAAGCCTATTAAAAGTCATTAAAATGAAGGGTCTTGGTGAAGAACATATTGCTTCTGTGGACTGATGAAAACTCACTGTGTGGGAAGTCATCTGTGATAAAGCAGTAGATAGCATGTTCTTAAATGGGAAGTCAGGAGTCTGCCTAGTGGAACAGGCAGTCAGCAAAAATGCACTATTAGTCTTTGAAACTCTTCTCGCTTGGGAAAAAAAAACTTCCATATGTGAAAATGCTCTTCTGTGTACCATGTCTAGGTAGAAGTTACACCCTTAGCTCTGTACTATTATAAGGAGCGCTGTAAGTTTCTCACCTCACTTCCTAAATGAGAGCTCAATCTGGGGGAGAATTTACATGGGAGCGGCAGAGTCAGGCAAAGGAAATCCATTCTGTAACATCCCCTGCTGCACAGCAGAGTCCTTTTGCCTTCCGCTTACTCATCAAAGTGCTCTAACAATAAAAAGAGATGTTTCACTCAGGCTATATCTGCTTGGGAAGGAAGGTCAGGTTAGTTCAAGACCTGGGATTTGATCACAGCCAGTTCTCATTGCGGTTATGCCAGTGCAGAGAGCTGCCGTCTCTGCTGCCTGCCAGACCCCCTCCCCATGCTTTGTTGTAGTTATGTCTTCCCTGCCCTTGAATTGCTGACCCAGGCTGTGACCAACCCCAGACCCCAGCTGTGGTACCAACCCTCCTCAAGACTGGCTTACTGGGACATGGTGGGGCTGCCCTTCATGGAGAGGACAGTATGGTCCTGCTGGCTTGTGGGCATCCACTGCCCCACCTGGCCTGTGCCCAGTGGCTCACCCTGACTGAGCTTGTCCTAACCCATCTAAGAAAGAAAACAACAGGATTGGTTCAAATGGGAGGTCTCTGGTGACTTGGTTCTTCCTGACCAGGCTAGTTTGGGGGAGTGATGAGCTCAGCTTGTAGAGAGCAATGGTCTCTCAGAGGGGGAAACTAGTGAGCAGCTGGTAGCACACTAGAGTCGAAACTGTGTTCACTGGCATACTCTTGCCAAGAAGAGGATGTATCTACACCCTTAGCCCCAAAATGACATAAAGTGTCATCTCAACTGCTACCTAACCCAAGAAATGGAAAGCCAGCTGGATGAGGGTGTTCCTCAGGTAAGCATGTCCAGGGCTTCCCCACTGAGAGTAACATGATGCTGTCATTTAGTTATAGATATACAGGTCCTAAACATTTCTCTGCATCTTCCATCAGGACCCCTGTCTGGACATTATTTTTACTGTGTCTAAGATACCAACTAGAATACACAGCTCATAAAACACAGCTGTGGTTAGTTCCTTTTAAAACCAAAGGAAGTGGTACCTTAGTTAAGCATGACACATTCACTAGAGCACCAGGCCATGGGGTTCAAACTTGCCTGTACCCCAGGGATGATATTCCATTTCTGACCCCTAAATTTTCTTTTTATTTTTTTTTCAGTTTTTATAATTTGCATTTCTATACAAAGAGTGGGTAAATGTGACTCATTATATTACCTTTGAGTATTAAGACAATGTTATTTTTCTGCTGCCACCTTAATACACCAAATAAGACTTGCTCTTCAGTCTTACGGATCTCAAAGTAGGCTGTTTCCTGGTATTGTGAAATAGTTTCAGAGGCTCTTATACCGGAATGTTTATTATCACTAATGGAAGTGAGATATGATGTATGAGAATCGAGTCTGTATCCCCAAAGAAGTGTGTGTGAAGTGACCTCTACAAACATTCTGCAGCAGAGTTTGTGATGTATCATTTATTGATGGACAACAAACCCAAGTATTTAATTTGTGCTTCTATTCACAATAGAGATGTAACAGTTCCCCAGGGCATATTATGAAAGAAACATGCTGAGAACTTTCATTTTTTTCAGGGGTGAAACTCATGATATGTGATTTTGAAAATCTAATCAAAATTGCCTTCTCCCGCGTTTTCCATTTTACGCTCTCTCAAATAATTTGCATTGTTTCACATTCTACCACTGATTTTCCAACAAATTTTCATGACAAAATTCAATCTAGAATGAAATATTTCTGCAGATAAATCACAGGAATTGAAAACAAGTCTGCTTAGTTGCACCAGTACTGCACCCCATCATAGGTATAACTGCTATGTACAGATACTCATCAGTAGGACGAGAAGTCTAAAGGGACTAAAGCAAAATAATTTTTTAATGTCTGCAGAGCTGCACGCAGTTTGCAGCTATCTCATCACTAGCACATAAGTTATCAATAGAGCTACGTCAGTGGAGACAAAACACAACCAAGCTATACTGAGCAAAAGCCAGCCAAGTTAGTGGAAACTCTGTGCATACATAGTTGGAAGTTTCCCCATTATTAAGTCCTGCAGTCTTTCATTTTTTGGCATACAATTTATATAACTAGAGTGGAAACAAATTATTTTTCGTTAATATTCATCACAGACTGTTTTCAGCAGCTCTATACAAAAGAACACTTACAAACGTATCACCCTTCTTCAGCTTTTTCCAAAGTGTCCTTAACTCATCAGGTAGTAAACAAGATTATTTTCTTTACACTTCAGTGGGTAAGATATTGCTTTGTGATGGCTGGCCAACCTACATGGGGATAAAAAAATGTAGCAGAGCTCACCTTCAGCCCATTGATGTAAATGTTGAGTACATTGCTATAGCAACAACCCAATATGAAGAATTCACTAGTTCTTCCCACTGGCTTCTGTTAAATTACTCAGTGTTTTGGAGGGGTAGGAGATGGATTTGGTTGTTCTTGTTCAGCAGCTGGCTCATAAAAAAAATAATTGTCCCCCTTGATGTGATCCCAGATGGGCTTGGGCATGTTAGTGCTACCAGACTTCAAACTCAGACACTTGCAAATACAGTTGAGAGCCCTGTGATTCTGCTGAGCCATCACCTAATTCCAGGGAAACCTAAGGCCTAAGCCCTGTTAGAGCCTATATTCTGTACATGCCTAAATAGACGAAGATTTGCAGCCCTGCGGAAAAGAATGTAGCATCCCTCCTGGTGGTACCCACGGTGGTGGGGGAGCTCTAGGCCACAGGAGTTATTTATGCAACAGGACTGAAGAAAATCCACTTTTTGACCCTGCTTCTGAGGATGCCCCGAATGCCTTTATGCAGGAGTGCTGTGCTTTCTGGACTTGATCACTGCTCTGTGGGGAGCTCATCTGACCAGCTCAGTGGCAAAATTAAATATTTGAGATGGCTTGACTGTACTCCTGAACACAATTTTCTCGGTCTTGTATACTCCCATAGTGTGATGTTTGGAGATCTCCATCAAAATGAGAGGAAATTGAAAAACACAAGTGTCTGCTGCTTAATCAGTCACAGATTTTTCCTCACTTTTTATTTAAAATGCCCATCAGCAAGAAGGCATGTGGAAAGCAGAGAGAAGTGGGGTTTGAATTGTTAATCTACAAAGAAATAAGACCTCTCGAGCCTAGAATTTATATTAAAAGTCAGTACTTATTAACAAATTGTGCCATACCTCTGCTCTTATATCAGGAACTCAAATGCAGGCTTGCACTAGTGGAGACATTGGTGCTTTAACCTGCATCAGATTCTTCCACCAGGAGAGAGATCAGAAAAGTTATCAGGGTGTTATCACAGTCATGCTGTGACAATGAGGTCAAAGTACAGCAGCTAGAGAAAGAGACAAGAACGTGCTTAATTTGTTGGATTGTTGAAGGCTTTTTTGGTGGTGTGTTGGTGGGGGTTCTTTGATGAATAGGAAAAATAAGTGGTTTATTTGAGCAGTTCAAGTGCTCAAACATATCATTTCTGGGCCAAAACCGAATGAAGTGACCTCATCTTGAAGTGCTGGTTGGTGGAGTATCCTCCATACCTAATCCAAAGCCCTACTCAATTCATTAAAACCTCAGTCTCTAAATCATGGTGTTACTTGCCTACACTCCTTACCTGGTGCAATGCATAAGGAAAGTTAGCAGAAATTCTTGGAAATTCTCTGCAAATCCTTATCATCCTTAATGCATAATTAAATATCCCCAAATAAAACTGTTAAACATATCCATGTAAACAAAGCCAAAACAGATATTCAGAAAATAAAGGGGTTTTTCTACACAGAATGCTCTTCCCCTCTTTCCCACTGAATATTCTAGAATTGTCTTCTTTCACATTTCTCGGCATCTTCACCGGATACATGTTGGATTTAGCAACAGATGCTTTACTGAAGCTCCAGTCAATGACAGTTTAAAGCAAAAATGGATACACTTCTTTAGGATTAATTTAATTAGTGGCTCATCTGCTTCAAAGTTCTGACATTAACAAGAATTATGAATACACGAGTGGGAAGAAGGATGCTTCCTATTGTCCTCACCAGCCCCCTCACCATACTTAAGAGACCTGCCTTACTCAACCTTTAATCCATGACGGAAGTAGTTCTCAAATGAACAACACTCATCTTCTGGAATGACTAACAGATAAGCACAGGTTTGTTTTTTTTCTCAGACGTCCTTGATTCATGTTATCCACTTAGCATGTACTTAATTCCTCCTTGCTCCACCGGAGCACTGCAGTTTCATTTCAGATTCAGAAGTATTTTGACACCCTGGTTAAGGAGTAAAAAGCTGGGCTTCGGTTTTCTATTTGTTTCAATAAATATAGTACAAATACTGTATGTTTTTCTCTTACCCTAGGCAATCATCTTACGTGGGGAAGGGTGGGGTGGGGAGGAGAAATTGTGTTTTCACTTGACAGTTTGCATAGAATAAGCTTTATTACATTATCACATTGGTTATAACATATATTGTTAGTGTGACTGTTTTATCTGCAGTAAGGCATGAGGAAAAAACTTGATATGCTGTTGTTTATATAGAGGTCTCTTGCATTTGTGGTGGCTTTAGAACAAGGAGACACTGATTTTCCGCAGTTTAACTGTAGTAAGTGTAGACATTTCCAAGCTAGTTTTAATCTTGCTAACATGAGCTGACTAAATCTTTTAGTATCTGGTACACAAATCTGCCAGCAGCCCTGGCAGCATGGCTATCTGGCTGGCTTGAGAAGAGCCCTCTATCACTCTGGTGTAAGACATTAATTCACTGCATGAAGTAACCACCCAAACATGCTTGTGGGTATGTCTGGTTTTGCTCTCAACAGCAATTTTTAGTTGAGATGAAGATACTCTCTGGGTGGGGGTGGGCACCGAGCGTGCAATAAGGTGTCCTGGCATCTTCATGAGAATTTTTTCTAACAACCAAAGTCCACACAGTCATTTCATTTACTGCTTTACAGCTTTTGCAGGTTCATGAATGGCCAAGGACTCTCACTGGATTACAGAAGATGAGAGGAAACAGGATGCCCTAACTTCAAGTATGTTTAACCTACAGTTACTCAGCTGACCCATTGTCACACTTGTTTCTTTTTAGAGAGAGGAAACTGATATTATTTCAGCTTTGTTTGCTTTTCAAAGACTGATGTGAACGCCTAAATTAGGCATTGGTTTGACAGTATTGATTCTCTTCAGGTCTGAGATGGACTATCAGGACTACAAAAATCACAAATTTATAAGCCTACTGATAGCTTTTGTATAGTTGCTGTATGGCTAATAACTGCTCATCCTCGTGTTTCCAGTGGGTGACGATTGCATTGCAATAACTGTTGCTTCCTCTTGTCCTTGCCAGACATTTTCTCTCCATGACACTCTGTTTCTCAATGAAAGCAAAGTGGTTTTCCAAAGTGAGCAAGTGTTACAGGAAAGACTCATGTTGGGCAGTTATTTTTCATTTTGAAGAATCTTTCCTTTGTATAAAGCAAGTGAAATCTTGATACATTGTGCCTGAATTGACAGCGTTTGTCACAAACACTAAAACTCTTGTCTGTGCTCTTGTATCATGCCTCAAATACTGCAACACCATCTTCTTTAGTGTCAAAAAAAAGGATATATTTTTACAGACAGTTACTGAGCACGCTTCCTTTCGAGAGGTCTGAAAATGTTCTTCAGAACAATAGGCTATAATTCAACTCAACTTCCGTCTGTAATTGCTCTTAAAGATACTGATGAACGTTCCAAGTTGTCTAATTTTCTTCATCTTTTCCTAGCATAGGGGAATCCTGGTGCATATGAAGGGGCTTTTTGGTATCAGTGATTCCATTATCTCCAGAACAATAGGCTAAACATTGTTATTTAATATACTTTTTGAGACTGCCTCTCTATTTGGGGAAAACCTTATTGGTATCTGTCCCCATTCTACCTGCATCTTTCAAGTATTTGCAGACACTTACAATAACCTTTAGTCAGTCAGGATCTGTCTAAATTTTTAGCTGCCAGATGCTTCTGTGGCCCAAACCTGCACTGGAAATAGAGGAAACCTGGATCAAAAAAGGAGGCCTTGGAAGATATTTTGACATTTGACATCTTTAAACATTCTTTATCCGTATGGGTCAGCATCATTCTCCAAAGCATTCAGCTGTCTCACAGAAAAGGCATCACATTGCTCTTCTGTAGTTAAGAAAGTTAAAACCCTCAGTAGGTTACATACAAATATATAAGCATGTCACATCATCACTCTTTACACAGCTTTAGACGGTCAACCATGATCTGCCCTCATATTTTTCACTTTTGTTCTCATAAATAAACTGCCTTTATCAGCTTTTGTTGTTTTTTTTTTCTGTCTTCCTTCTAGTCTGCAAATAAATCCCTTCAGTACAAGCAACTAAGAAGGAAATCCAGAGGACTCCTCAGTATTGGCAGAGCCCTCTAGAAAGACAGCTCCTGGGTTTAAGGGTGCTGGGCTTTATTTTCATACCACTTGGTCTACTACATCACTCCATTGCATTACAAATGGAAGACTGATTAGTTTGTAACATTGCTTTTATTGCCTGGCTTGACCTGCAAATATGCTTTCCAAAAATACAGTTAATTAGCACTAATGTTTTACATCATTTTGTAAGTGGTTCTGACTCTCCTAATCTATACCCACTAGCATTTTGGCTGTCAGAGGCAGGCATAGCTTCTCCAAGCTTAGAAAAGTTCTACTATTGTAACATCCTACTATTTAACTCTGCAGGTCATTAATAAAAATGTCAGACAGCTATCAGTCACAGAAGACTACTCCTGCACTTCACACTATTTAAGTAAGCTGCCCTCAGTTTCTCAGTCTTTTAGCTAGACCCATGTATAGCATTTTTTGCTATAGCAAAATAGCTTATTTGTCCACATTTACTTGAATTACCTTTCAAGCTACTCTTTTAAACCTAAATGAATTTTTGAGCTGTTTGATATTACTGTTGTCCCGTTAATTTACTAATTTCAATATCAAGGAGGCATTAGATTGTTTTGTGAATGTTTTCCTTAAAATTACTGAGTTCTATCAAATTCAATCTCAGTATGTTTTACTTACCCATAGCTAAGTAAACAATCTTTGAAACCACAGGGTTTCAAAATTGGAGTTTGACTGTAAAATAAGTTTTCTTTGTACATATACAACCTACTTTTTGTAGCATCTCCCTCAGGATACCGTGAAAATACACTATTCAAAGTAAATAGAGGGACCTAAAACTGTATGAGGAAATGAAAGACTTATGAAGAAGGGACATATAACACTGAATTTACTGTACTTACGGTTGGGGTTCTTGGCAGTTTTCCTCCCAGCATGATATTCTACAAATGTGTAGGTGCTTAGTTGATATTAACAAAAGATTACATTTGATTTAGCTGCAGAAGAAAATTTCACAGACACTGGAGGACAGGGAGTTAGTTAAAAGGGAAAACTAATTTATTGGGATCTTGGCCTGGGGTAACACTCTCATGGGGGAATCAAATCTCCCAAATAAGGTGATCAGTCACTGTCCAGTACTGAGGTGAACTGCCCTAGCTAAGGTCCTTGTGGTATCATTCTGATATCATTCAGATGAGGGGGGACTCCCTGAAGTACCGTTCTATTCGTATACGCTAATCCACTAGGGCAGTTGCCCTGTATGGCCACCTCCAGCACTTGCATAATTCATCACTAGCTATATCTTAACTACTAAATGCAAAACATGTCAAATATCATACCTATATACAGGACTGTGATCGTTTCTGCAGAGTCGTTTCTTGAGGCCCTGCCTCAAGTCAGCCCAGTAATTCTTCTATGCAGAGAAATGGCTGCGGAGTCACTGAATTAAGGACTGAAGTATGTTGGGTCTGCGTGTGATACTCAGCAAGATTGCAAGTATAACTAAGGAATTAATCTGATTTTCATACTTACTGAACACTTCTAAATTTTCTTTTAAAAAAAAAAGAGGAGATGAAGAGATTAAAGAGATTCAGGAGTTTAGAAAAAAACTAAATTACTTTAATAAAACCATAAATAATAATAAAACAATAAATAAAAAGAATTTTTTTTTAAAAAAAAAAAGGTATACGGTATATACAAAACCATATCAAGCCCCCAGGATGACGACCATGTCATCAGCGGACATATGGAAAAGGCCCAGACTGGACTCAGTGATCATCAGGAGCTGGATTCCAGCTCTGGAGTTAGGAACACTCAGATCGGGATCAAAGGCAGGCAAGCAGACAGGGTCCTCTTTGGACATTGGCCATCGAAGAAAGAGGGTTGACCCTTTGATCCCTCAGTTTTTATACTGAGCATGATGTAGGTGGGATGGAATACCCCAGCTGGTCAGTTTTAGGTCACCTGTCCTGTCCGCTTCTCTCTACAGGTGTGACCCCTCGACGCTTTTCCGCTTCCGACCCTCCAGCGGGGTAAATAATGAAATTACCTGACCTTGGTTGTTCTACCAGTAAGTATAAGGGCCTCTGCACCGTTCCTTGAGATAATCAGGTCTTATCACTGTGAGAGTGAACAGTTTTCTGAACAATGTGCTGTTAATTTCTGAGTTAGTTAGAAGATGCCCAGCTAAAAAAGTAAAATTGTAAAGCAGAAAATTGGTTTCTTTTACGTCAAACCAGGACAATTCCATAGTTCTTTACACAAGATTTGAAACTGTAGGACAAAGTGTGCATCTACCCTGTGATCACAAAAATATGATTGAAATACACTTGGGCTGGCTGAAATACCAGTAAATGTGGCACACCTAGTGGGGCTAATTACCCAACCGCTACTCTGCTGCTTGAAGAAGTTTTGCAACCACTTATAAGCTATTTGCTGTGATAGCCCAACTGCTGATGGAAGAGATAATTGTTGTAATAAAAGTCTAGTGAGAATTATAACGATCACACAAACCTATTTCACATGTTAACGTTAAACTCTTAAATACCAGACTGTTCCAGAGACACAAGTAAATATTACTGTCGTAGAGAGGCCCAGAAGGCCTCCAAGTCATTGTATACAGTCAAATGTCAAATAAATAGTGCTGTTGATTTGGAGGGGGTGGGCAGGATGGTTTCTATGCCTCAGAGATGTAATATCATTATTTAACCTTTTGAAACAAAAGATGCTCTGGGCATAAAACTTGTAAGTCATTTATTCAGAGAAATATACTGAGGAGAAGGAAAGACTTAAAATTTTAGTGTGTATTTGAACTTGGGAGACAAGTAACAGTGTTAACAGACAGATTCACTGCTCTGGAAAATAAGAAAATGTTAGTGGAGAGCTGAAGGGAAGCAAAAGAAGGAATTAAAGTTGTAAATTAGCTAGTAGGCCTCTTAACTTCAGGTCAGTGATTGTAATCCAGAGTAGCTATGTATTGATAAGAAACTAATTACTCTTTGACACCTCTGGGAGGCCTGGGGTGATATGAATGAGGGAGCTGGGCCAAAATCTAATGAAAAACTCTACATGTTTCAAAAACCAAATACAATCAATTTAAACAAAAAGCTGAGAATATCTATTAAAATGTGTAAAATTGATTTTATGGAGAGAAAACAACACCTCTGGTACGTGTCCTGCTCCTGTCAAGAAGATAGGTGTTTCTCTCACTGTCTGACACAACAAACTCTGTGGATGAAATGTTTTTACCTTCCCCGCCTTAATTCCTGTGACGCAGATCCCTACCCAGAAAGACTTGATTCAAAATCTCTGAAAAGGTAATAGAGATGAGAAACATCTTCACAATCAGTAATTTCATTGAGTATAGTTACTTCCCAGATTAGAACGACCCACTTGATTTAGCACTTTTAATCACTAATGGAGAACCACAGAAGCATGACTGCTGAATATGCCCTCTGTACATCCCACTCCTTTTTGGTTTCTTCCCCTTAGGCTTCACAGATTTTCTTCCAGCAGACTCTCCCACCAGACTCTGATTAATAGCACAGAGTCTGGAGGGGATTTATATATCCTTAGTACTTCACTTAAAGGTGTCTATTTCCCTCCTACTTTGATAGAAAGATTGAGAAAAATCTGATCGCAAGATAAACCAGAGTTACAGAAATCAATAGACTGTGAAATATTCGACTGCATTTTACAATCAGTGATTTAGACCAGTCAATATTTAATGATATTTTTAGATCAAAATGATGTGGGCAGGAGGAGGAAAGAAAGCCGATACTTTGATATTTGTTATGTACTGCATGATTATACCTTTATATCAAATGGAAGGAAGTTTTCAAAGAAAGTATGTTTCTTTACACTTGGAAATATTGTATAAAGTTATAAGAAGAATTTTAGGGCTGGATGCTCTCATTATTCTTGAGTTACAGGACAGATTTCTTACTCTTTGTCAAGAAAGAAACTCCTAACTACCTGCCTAAAATCTGAAGGTAAATTGCCATCCTGATTCTGAATTGTAAGTTTGCATTGCAAGTTAAAGAGATTTACTGTGATGCAAGAGACATCTATGACAGTCTGCTCCTGTTTATGCAGTTTATATCCTGTCCACATATACTACAGTTGAATTATTCCATATACTACAGCTAAAGTCTGTGTATGTTTTGGCAGAGTATATACCTAAGGCTTTTCTTTAGATCATTTGCAGCAATATAAGCGACTCTTAGTCAGAAGAAATTGTTGTCACTGAGCTGGATCTCTGAGCTAGAAAACCCAACTTCTTATCTCTTGTAATCTTGTTGGAAAGGTTGTTTGGGGCAGTTTTGATTTGTGTTTGGGTTGCAGGATTCTTTTTTTAATAACTTCAAATAAAAGTCTCATCACATGAATCACTGAATCTGAAACCTTTTTAGTTCAGTCCAATATGAGGGGAACTAATTCAGTCTTCTAATGTACAGATACTAGTAAGTAATATTAATCCCAAATATGTGACATTAAATCTGTGGCACCGGGCAAATGTTGGTAGATGAGTGACTGATTAGGAGGAAATTTTAACTATGTAAACTGTAATTTGGCAGTAACCCATCCAGTCCCTTAGCAGTTACGTTCTTGCCTCATCTAATAGAGAAGGAAGCAGTTGTTTCCTTGAGGCTTCAGAATTTTGTAGTTTTGCATTAAGAGAACTAAATTCATAGGAAGTACTTGATTTCAGTTACTCATCCTAAAAGATACGTTCCAGCCTAAAGAAAAACTAATAAAAGGTATCCCAGTAGGCAGAGGGTAAATGAAGAAGAAGGAGAGGGAGAAAGAAGGGGAAAGTTATTCTCTAAGTGCAGCTTAGAAGAAAGAGTAGAAAAGGCTGAAAATGTTGTTAGACTTAGTGAGTGAGACAGGATTAGAAGATGCGAAGCTTCCCATCAACTCCATTGTCCGATGGGCACATTTGGACAATGGCTCATTAAAACCTTGCTCCTTCCAATAAGGAATTACGATCTGCTTACTCACAGAACTATTACTTGCCTTTGCAAAAGATGATGTCACTTATGAATACACTGATATTGTACAATGGAAGATGGTACTCTAAGCTTCAGTCCCCTTGACTAATTACAGTTCCCTAGACCCCATATTTTAGTCATGTGAGGAGAGGAATCTAACTGAAAACACACACATATATATATGCACACACCTGTTAAAGTGTCTTAGCTTGTGTATGGGTTCCTCAGTGAGTCTGCAGATGGTTCTATAGACACTTCACTTTTTGTTCTCCAGGCAGATCCCCTCCCTTCCCTTTGCAATGACATTAAGTATTTGGCATAACCTAGCACAAATGGATCTCTTTAGATACTCACAGACCACAAGGAGAATCACACTGGGTCCCTTGGTCCATTTTAAGAAAAACTGGAGCACTTCAGAAACGTGTTCGTTCCAGAAGTGGAAACACAAAGCAGTCACTGTGATTAATCAGACCACCAGCAAATAATATAGAAGGAGCCAAGGAAATAATTATTCCTACAGAAATCATAATTAAAAAAACAAAACCAAAAACAAACAAAAAAATTCCAACACTTTGCAGGAACTGCAAAATCTAAGGAAATCTAAACAGAAAACAGAAAAGTAAGGAGAGATCCCACCACATGAGGAAAGCCAACATTTTTACCTGATTCACCAACAATCTGCCTAGAGAGTAGTAGAGAAACCTGCAGGTCAACAACATGTCTCAGTTTAACAGATGCCTCCTAAGTTAACAACTTAGAGCTTTTCAGGAGCCGCAGCTAAGGACTAGGCCACTGAGTGTTCTTCCTCAAGTGAAACGTGATTTCTGACGCAGCAAAATCCCCTGTGACAGAATCACCCCTCCCCATTCAGTTCATACTGTGTTCAAGTTGGTATACCTTTCAAAGCTTGAGTTCAAGAGAAAGTAGTCTACTAGTTCCAGCTACGGACAGAAAGCAAATACAGAGATCTGTGTGTACATCAAATCAGACTTCAAATTAAAATTTTGCTCAGTTGTTATGAATTCAACATTAATACTTTTTTTTCATCCTGAAATTACTGAAGGCTGCCATATAAAAGATGCCCATTTAGTGGAAAATTATGGTAGTGGTGTAATTAGCTACTGATTAGCTGATTAGCTGCTTACTGTATTTAGTAGAATGAATGCAAGAACATAACTTGACTCTTCAGTAAACCAACCAGGAGCAAACTAGCTCTATTAAGACTAATAAAGGCACTAACTATTTCTTGTCTTCCCCTCCCCAGTTCACTTTCTACTTTATAATTAATCAATTTCTTGCTTACTTGCTTCTGTAAATTAGAAGCAGCGCACTAAACAGAGGAGGTAAAGGAAGGAATAATCATTCTTAATCTCATCACAGCTGAATTCAAATTAAAGAACAATCATGTAGATTAGCTCGTCAAGAGACAGATAGAGATTAATTGTTAGGTTTGTAACAGTACAAGGCCATATATTTACAATGAAAGCACAGCAGCAGCTTAAAAAGGGCATAAGTTTCAACTTACATAATTGAAAATTTTTTAAAGTGGTAAGCTTTTTCTGGTATTGTGGTTTATCCTTTTGTATTTCTTTTTTTTAGCTTAAACATAAAATGATATGATACATCATGTTCTAAAGCTGTTTTTAAATGATCGGTTTATCTGTTTTTTCCCCCAAAAGTACAAGGGGCATGGAATCAGTGACTTGATTCTTCTGAGTAGTCCATATAACACTAAGTAGTATGACTGGTCATACTATGTCTGCCTTTTAGGCATATAGATACCTACTCAATGACAAAGACTTGTCACTTGTCATTCTGCGTGGAAATTAAGAGGAAAGGTTTCTTTGTGCAGTTTTAAAAGAAAAAGTTAATCTGAAGGATTAGATGCCAATTGATCATTTGCTAGTTGACATTCTAATTTTCATTATTGATAGCTTCTACCAGCAAGCAAATACGGAAGGAATGTAGTAATTCTTATTCTCATATATGTTCTTATAGGTGCTGTATGATTGCTCCCATTCTGTATAAATGAAAGAAGTTTATATTTAAAATGTTTTCTCCATTAAGTGTGGTAAATTATCAACAAATGGAGCTTATTAAGTCGATTTTGATCCACTCCAGTGATTCTTTCTTAGGTAACTCAGGTAACTTCTAACAAGTTTTATTTTATTGTCTTTTATTTTTTCATGTCACGTTTCAAACTTCTTGGTATGTATTCAAACTTGGTATTTGACCTCCTAAACGCATTAGTGATAATAGGAGTTGAATTGAATTCTCAGCACGGCAACACCAGGGAGGAACAATTTCTGTGAGGCTTGTTTGTCCCTTAATGCAATGGTATAAGTATTATCAATGTTCTGTTAAGTGCAGTGACTAACAACCTTTTCAAACATGTATTCCTTCTCTCTGTGCTGGTGCTTTCTCTGCTGACAGTATTAAGATTTCAACTTGGACCTTTTTCCACTGCTCATTTTCTGTATCACTGCCTGTTGGCATTTTAGTGTTCGTGCATGCAAGAATCAGTTCCCAAGTGAATTTCAGCCATCTCTTTAATACTTCTAATCCAAACTCTTTAAAATCCCTTCCCACTGCATAGCAAAAAGTCTGCCTTCTGGATTTCAGCGACAGAGGAATGCTCTCACCTGGCTGTACTCTCACTACACAAAAATTGTCCCCATCAGTCCTCAATCACTGTAACTTCCATCTTTTCTTTTCACTTTTAGTATTTCCCTCGTGGTTCTGAAATCTCTATGAGAATTTGTCTCACCCTCACTTTGCTTCTGAAACGACATCCCATTAAGCCCTCATGGCACTCCACAGCTAAGATAAAAGTGTTAGGAGCCAGGAAGAGGGATATTGACTTAAGGTGTCAGTGAGGATTCCCTTCAAAGCTCCCAAATTTTTTTTGTAATGGAATGGCAGATATCAGTGGTGTCTGTGGCTGGGATTTGGGAATTTAACTGTATGGAATAAAACTGACTTGACAAGCTATTTTGTTCCGAGGTGCTTACCTCAAATGTGCTGGAGTGTAGCTTTGTCCTCTGTTATGTTTTTCGTGTTCATGGTATTCAGTCCTGCTTATTTCTAAATCCCATCAGTAGTGAACTGCATAAGTGCTCTGTAATGTATAAACAGAAACAACAATATCATTATCTTGCTGTTGAGTAGTATCATCTCATACCCTGGTTATGGCTGTAGATTACATCTGCTTAAGAGGGGTTCAACGTCTTCCATATTAATAGCTATCTTATTGGACTGTCCCTCACTAGTAGGCTGTTTGCGAAGCTGGTTTGAATTTCATTACAGAAGTTGTATATATTTATAATTTATAATTTCATTATAAAGAAGATGTAGTTCAAAAGCGTGTAATAAATACCAATCAGGTCCTGAGACAGCCGTCCTGCTGTTTCTTATGTTCTTTGAGAGAAGGTTTCTGTATGCTAGTTATAAAAATATGGCACCATGATTTTTTTTCCTTTAATGTCTCTCCTCTGAGGAGCTACAGCCTCACTTTATTAATATATCAATGGGAAAACTTTATCATATATGTAAATATATTTATGCCACTAGGACTTAAGGTTTCTGCTGGCAGGAAAACCATACATTCATAGCTATTGTGTCAAAAAAACTCTGTACAACATACTGCTTCATATGTGAACAGGTATTGAAAAATGTTAGAGCTTATGAATTAATTGGAAACAAGTTGTTTGGTTTGATTACAGTCTAAACTGGCTCTTAAAGTATCAGTGGGGTTGCCTGTTTCAGCTTCAAGTTTGTTTCCTTGGCATGAATTTCTGTTTAGATTCCTGTACAGCACTCCTGGTTTTGGATTTTTTTTATGTAGTGAAAGGGCAAGTTATTACTGTTTATAAATAATATCATAAATCCTCAGATCTCTGACTCACTTTTGCTTGGGCGTCTGTTCACTGTGCATAGAGACTTAAAAACAGAATTATACCCACAGCCTATTAGCACCCAACAATTTTCTTATTCATGGCTAATTCTCATTGTAGTGTGTTGGGAACAGCTTGCCTGAAGTCCAGGCATTTGTACGCTTACCTTCCCCAGTATCTGATGTCCAGGCTGTCACCAAGCAGATGAAGATGTGTCAGCCTTTGTTCCTGGGAACAAGCTAATCCTTGATCTTCCTGAGTTGTCATCTCCTGACCACCCACTTTCTTGCTGGTTTTTATGTATTTTCATGTGGGTGTTTCACTTTTGAATCCTTGGGTTACTAACTTCACCACATTCACTCCTGTACTTTATGTTCTTTTCTTCTTTCTCATCTTGCTTGCTGTAGTACCCTCTGGGCTCCCTTACTTACAAGCTAGTAGGGATAGTCATAGCTCAACAATAATTTATTTTGTTTTTATTTAGTGAGGCAGGATCAATGTCACAAGATAGGTCTCACATAATATATGGTTGTATGCAGGCTACAACATGAGAGGGCAAATAATTGTATAGCAATTTCCAGTGAAGATGGCAACAAAACATTAAGGAGGGGTGGAAATGGGATTTAGGAGGTATATCAGCTTGATTGCATTGATATTTGGCAGTATCCTAGTATCCTCTGTGTAAATGCATACTTTGTTCTGAAACTGTAAATTAATTTCTCTGACTTCTGTAGAAAGCAACTTTTCTAAGGAGCTGCTAATTTATTTTCCACTGTACTAGTCTCTGGCTTTGAAAAGTTTTACTTACCTGCAGTACTACATGACTTGTGTGCTTAGTAGAAATGCTGAAAGTTGAAAATGTCAATATCATTGAAAACTTTAAACATGTCCAAATTTCCAATTATTGAAATAATTTTCTTTAATGAGGCCTATTGGACAAGTACTAAGTGTTATTCCTACTACATTGTTTCTAATATATGGGGATAACATAAAATTGTTGTACAGTGATTTCTTGTATGAGTTTGATGCAACCCTGCTCATGTGAGATGAATGTTAGATGCACTGTTAGATGTTAGATGAATCATGTTAGATTCACTGAAAGAGGTGGAAAAACTAGAATTAACAGGCAACAAACATACACATGAGCTCCCAAAGAACTGCTAAATAAAGTGACATTTGAGAGCAAAGAGTTAAAGAAACTGGTCAGCTTTGAAAGGAATTTTCTCTATATCAAAGCAATAAACTCAACGCTTTCTTCCAAACTACAGGCTGTTTTCACAAACTCAGATGACTTTTATTGTTTTGAGTGTGGTAAAAATAGGTGATAATTAAAGTGAGCAGACAGACAAGGAAATGGAGAACTTGTCAAAATCTCAGTAAGTTCTTAAACCAAATAAATTGGCAAAAGAGCCACATGTCACAACATATAATCAAATAGGTAATCTTTTTCTAGATGAGCCACAGAAGCACTGCTGTAGAACACTGAATAACGCACAACAAAGTACATTTATGTAGGAATCCATAATGGTCTGAACATATTATATGCTGCTCTGCACAAGCTGACATATCTTGAATGCTGTTCAGAGATACGCTTGTCCTTCTAGATATAAATATCCATATAAGTATCTACAGCCAGCTGCAATTGATGAATCTGTAATATGTCAAAATCTAAATCTTGATTTGTATTGAGTTGCACATATGAGATTTCAGTCCAGATTGTCTATAAATGAGAAATGTCTATAAATTGAGGATTATAGGATTGACAATGTTTCAGCTAACAAAATTAAGGTAACTTTAGTGCATAGCTTTGACCCTGCAATGTAACTCTGTGCATCTTTATGTAATCTTGTCAAAATCTAAAGGTTCATCTTAAAGCTTGTCCAGTGCTCGTTTTGCATTAGTATTTCTTTCGGAGGACATAACTTTGAATGTCTGTGAACAGAACACAGTTTAAATGGGGCTATGGGATCGAATATTGGGAATATTGAGATTTCTGAGAAAACAGACTTTGAAAGAGGGTAGAATAAACTAAAAACAACTGGGGCTTAATAACGCTTGAAGAATTCGCAATGGAAAAAAATCGTAGAATCATAGAATGGTTGGAGTTGGAAGGGACCTTAAAGATAATCTAATTCCAACCCCACTGCCATGAGCGGGGACACCTCCCACCAGANGGGGAGAATCACCTTCCATGATCTGCTGGTCACATTTCTTTTGATGCAGCCCAGGATGGGGTTGGCTTTCTGGGCTGCCAGTGTGCACTGCTGGCTCATGTTGAGCTTCTTATCCACGAGCACTCCCAAGTCCTTCTCCTCAGGGCTGCCCTCCAGCCATTCTCTGCCCAACCTGTATTTGTACCTGGGGTTGCCACATCCCAGGTGTAGGACTCTGCACTTGGCTTGGTTGTGCTTCATGCCATTTGCATTAGCCCACCACTCAAGACTGTCCAGGTCCCTCTGGATGGAATTCCTTCCCTCCAGTGTGTCAACCGCGCCACTGAGCTTGGTGTCATCAGCAAAAAATGTGACATAATTAAAAACTCTTTCTTTTATGAGGCTCCAGTCCAAGATGCCTTCTAGCAAAATAAAAGGGCAACCAAAATCAATATGATTAAAAAGGGAGATAATGAGCAAACTGAAAAGACACACCACCACCACCCAACCTCCCATGGCTTTTCAATAATACATCGGAGTATGTCTCCAAAGCTGATTTAGGAAGACTAATGCCCAACAGGAAACGCTACTTCACATTTTCACAGAAAGTATGTGGCATTCTGCCTACAAATCTCAGTGGTATAGACAGCAGCATATTAGGTGCCTGAGACCTGACCTTCGTCTCTTGACCGGAGACACTCAGCTCTACTGAAATCACATACCTCCTAAACTCTGCGAACAATGGTCTGAATCCTCCGCCTCTCCCTCTCCAATAGCAAACCCTTGAAAGGGGAACTGACCCTGTGCTCCCAAGAAGACACCAATTTCCGCAGATATGTACAGTCACCTCTGACTTTCTCTGCCTCCAGTATGGAGTGGTCTGATAGAAATTGCGGGTTTTATGGTTTCATTGGCAGGGTGCTCTGCCCCAGCTCAGCTTCAAAGCTGAGATCATTAGCTTGAACACAGTATAACACTAATATAGTTGTTCTTATGATTTCCAGCACAGAAACAGCTCATGCTGTTGGGAGTGTTGATGGAGTGAGCTGTGGGCGTGTCACATGTCTTAGCTCTGCCAGTCACCCGGAAAGAGCGAGCTAGGGCAGATTCTTGACCCTTTGACTAATGTGTCGTGAGTCTATGTCTTCAGAGGAATATCCCTCCAAAACTTTTCTTCTTCTGAGGTTGTTTATCCTCTCTTTGTTCAGAAAGACTAGACTTCAGGTATTGTCACATGGTAGATGATTTCACCTAATATATTTTGCAGTCCAGCACTTGAAATTCTGCTGTGACTGCACGCCATGTGCTTCTCTTGAAGGTCTTCCCATTGGATTATTTTTTAATGAGTTTTTAGGTATGGAAGCCCCTGAGAAGCTTATTTAAAACTTGTCCTCTACAAGAGAAGCAACATGTTACTCTAATATTCACTTCAGTAAAAAAAAAGAGGACAAGTGGAAATAAGCAGCACTGAAGCAAACTGGTTAAAACAGATGAAACAAGTGTTCTGCTTGTATTTAAGTAGCGCTGTTTGGAGAATAGATGAGGAGGTGCATTTCAGAAGGGCTAGCACAGTGCCAGGAAAAAAAGTAAGCAAGAACATCAGCAGGAAGAAAGTCAAGAGAAGTTAAAGCCTGATCATAGTGAAAGATTCACTAAATAAAATCAGGCCTTTGGTGGATAAGTTAAATAATGTAGTTTTGTTGGCTATTAATGCTTATCGAATCCTGATTAACTGGTATTTCCACAGCCTTTCCCAGTTACTTACATACCTGGGGCTGCCATTCTCTGCTCGTGTCTGGAATTAGCAGGTCATCACAGCTGGCACAACACTTTTATTTAATCTTAGATTTCCATTAAGATGGGACAGTGCGAGCTGGGTTGTTCATCTCACCAATGCGGGATGGTCGCTGCCTCTTGTGTGTTTCTGGCTTTTGTGATTTCAGCTGACTCACTTCCATCCCTTCTAAAAAGGGACAAAAAATCAAGGGAGTTGCCTTCACAGAGTGTTTACAGAGCACACCAGTAGCACTCCTGACTGGAGATGGAGCAAATATTGTGCCTAGTGTTTCCATCAGTCTTGGGAACAGGAGATAAGCCCAGTTCCTGAATTCAGCAGGGTCTGCGTTCTGCTGCATTGCTGTGAAGCTGATAAAACTCACATTGCTCTTTCGCTCAGGGAGGTTACAGTTTTTGAATCTGATCCAGATATCTAAGTTGATGGAAAGACTTCTGGCTCCAATCCTGAACTTGAAAGTCCATGTCATTAAGGATTCAAAGGAACTATTTGTTCTATGTGTATCCACATACTCAACTTATTAAATGGTTCTGTTTCCTTGTGTAATTAATTCTGGCAGATGTAATCAAATATGCAGACTGCATAAGAGAAATCTCGGAAGGTATATTCCAAATCTGTTTGGTAGAAATATTTGATCCACTCTGTTGAACACACTAGCTACTTTTATCCTTTATCTGATTGCTGAAAAAGATGAATTTGTTACTTTTATTTTTATACAGCACCTTTCAAAGGAATACTTATTTCACTGACAAACCCATACAAAAAGGTTTTAAAAAAAATCTTTGACTAATTAAATGTGGTTAAAAGAACTATAGTTAAAATTTATTGCGAAAGGTAGTAAGCTTTTAGTATATTACAGAGCAAAATGGTGCTTCAGAGCATTTTATAGTCGTAACAATTTGTTTCATTATTCATAGTTAATTACTTGCAGTAACAGCACCTCACATTGTGAAATTCTGTCTTATCTATTGTTTCCATTCCAAATTACAGGCCATCCAAGACTAGCTGTCCTGTGAGCAAAGTCAGAACTAGGTGGTCCTTCTATGATGTAACATCGATAGCCTCTTGTGAAAGATGAACGTTGTAAACAACAAATTATGTGCTTTTATTGATATCAGGTCAGATTTGGTTTTCTACCATCAATCTCAATAGGATGTTTTTAACTGCAATAGTAATCTTCTCTTAGCACACAGGGGATGCTTTTGTCTGAAAAGAAGGAATTCATACATTCCTTGTTTTAATGAAAAAATCTGTTCTGGAAATGTATGCTATCAGTTTCTCTCAGAGAATGATCTCAACATCTTTGCAGAACAGAGGCAATGGAAATTTTTCCTGATTTGTTAGTTTTATTTCAGTTTTGGCTTTGTAATTTTAGAACATATGTGAACAGAAAGAAATAGGTTGTACATTCCTCAGACATAACATGACACTGAATGCTTGTTAGAGGAAGGTCTCATTTAAAAACATATCAGCTATTTATTTTCTACTTTCAGGCTAATTATGATAGCTGGTGTGACAAACTGCAGCTGACTATGCTCTGTTAAACCGGATGTAATCCTGCGCTAGTGAAAACAGTAACATTCAAGCTGGTGTTGCTTTGGAAAGTTGTATGTTAGGATTTCTGATAATGGCAACAGGCAGTTCTGTCTGTATAAATTCATTAATCTCTTATATGAAAGTGCCAGATCTGCACTCATTCTGAAATCTACCTTCCTAGTCTCCTTGCTGACATGAATAACTATTAGACTACTCTATGGGGGAAAATTGCATTAATTTACTTCTGACACCCACTCACTAAAAATATTTTAGAAAATAATTGGAATGAGATGGCATTTTAAATTTTGCATTGAAGCCCTTTCTCTCATTTCAGGAAGATTTAGAAATACAAGAAATGCCCTGCTGAATTGGAGCAGTGGTGCGTCTAGCCCAGCAGACTGCGTCAAAACTCTCCTTTCTCAGTCGCATCTACCAGTTGTGAATTCTGTATTCTGGGTGCAGATGACTTCTCCCAAGATGCACATCCTTATGCTTATCTGCATGGAGTGATTTTTTTTGTATAGTTTCTTGCCACCTCTTCACTGCTGAACTCAGCAGGGAAAAACTCTGCTGTCTCAACGGAGTTACAGCTCAGTTTTTAAAATATGGCATGTCAACGAGTACGTTAAGCTGGGGAAAACATTAGAAACAGCTTCTCCACCAGTGTAATTGGTTCAGAAAACAAGTTATCCATGGCCATATTAGAAAAACCCTTGGAACTCCTTTGAACAAATCTTGGTTTGGTTTTGAAATAGAGGTAAAATTTAAGGAAATGCTTGGGTAATTTTTGGGGGGTAAAACCAAGCCTATTTGTGTTACGGCTCAGAGAAAATCAGACAGCTGAACTTCACAGACCTTTGTAGGCATGTTTTGAGTCTTGTGTTTAGATTGTTAAATACAGATAATTGCACACTGTCTGCAGCAATCTTAAAACTGAGGCCAATAAGTAAGCTATAGGGACTCAATATGTGCATTCACGTTACTCATTAAAGCTTATAAATATGGAAGGGCAAGTCAGGATCTCTGGTTCCACCTCAACAAAAGGAAAAAGAAGCTGGCAAAGACAGAACTTCATTCTCCACCTAGGTAGAGAGCGTCCTGCCATCTCACCTAAGAAATTATATTTAACTAAATAGATTAATTCTATTTATTGGGCACAGGGTTTTGACACCTGCACTCAAGACATTGAGCAGCTCTGTTTGCTTCACGAGGGCTACTCAGGAAAGAGTTCAAGGAGCTGAGTAATTTATTTTATGTCCCCATAGCAGATAATTAGAAACAAACTGTTCGGGACTTCCAGGTATGAAGGACCAAATGCCGAAGTGTTTGTCAGCAGAGGTGTCCTCTCTTTCTGCAATGGGCCACCTCCTCTGAGGTTAACATCATATAGACCCAAAGCCATAGCAAGGAAAGGATTCTGGAGAGTCAGGTACAAAGTTTAAATGGGCTATTTTGGGGGCTAGTGGTAATCTTTGTTCAGTCCCCTTACTCAGCTTCATTGACAAGGATGTGAAGGAAAATGTAGGTGAACAGAGTTGCTGGCACTAAGCAAGACCTACTGATCCTGAATTAGCATTTGTGAGGAGCAGAGCTTTGATGTCAGGTACACAGGTATAACATGCGTCTCAAATACTTATTCTTATTTGAGATTTGAATACAGTAAACATATAATTTCAAATTGCACCCTCTGAGTTGGTCAACAGGCTTATGTGATGCATCTATGATTGTCAATTCACGGTCTTTTGCTTTTGTGTCTACTCTGTGCCCCAGAACTAGCATTAAAAATACACCCTTGTTCCCTTCTGGCAACAGTGATGTTATAAACCGGTTTGAACTTCCTGCCCCAGGATTAAGGATGTTTCATGAACTAAGAGCATTGCTCAGTGGTGACAGATCCGAACTTCTGTCAAACCTCAGTGCTACAGCACACTATGAAGCTATCTCAAGAGGACAATTTTACAGTGGACACTATTTTTCATGGGTTTGGGCCAGGTTGTTTTTTCTTAATACAGAAATTAGTTGCTATTTAGCTTGTTTTCAAGTGCTTGCTTTCAAATTGTCTTGTTCCGTGTAAAAGAGAAAACAAACAAAAACCCCAAAGAAATAACCAGCCACTTAGCAGTTAAGTTTTTTGTCTGTTTTGGAAGTGAAAGCAGAAGAATGTACAAAGCCAATCTGGCTAGTTATGGGTTGTTTGTATTTTATTTGAATACTCACGTATTTTGCTGCTGGTGGTGGTGGAGCAGGAAGCAGGGAAGAGAGGGGAGTATTTTAAAATTACTATTGACAACATGATCCAGACATGATCCAGCTGGGAGAATGACTCAGAAAACATCATAGTCATTTCCTGATGCTGAAAGTACACTTGCCATAGGACAACCCCCCACAAAGTAGTTGTTATGTAAAGTACAGCCATTAGATAAAATAGATTAGCTCAGAGAGGTGAGGTAAACTTATTTTCTTTGTCTGGGAGAGCAGGCATTCCAGACCCCACCTCCTCAAAGATGCTTGTATACAACCAAACCTCTCTTCTTTCTGAATTGGGTGGTGCTGGAGGCTGTTGTTACTCTTTCAGGAATTGCCATAACCTTTGTTTCCTGTGCAAGATTTTATGGGTCTGGACTTTTACTGCTATGGAGAACACGGTGGTCCCATACGTGAGCAGTAACATCTCATTGTGTTTTATAAGATAACAGAGTGTCTAAACATCCCACCACAAATGAAAACACTGTGTTGATCCGGTCTCATGACCCTCAAACTGGCTGCTGTGGTAGAGACTGTAGTTTTATTAATTCTGAAGTTCAGGGAGGGTTTCAGATTACAAAGGCACTCTTCACTCTTACTGTGGAAGTAAGCACAAAAAAATGTTATAAGCAAAGCCTTCCTTCTGCTCATGTTTCTGTACCCTTGTTTTTCCCAGTCAAAACACTGAAGTGCATGTAGAAGAAGAGGTGAACAGACAGAAGAAAGACAGCTTTGCTAGCTCACTGCAGAGAATAAGAAAAAACTGTATTATTTAAAATACCCAGCTTACTCAAGAAACAATTGTTCTAGACCCTGTGCAAAATTTGAATTAATAATGGTCTTTGCTTCATAAGGTCTATATAGTCAAAATAGGGAGGACTAGCAAAACATCAGCTTAAGAATGTTTAACGTGTGCTTAAGAGCTCTGTCTAGGCAGCAGGTTTATGTAGAGTCCACGTCTCAGAAGCCCCAGTGTTGCCATTGTAGTGCAAGACAATCAAGGTTCTGCTGTTTAGTAGAATATATGGCCCTGGAGAAAATTATCATGTGAACTGTGGGCAAATTTAGCAGTCATTTAAAAATTTTATATAATCGCTTTGTAAAGATTTTGCTACTTTGTTTGCACTTAGTTATTCTGAACCTTGAGACTTTTATTAGATTATTCTCTCTTGTATTTCCAAAAGATCAACGAGAACATAAGCTAGTTATGATTTTAAATAAAGAGAAAACATTAATCTCCAGAGCAAGAAAAAGTCAAATTTACAATTCAAGGTGAAAAAGAATGAAGCATAGATATGCAGAACTCTTCTGGTATTGCTTTTTATGGCACCCTTGATGACAACAGAAACTACTAAAGCATCGAATTACTATTGGGAAACCCTGTCTTCTTTCATCATCACATTACTATTATTTTGTTTCATCTATCACAATTTGAACTTTATAAAGAGAATAGTCAGTCTTAAAATTCATATTTATTTAAAATGAATTTATCTGTGACCTTTAGGCAGGGAGGAAATATTTTCTTTTGTTTCCTTTTGATAATGTCTGATTTAGTCTGATTCTCTGATAAAAATTTAATGCAGTGATGCAGAAAATAAATAATAGAATTGTGGGAACATGCACAATCTGAACAATGCCATCTCCACAATACTGTCACTTGTAACATTTCGGTTGTGTTTTGATTTGCATTAGAATCTCTACAGTCTTCATCGCTTTAGTGATTTAAATCAGGAAGCTAAATAATGGAAGGAAACTGGAAACCTCACTAGAAACATATGTTTCAGGGCCTCATAGAATTGGATAAATTGTTAGAGTTCTCTAGAGTAATCAGTAACAGATTGTCTCCACTTGCCTTTTTCTTGCATGTTTTGGGATTTCCTGGAATAAACTTTAATAAATTAAGCTTTACACAGTAAGAAAAGGACAAAGAAAAAGGGACAAAAGAAATTTAATCTTATAAAATATCACCCAGTTTATTATCTAAGTTCTGGAAGAGATCTATAAGAAATTTTAGCTTTTTGGTTTTTGTTTGGCTTTGTTTTTAATCACTGTCAATTTTCCCTCATTATTTGCATTTTTATTGATTAAAAATTGTTTATCATTTTGGGTATAGGTCTCTCTCCAATAACTTGGCAGCCCTACCAGAATGGGTACCGCTATTTCTCCTTGGACCTTTCAGAAACAACTATCCTGCAAATAAATAAACAATCACAATCTTCCCATGTGACCTCTAAAAGCAAACTAAAGCAATTTGGATCATGAAATTTTAATTATTTTTTTTTTTAATACAACTTAATTAAATTTTCCTTTTTTGTTTTGTTTCTTTCTTTTGTTCACCTTTTAACATTGACTGTTACAAACTTAAGTTTATTAAAGATCTCAGTCTGCACCTTTTTCACCAGCTATTTACAGTCATAATGAGATCCGGAAATGTGCATGACCCAAAGGAATTACGGCTGAATATCATGCACTAAGTCTTAGTAAATCCTACCGATTTCCCTGGAAGCTGTAACATATTCCAAGCAATTCAGGTGCAAGAAAACTATACTGCACTGTCTTCAGGAAAAGAAGTGAGTGGAGTGACTGTGAAATAGCTTAATAAAGGTGCAAAATGGAATTGTCTTGTGCCCGATGTCAGTATTTTTAGAATACATTCCTGTTTTATGGTTTTGGTTTTTTTTAGCTGTTAAAGAGCCACAAGACCTCATTACAGGGTGTGGCAAGTTCTTCCATGTTCTCTAGCCAGTCTTACACATCTGCAACTATAGAAGGGCTGATTTGGATTATACAGGGATGAGTATGGGTTTTTTTGTGCTGTCAAAACCAGAATAAAGAGTGAAGCTGCTTTACCTCTAGCTGATACTGCCTGAAATAAGATGAGCTTAGAGTTCTGAGAAAGGATGAAAAATTTCCAAGCAGGTGATTACGCAGTAAATGGTAAATGTAAGTTAAAAGATTTATACAAATGGATGAAATCAGGGGCACGGATGAGATGAACTGTACTAGCTAAAGTAAAAAAAAAAAAAAAAAAAAACAAACAAAGATCCCGACAATTTTATAGAAAGGACAGTTATTCGTGGTAACTTCTAGTGCACATTTCTTGTCTCTTCCAGATGTGATGGCTGTATTATGAAGTGGATTTGAGAAATGTGTTCACACAAGACTGATGTTTAGGCAAGACTGTGATGACAGTCCAGTTTAATGCACAGTAAAACTGCAACTCAATACTAAAATATTTTTGAAAATCTGGTCACTGTTGCAGTTGAGAACTCAACACTATTTACTTTGTTTATGCAATCTAACCTGTTTATAAATGCAAAGCTCATGTAAGGCAGACCAGCAATGGGCCATCTGGGTAAATTGAGTCAGATAGAGAAGAACAAACAACTTCGTCTTTAATTAGGGAACAAGAAATAAAACATTTTTCACACACCTCATTTGGCTGATTTCTCCAGTAGTAATAACTGAACTCATCAGTGAGATCAGATGTAAAAAACAAAACCAAACCCATCAGCTTTGATCATTAAGCATCTCTGAACAGCAAAAACAGCATGAGGCCAGGCCGGATGAACATATGATTTCCATAAATGTCATATCCATTTTGTGACTAGAGAAAGATTTTATTTTTTTTTCATAAAAATGTAAATTTATTTTTGTGGGAAATGTTACCAAAATAAATCCAAATATATATATATATTTATTTATTTATTTATTTTCCTTCCAAACTGACAACACTGAGGCTTAGATTATATATTCGGAAGAATTACTTCACTGAGGGAGTGGTCAGGCACTGGAATGGCCTGCCTGGGTGGGTGGTGAAGTCACCATCCCTGGAAGTATTTAAGAAACGGGTAGATGTGGCACTTCAGGGCATGCTGTAGTGGCCAAAGTTGTTGGGTGAGTTGTTTTGTGGGGTTTGGTTTTTTGTGGTTTGGTTTTTGTTTTGTGTGTGTGTATATGGTTGGACTCAATGATCTCAGAGGTCCCTTCCAACGACGACAATTCTGTGATTCACCTAAATTCTTTTTTTCTGTTAAAGAGAAAGAGAGGAGAAAGAAGAAGGTCAAGAGAAATCACTTTGGTAACTGTTTCCTTCATTTTCCTCAAAATTTATTCAACTTGTAATTTTACAGGCAATCAGAAAACATTAAGCCTCTGGAATTCATTTCCATTGGAACATAACCCCTCCCTCTTTTTCTACTGTGAGAGTGACTGAGCACTGGCATGGGTTTCCCAAAGATGCTGTGGGGTCTCTATCCTTAAAGGTATTGAAAACCCCAACTGGACATAATCCTGGCACTGCTTGAGCAGGGGGATTAGACCAGATGACCTCCAGAGGTCCCTTCCCACCTCAACCATTCTGTGATTCTGCAGTTCTTGAAAGAAAAAGAAAATTCTCATTTCCCAAGATTATATTTTCTATTAATTACTATTCAGGAAGTTCTTAATCTCACTAAATAGTAACAGTAAATCTGGTATACTCCATGACTTTTACGGAGTTGTCCATTTTTTGGTGGGTTTTTTTTGTTTGTTTGTTTGTGGGGGTTTTTTTGTTTGCTTGTTTGTTTGGGGTTTTTTTTTTGTTTGTTTGTTTTTTTAATTCTGGATGATGTATCAGATCTTGTTCAAAGATGTCAAGTCTATTCTGAACCTTTGAAGGGGAAGAAAAGAGAGAGATTTATGACCAACAGGTAAATGGTCCCTCTTTTAAAGCATAGAGTAGTAATGAAGGAAATGCAGTACACTGAACACTTAGTAAAAGCCTGTGGAGTCCTATACAAATAAGTACTACAATTCTTCTAGGAGAAAAATTATGTTTTTAAGTTCACTGGCAATTTCGGGAAAGGCTATTTTATAATTATTTTTAAACTGAGCACTCTTGGAAAGTCTATTTCACAGGATTCAAGTGCTACCTGTTAGAAAAGTAATATTAAATCATATGGGTGCTCATTCTACAAATCCTTTATCTTAGAAACTCCTCAGAAATCAAGTGAGAAACAACGTATACATCACTAAGCTTTTAATGTGCTTCTAGTAAAGACTCTTCCACTAAGGCGTAATACACCCAACATAAGTTTAACTAACCATGAAAATTACTGTCTGAAGTGCTGCTTGTTGAACAGAAAGCAGAGGATGCAGACATTGAAACAAATTGAAAAATACATTTCTCATGGGAATCTCTCAAATTTTTAGATTTCCTATTTGGATTGATTTTTCACAGTGAAGTGTGTGCTGTGGCTGTGATAATTTTAAACACTACCGACAGATTAAGAAAGCCTAAATTAAGGATTACTAAACAAGCAGTGAAGAACTCTTTGATAAAAGCATTTGTGGATTTTTAAACTTTTCTGAGTTACGACTGCATAGGAAGGAACATGTCTCTCAATTTCCAGCTGCTAGCCTATGCCCTCTTATGCTTAGCCATTATTAAGAAGAGCAAGGTATTTTTCACCAGTGATAAACTGAAAGCTTGTCCTTCCAGATGACATCTAAAGAGAAAGATTAAAGTACAGTGAAGATAAATTACCTACTCAGTTTCCACTTTAATTACATTTTGTATTTATAATATTCTGTATTATTCAGAGAAATAACACAGAACGCAGTAATACGCTTTTCCTGACTATTTACAAGTAATGTTCCTGAATAATATTTTTACTTTAAGTCTGATTTATGTAGTTCATGTTTAGCATCTCAAGGTCATTTCTGTACACTATTATTGAATTCTAGATATCAGAAGTATGGTGGTTTTGCTTATAGTACTTGGATCCTGTTTATATTCTGCTCGTTTGAAGCAAGAGTGAACACTGAGCTAGTCAGGGGATGTTGCCCCTTAAGAGCCTGGTTTTTTTAAAATAATTTATGCACTTAAATTTCTGTGAAAAAAAAAGCATCCCAAAGAGCATTCCGTAAAACAAGATCAACTATGAAGCAGGGAAATTCCTAAATGAAAGACACGTATTCCTTGAAGTTACTAAAATGAATTAGAAAGGATAAGCTGTCTCACTTCTGCAAAATGGAGAGTTTGCTCTATGTTTATCAGCTGAATTGAAGTGCTCATTAAGACTGAGCTTACGATAAGATTCATGTCAGTGGCTGAAGACATCAAGGATGCTGAAGTACCTCATGACTTAGAGGTGTCCTTCCAGTTCAAAGCTCTGGTTATCTCAGAAGCGCCTGTATGTCCTTGTGGATCTTTCTGTTACTCCCATTGTGCTAAGAATAACTTTGGGGAATAACTACTGAACCCCTTTGGGATATTAAGGTGCTCTGCAATTGTTTGGCTGAGTGCTGTCCACATGGACTCATATGCAGAAAGGTGTTGCATTAAAAAAAAAAAAAAAAAAAAGAAATGGAGAAGAGTTCTTTAGTTGCTGCGGATGGTATGCTGACACATTATTCAGTACAATTCTGACTTGATGAATACTTATCTGCAATAGGAATTCCACATCTTACATGCATAAGCAGGTTAGTGTTTCCAAAGCCATTCAGTATATGTCGCTGACAATTCCCCATGAAATTTAAGAGTATGTGTACCCAAAAGCTGATTATTAAACTCTCAGTTACTCTTCTAAAGGCTGTGAAAAATATGATGTTGGTGTTATAGTCTAATGTCTTTAATATCTTTGTGACAGATATTCCACCCAAAAATTCCTTTTATGAGGCCAATATTTTAGTTCCTGATAAAAAAAACCCTGTATCTTTTTAAAAGACACACAGAAGCGATGCTATGACTCATTGGTAGATGATATCCCATACTATTCTGTAAGGACATGCTATTATCAAGAACACTTTACAGCTAAAAGTTTGAGCTTTCTCAGCTTCAGTGTTTGGAAGGCAGGTCCCAGACACTTCTTACATACTATCACTAACCTCCCAAATTGGCTCTGTGACTTACAACCTTTCTGAACAGTTACATAAATGTCCTCTTACACGACAGTAGTTAGTATTCTGTGATTCTGTAAACTCTTAACCTTATTTGTAAACACAATGCCAGATCCTTCAGTGTCCCAGTGAAAGAAAAGCTGGGTTGGTGGTGGAGGTTTTTGGGTTTGTGGTTTTTTTTTTGTTTTGTTTTGTTTTTGTTTTGTTTTGTGTGTTTGTTTGTTTGTTTGTTTTGGGTTTTTTTGTTTTGTTTTGTTTTTTTCCCCAGAGTGGGAGTAATTCTTGCAGCAGTTTACTGATCCCTCTCTATTTCTCAGGGTTCCCAAACCCTAAGAATTATTTCCAAGTGAATAATGACAGGACCAGAGGAAATGGTCTGAAGTTGTGGCAGGGAGGTGGAGTCACCATCCCTGGAGGTATTTAAGAAACGTGTAGATGTGGCACTTCAGGGTATCTTCTAGTGGCCGAGACTGTAGGAGTTTTTTGTGCGTGTGTGGTTGGATTCAATCTCAGAGGTCCTTTTCAAACATGAAGATTCTGTGACCCCAGCTGGTGTAACCGGGTGCAGTGTGCAGATAGCTGGCTCCTTCCCCTGAAGTGTGGATACAGAACCCTGGTTCAAGGGGCTCACACGGGAGGCAGTGCCAGTGGGATGTCTCTGGCAAGTACAGAGAAGTTTTCTAAGGCCTTTAATCAGTGTTTCTGGAAGGCTAATGTAACGTCCCTGAAGAGCAAGCTCAAGTTTAGGCTGATGAAAGTCACGGTATGTCAAAAAAATCTGGCATACATAGCTTTAGTTTCTTTTTCTCCCTAGAGCAGCATGGCTGACAGATGCAATGAGGATACATGTACAGGCTTTCTTCACAATACGCTTAAATTAGGCAAAGATTAGAAAACAACAAAAAAGACTGCTTAAAAGCAGCACCAGAACTTGATTAAAAAAACAGCACACAAAGATATTTTATGAATAATACATTAAGCTACTACTGTTAGGCAAACAGATGAGAATTGCAGGCTGGACCAGCTCACAGAGAGGTATGAACGTAACCTCCAAAACTACTGTCCTCAAAATCCTTACATAGCTACCACCCTACCCTAAAGGTGCCTTAGTTCTTAGTCTAAAGACACCACATGCAACTCAGGAATGTTAATGCCATCCCTGGAAACTGCGTTACGAAGGTTTTAAAGGCTGATATTCAAAAGTATTCCTCAATTTTCTTTTTCTTTTTGTCAGGACCTTAAAGCCAAGTGTAGAATGTTGATACCAGAGTAATTCCAGTGACACTGGTGGAACTTGTCTGATTTACAGAAGCTGAGGGTCTGTTGCAGAATGTCAAATAGGCAACTGCGCTGGAGTGACCACAGCTACAACTAGAGAGTTTCTTGGGGGAGCATCGGTGGGTTGTTATACACTGAGTGGAAAATATGCAAGTACTCAGGCTCCACAGCATGGAGGGATGACTTCTCACACCTACCTAGTGATCTTACTACTTAACTAAGGAAATCAGATAAACAGTGGTTGAAATATTTGTCCATTGGTAGTAAACAATGTTAAAACATTCAGGCTTCATTATAGTTGTTTTGTTTTGCTTTAACAAACAAGAGAATTGAGTTAGTATGAAGGAGTAAATTGCTTTCACGCCTTGAACTTGTCTCTTAATAACTCTACCTGCAGCTTCTTCCAAAAATAAAAAATTAATTTTTGTTTTAGTAGTTTGACTATCTTAGGGTTTTAAGGTTATGTTTTTTCTTTAGTTTCCTGAATTCTGACTGTAGAAGGAAGAGTTGGGTTCACTGGAAGGAATTTTGCAGAATGTTCTTGAATATGTATGTGCTAATAGTAATTTTCTGTATTAAATTCTCTTTCTGCACAGTGGTGATGCATAGTATTAGTCTTTCCTCTGGAAGGTTCTTATAAGTTAATATCATTTACACTGAGAAAAAATCCTTCCCTCTGTGTGTTTGTTTTTGTTTTTTTTTAATCAGTTTTAATTAATGTTATGTGCATTATATGTTATATGCAGAAAGTCTAAAAAGCATGACAGACTTGTTAGAGAGATTGGAGACAACTGTTGAACTCTGTTAAAAGTTAAGTTTCTTCAAGGCTTTTTTTTGAACATCACTTCTGGTAATCCCCAGCACTGCATTACACAGTACAAATTCTGAAATGGAAATGGAATGTGCAGCACCAGCAAGATCCAGCTTTCCTATTTAAATAACTTTTATTTGCTCATCTCTTATGTCACATGTATGTCCTCGTTATGGACCTGCGTAACTCTGGTTATATTCAGGTGGCCCACATACCACACACATCCCTACATCTAGTTAGTGTTCTCTTTTTTTGTTGTGTTGTTTTGGTTTGGTTTGGTTTATTTGCACCCAACTAATGGGCAACATTAGACACAGGAACACAAACAGAATTTAGGCTTTCTTCATGAGAGCTTTTCTGAACCTAGAGTTTTGGAGCACGCTATTTTACAAGTTTTGACAAAAGCATATAGAGTTTAAATAGATCTGCATGGTTCTGATCTACTATGGTAAAAAAAGTGGATGCATGCTCTGCTTCATGTTTCCATGTACCCAATTCAAGTAAAGCAAGACCTCAGCAAGATCATACAGTTTGGTTTGGCAACTTACAGAGGCTTCAAGTCCTGTAAATATCCAACAGGAAGAAGCCAGCTCTTAGATCTCCCTGGAAATTTTCCGTGTTGTAATTTTCTTACTGGGATTGAAAAACTCTGTAGCACACAACAAATTTCCCTGACTCTTCAACCCCAAATAGAAAATATCCTCCTCTGGTTTTGTTCACTTTTGTTCTGGTGATACTTTACATTACTAAAGAAGACATTGAGAATAAGATTTGTGCTGCTTGCAGATCCTGAAGCTGTTAAGATAGTGGTCCTCATAGCTTCACTGTAAATTTTCATGCTAGAGGTTTGCGTAAGTGCAGGTAGAAGATCTTTATGGGACCAATAATCACAAATCCAGGACAGATGTTGAATAGTCAGGTTCATAATATGCACTAATAGTACAGAACCATGAGATAATTTTGTAACATTTCTAGAATGTATTTACCCCCTGTTTTAGATTCTTGAAAAATGGCATTGTGTGTTTCTTTGCTTGCATGCATATGCATGAAGAAAGCAAACCTGCCTGGGAATCAGATACTTCTGCACTGCAGCTGCTGCTGTGCACAATGGCTTATATCTCTAGCTGCCAAGATGCAGCTAGAATGAAAATAACCTTTCATTAGTGCTTCACCTCTACCCAGAGAATACTTTTGCATATTCTCAGGTATGGCGTCAATTACTGCCAGTATGCAGGGGCATAACAAGTAAAAACTTGTGATCTAGTGACTCCTGTGATGCCAAACCAATACGCCTTTGATAGAAACTGGAACATGACTGTTTCATTTCAGTAGTTACTGGGTGCTGAATCTGGTGTGTGTAAATTATTAATGATTTCTTTCTACTGATTTTATATTTTCTTTTTTTTTTTTCCCCCAATCCCAATGAATGTTTGAATGAGCTATCTTATTCACTCTGTGTTTCAGGATACTTTTTGCCTTTCTCAGAGACAGTATGACATTGAGTAAACTGAGTTCTCCAAGGGGTTGACAGGTTCTCCTTCAGTGCATGTCAGTCTATTGCCTGACAGTTATTTCAAGTTTGTATGACTTCTCCAGATTGCAGATGTCAGTAGCTCTACCTGACAGTGTATCAAAACTGCAATAGGGTGGCTTGCACTACAGTATAGCATTCCATATGAACTCCTGAAGCTGTTTGCTAGTCTCTGTGTGTGTGCACGTGTGCAGCAAAGATGGGGGCAGTTTATCTTGCTTACTTAGAGCTTACCCCACAAATGTTTGAAATTTTTGAAGATATTTTAGAGATCATAAAACTTTCAAAAATCTTCTGTTAACCACAGCGAAAGTAAGAATGAACTGATTCTATAATGTTATGCTTGGCTGGGTAGAGAGGAAGTAAATTGCTCTTATTATGGTAGTGAGCATGGTACTTCTGAAATCGTTTATGTCCAAAAAGCATCTAGTTCACATCTGCTATGCACTCTGAAAATACTCACTAACTACAGGGAAAAACTAACCTGGCATCACTTTGTTCCTGTGCTGAACAATTTGGAACTTAAAAAAAAAAAAAAAATTATTTTTTTTTTTTTCTCTTAAAGAGAAACTTAAAGAGAACTCTTGGTCTTAAATTCTTAACAGGTGTTTAAGATGGTAAAATGTTCTCATTAATAAGCATATTTCCTTTATGAGAGAAATGCGATTTTCAACCTTTTCCTTAGGCCAACATTAAGCCCACATGAGGTGTTACAAGAACTGCAGGCACACAAAAGTTAAATAACAAAAAATAAATAGTTAAAGTGGGTTTGTACTAAAACTAAGAGTGTACATTTGGAGTAGAGGTTTTCCTCTTCCTGAGTTCAGGGGAAAAATTATTGCCTATTTTGTGAGGAAGAGAATCCTGACCCATATTATTTTGCTCATGAATATTCCAGCTGTGCTGCGCTACGTATCTGACTGTGCTACAAATATCATAGAATGGTTAGAGTTGGAATAGACCTTAAAGATCACCTAGTTCCAAACCCCCTGCCCTGGGCAGGGACATCTGGAGCAGGTTTCTCCAATATGAATTGGAAAGAGGATGGTGATGTCCATCTCTCCCCACTGAATGTCAATGAATAGGAATAGAAAGGTAGCACCTTTCTCTTGTTTACTTAGATGTTCAAAGCTATTAAATTGAGAAACTGGCCCAACTGGAAGGTCTTTACTCAGCCTTCTGAGAGTGGGTGGAGAGAGGAAAGAAACAACTTATCTATGCTAATTGGCATGGGAAATCTATTGCAGAGGAGCTATCTTACTGCAGAAAAATCTTTTCAACAAAATAAGGTGGCCAAAGCTTAACATGCCTCCTGCTTACTTGTAAAGCCTTCTTTATCAAAGCCCGTATTTGGGAAATGTAGGCAGCTGCAGCATGCTAGTGTCCTGATAAGTTTTTGTCAGCTAGGGTATGTTAGGAAGGTTGAACATGATATCCAAAGTGTTAGGAAGCATGCATCCTTTTGGAGATATAGCAGAGCAGTGAGAAAAGATGTTACTATGATTTGGAAGAACGGACTACCAGGAAGCATAACTTTTCTTCCTATTTCTAATGTAACTGTGCTGCCCCCAACACATTTTATCATCTCTTCCTCTTTGCTTTTTATTGTATTGTTCTTTGGGAAAATACGGCTTTAAAGACAATGATGCTAGGGAGCAGCCAGCTGGCATTTGACTTTGAAGTAATTCTCATCCGTAGGAGGAGGAGCTACAGAGGACAAGAAGGAAAAGCTGCAGCAAAATGTCTGTCATCCAGGGGAGACCCAGCTGTTCCCCCTTCACCCTGCAATGTTATTTGTGCAGTTTCTCTCCAGCACTGCTCCTTGACCAGTTAGCACTCATGAGCAGTACCCCTAAGCAGTTAACGTGTCTGTTCAGAAAGATGCTCTCCAAAGAAAAACTGGTCTGTATTTTACCCATGCCAACTGACACACAACTTGTTTTTGTGTATGGCCATCCCTCTTCTACAACTAGTAATGCTTACAAGAAAGCAGCTGTCTGCAATTATTCTTGGTTGGGCTTAATCCTCTTTTTAGTTGGTTTTCCTGTGTCAAGCAGATAGACTTTAGGTAACTGGAAATTATAAAGACTATGGGTGAAAACAAGAACATGCGAGTTTAAATCTGGGACAGAGGAGCTTTGAGAAAGCCTGGACAAAAAATGTCTTTTGAAATTATTTCAATCTGGAGGGGAGCTTAACATCCTAAAAATTCATTTGATGTCTTTAAATGGCTTACAGTACCTCCCAGGAAAGGGATGTCTCCTGCCGTCATTACATATGAAAAAACAGTCTCCCTGCTGTAACAAATTGGTAAGTTGTACAAGAACTTATCTTGTAACTCCAGATCAGAAAAAAAAAACCCACATTTTTCTTGTAGTTAAGGAAAACTCTCTGCTACAGAAAATCTCTGCAACATAACAGTGTTTACAAAAACAAATAGCTGTACATTTTCAGTGAGACTCATCCAGAGCTGTAGCATGTGCGAGTCCTATAGCGCAGGGTAAAGCTGCCATTGTAAATAGTGTTGTTTCTTCTGATATGAGAGCTCCTGACCTACTAAAGGTGCAGAAGAACTCAATAGTATGCAAATTCCTGCTACCAAGGAGTGGGCTAACAGCTACAGCTCTGCAGAAAAATGTTTTCAGTTGCTGCCTCCGTGGGACTTGGAAGGAGACATTTGGGAAAATATTTTGAGGCTTGCTCTGTTTCTGTCAGCATGCAGGAATGTATTATACATGGATGAAAAGTACAAAAGTCAGGACCGTGTTTCTGTTTTGCTGGCTGCCTGAGATGAAAGAGCATAGAAAGTAAGTCATTAACCATTTTTGCAAACTACTGGATTTTGCAGCTGCAAAATAGAGCTTTCCAAATGCTTCCTGATTCATTTTTAAGAATGGCCATTGCTTATGACTGTTGTAGATAATTTCTGAACGTTATGTAGAGGGATTCATGATACAAACCAAAAAGAAACACAAGCTGCTTAGGCAAACTTTTCTTATTGTTTTGATAGTGCAATGTGGTGTAATAGCATTAGCAAAACAAGCTGAGAGACCTAAGCATCAGTCATGCAACAGCATAAATCCAAATTCCATTAACCTTACTGACTCATACTTCAAAAGAGATGCAAACCAGTTGGAGAAAGTCCAGAGGACAGCAATGAGAATTGACCAGAGGTCCGGAAAGCACCCATGAGGAAAGATTGAGTGAATTAACTAAAGAAAAACTATTGAGGGATATAAATCCAGTAGGTAAACATAATACATATTAGACAGTTGCACGGGGATACGACCAGTGGTTTTTCAGGTCTGAGGGGAGAAAAAAAGTGGCCATAAAATACAGCAAGAAAGATTTAGGGATACCATTGTGAGAGTAACATTTATGCTTAACAGTAAAGAATCGATCACTACCAGCCATCTAAACACAGGTTTGAGAGTTGTCTGTCAGGGCTGATATACATGCATAGAGACAGTTGAAGATGCCTGAGGGCCCCTTCCTACCTGATGGCTCCTCAGGGGAATAAACTGTGGGTTTAAGTGTCTGAAATAGAATAAACCACTGAATGCTATCCACACCTCCTGTATTAAGGTATCAAAACATACACAGAACCTTGAGAAAGTGACTGATATGCTTGTTGTTAATGCCTTAAAAAAAAAAAAAAATTAAAAAACCAAGGGGTGTGAAAATAAGAATATATAGCTTGTTGAAACTTCTATTTCCCCCTCTCTATCAAGAACCCTGATGCTGTTAACATTCTCCTAGCTCTTGGAAGGAATGTAGAGTCTACTCTTTTGGAGTGTTGTTTTTTGTCAGCCACAAGAGTTTGGGAGTGTTTGGCTTCAGCTCCACACACCCACGCTCTCGCGTTCCTGCAGAGTCTTTCCAATGTGGGACAATGTGCACAGAGATTAGCCATGGGCAGTACAGAAGGAGCAAGAGCTGGAACGAGCACCATTTCCATTGATCATCACAGAAAACTTTGCATATTTCCTTCTACGTAGTTGTCACCTATAAGCATAAGTGACTAAAGTAATGAAAAGTTATTTATTTGTTGTGTTGAGGTAAAGATCAGAATCGTACTGGTTTTCTCATGCTTGGTACACTGCCAGAGTAAGGGATTATTCACATCAGAATCATTTGGGAGTTATTTAGTTGAAGAATATCACAAAGCATGTTCTTTACCCAGATCTATAGCACTGCCTGGGCTTAGTTATTGGCATCTGTATTGCTTACTTCTGGTCATCTCTGCGAAAAAAGGAAAACAGGTGTTGGGGTTTTTTGTTTCAATAAATTATTAATCTAGATATCATTCTAAATTCAGTGGTTCGTAATTTATCTCAGTTCCAGTCTATGTCTCTCTGTCATTTAGAGTCTTCATTATGGTGGACAGTGGGATTATCTAGAGCATTTACAAAATCAGTAATCTATATATTCAGCTTATTATAATCAAGATTTTAATGACCAGCAAAACTTGCAATGTTTAGAGCTTAACTTTAGAAGATTCGCGCAACTTTAACTTGAAAATTTTCTAATTAAATTCTCCAATACTTGGCTTGACTTCCCAGAAATTATCTAGAATTGCTATTTGCATATCCACCATTGCTATTAAGGTACATATTTTCTCAGGTGAGTTCAGCAGAAGAAAAGTTGTGATGACTGAAGAAATCTGCTGATTATAGAGTGGAGCTGTAGTTTTACACTTTTCTACTGAAGATAGGTCAAAAATAGTTGTTTGTTGCTACTTGCTTTTTAATCTTCTTCTGGTAGTGGACAAGAAAGAGATGTAAACTTTTTGAAATACCATTATATTCTCTCAACTTTTTCAACAGTGAATACCTTGTGAATACCTGAGTAATACCTTGGGTGAACAATTAGCTGATGGGTTGGTCTCAAAGAGTAAATGGAGCTACATCAGGTAGTCCTGTGAGGAGCAGGGCATTGGACTCAACGATCCTTATGGGTGCCTTCTAACTTGAGGTATTCAATGATTCTATGATCTAAGGGTATTTAGTGGAATGGCTCTCCACCAATGATGATCAGTACTGGAAAATCAGAGAGAGGTCCAAGAAATCTTGAATCTTCTGGTCATGGATTAATTTCCCCTCAAGAGGTTAAAAATCTAATGACTGTTTTGGTTTTTATCCCAGCCACTTGCTCTAATCTATGAACAGCTGGGACAATTTGCATGACTGTACCTTGACAGTGATGATTTAATACTGCCAGGCAATGTTTTCTGTGCAAGAACTGTATTTGAACTTCATAGCTGATTCTTCATAAGACTACTGTTAATTATCACTAAAGAATCAGTTTCTACTGGAAGAACTTCTACAGAGAAGCTGTGGCTGCCCCATACCTGTAAGTGTTTAAGGCCAGGCTGGATGGGGCTTTGAGCAACCTGCTCTAGTGGAAGGTGCCGCTGCCCATGGTGGGGGGGTTGGAACTTGATGATCTTTAAGGTTCCTTCCAACTCTTAAGCACTCTATGATCATAGAATCATAGAATGGTTAGAGTGATACTGGGGCATACTGCCTAACTCATGGTATTATACAAAATACCTTTACCAGAGATTCTGTTAGCAGTTTTCAGAAGAATCTTGCAGTGTGATAAAATCTCATAGTCTGCTTTTTGAAATAACTGAACCTATAGTAAACAAAAAGAACATCTGAAATCTACACCTTGTTCGCATGCACTGCCTCTGGCAAAAGGGCAGCAGAGATACATTTTTTTTTTTTTTTTTTTTTTTTTCCCCCCCCACATCCTAAGAGGTTATGGCAGGTGCACGCAGAGAGGGAAAACATAGAATCCAGGTGGAGAAGTAAATTGACTGTGAGGATAAGGGGATAGTCAAGCTCTCCTACAGCCAGTCATTGCTATTGCTGGGTTAATGGGTTCTGTGCTCCAGGGGCATTATACTGCAGATCCGGGGCAGTGAGGTGATAGCCACCTTATAAAAAGCCAGCTGTGCTAGACTGTGCCCCTGCACTGGGAGGGAAAGTCCATTTTGTTCTCCATTTTTGCATCTTCTTTCCAGTACGAGACAGTCTGACAATAATGGCCATGACTGACTATTGGAAAATCTTTGTGCTGTGGGGCTAATGCATTTGACTTTATTATTATTGCCGCCCTGTACTCTACATGTATTCATGGGGATGGGCATATATATTCTACTAATACTGAAAAAAAAAACAACAAACCAATAATGGTTTAGTTCAGGGATTAATTTTGATTCTGAACAGCTCGTTATCTACTTTAAAGAAGAAAAAGGGAGTGTTCGGTGCACTCAGCATGTAATTGTACACCCAGTAAAAGCCCTGCCATCTTTCTGCTCCTGTACACACAGCTTCTTGCTTTAGCTGGTGTCACAGATGTTGTGCCCTGGGTGATGGATCTTCTGCCACTGCCTGGTGAAGCACAGCCACAGCAGATTAGTTTCCCTCCTTTCAGAGATGCCTTCTGGGTTAGATGATATGGTCCACTTCAGAAATTTCTAGCTGAATGCCCATAGATATATATTTTGCACACTCAAATGTGCAAGTTAAAGAAATAACAATATGCAGGCACTGCTTTTCACCCTTTTTCCTTATCAGCTCAAAGTAACACACTGAATAATTATGAGGTTTTGATGGTTGTTTTGGCTGAACCAGAACTTCAGGGCTGAAAAAAAGAATCAGGATTTGCCCAAAACACTGCAAGTGAAGAAGAAAAAACCATTTTGTTTTTTAATTTCCTCTTTTAGAATAAAATTTGCTAAATTTTAATGTGAAAATTTTGAACTGGCGAAGTAAAGTATATTTAAAAGCTTTTTTTTCTACAAAGTATGTTTGACATTAATATCAAAGTATTAATGACGCTTCATTAGTTTTTTGAATAATTTTGGATAATTTAAGACAATATTTTTTAGTGAATAAAGTATCTTATTAAATAATATCCATCCTTCCTGAGTAATTTAATATACTTTTCCACATTATTTGGATTTGCAATAGAAGATCTTAGAAAGAATGATATTAAATCAGTTCAAGAACAAATTAAGAAAACCCTTACCTTGAGACACAGAAGCTAAACTTAACACAAAGCTTCTATTTTATGTGCATAACTCCAGTTTTACACCTATAGATTAAATATAGAGCGCATTGCTCTGAAATTCTGGTTCAAAGGGAATATTTTGCACATTAGTTGGATTTTCTCTACTCCTCCCAAACCACTCATCACACATTTATATAGAGTTAGGCTTTCTTGGGACACATAATTTCAGACCAATTTATTCTGTGTTGCTTAGAAGAGTGAAATGCTGTATGTGGTAAAAGTTTCACATGTTTCTCTAATGCTTTTATAAAAAAAGAAATAATGATAGTCTTTTTCACTGAGCTTGGATAATTGGTTTCCCAGTTATTTGGAAAATTTAATAGGAACATATGCTTCAGAGTTTACTTTCTCTCTCTTTTTTGTTTTGTATGTTCTAGCTTAAATGCAAGGTGGCAGTCAAAGGCAGACTTTGGATAATTGATTTGTACCTAAGAGAGACGGGATTTTAATGAATTATTAAAAATTTTGCCATCCATTTCAAGACATAGCTGAGGAATTCCGTACCTGAGGGATAACTGAATGTTCATACATTCAGAATGTATTTGCCATATACCAGGTGTGCTTTAGCAATATAGTCAAGAGAAAACACTGCATTTCTAAAAATGATACCATTAAAGAGTTTCAGAGCACTACTATTGGTATTTAAATGCAAATAAACTTTTTTATTTTTTTTTTCCTTTACATTTCTTAGAATAAGAAATTGCTAAGAGCTTGAGAAGAACTTCAGAAATTCAATTGGTATTTCAGAAAATGAGCTGATTCAAATGAAAATTTAAAAGTAAAATTTCTAACAGGTTCCAGAAAGTGCCTCAGCCTGAGCAGAAAACACAGGTAGTATCAGACGAAATGATGATACCTACTGTGTATAAAATAACTTGAGAGGAGAATGTGCAACTCTTGCATGAATGTAGCAACAGGAGAGTAAGAAATGCTGATGTCTCTATCCAGCCATAAGGTAATAGGCCACCACTTTTATTTCATTTCAAAATAGCAAATGAATGAAATTCAGACATAAAAAAGGTAAAGTGTATTTACTATCTGCATTCAAAGAAGCATTCTGTGCAATAACTCCCTCACTGAAGATAAAAAAACTTAGCATACAAACTCAGAAAAAAGGATACTCCTTAGGCTAGAAAACAGGAAAAGAAATGAATAGAAAGTCCTGAGTTAGATGTTTGGGGATTTTTGTTGGTGGTTTTTTGTTTTGGGTGTTGTTTTTTTTTTGTTTGTTTGTTTGTCTGGGTTTTTTTGAGAAACTTGTTCTTCCAAACTGTAGGTTATTAATTGTATCTGCCATTAACCTTTGCAGTGCTGGCTTGGGAACCCTGTTTCAGGTAGAAAATGCCATGTGATGGAGTCAATAAAAGACAGTACAGACTTAAGCCTCATATGAAGTGTGACCTTTTCTTTACATGGCTTGTCTTTCTGAATTTCGATTCAAGTTGGTCTCTAGCCCTAGGAAGTTCTCTGAATTAATAGGAATAATAAGAACTGTACCATATGGAGTATTTTGCAAGGCTGGGTGAGGTATGAGTTCGTAGTTTAGGTGGAGGTTGTAGAGGCCTTTCCTATGTAAAAATGAATCCACTCTGAGATTCCAATTTTTCCCTGAGGAAGAGATAGATTGTTATTTTGCATAGTGCCTAGGACCATGGGGTCCGACTCTCGTTTGGTTCCTTCATATAAATATGTTAAACTCTTGATATCAAATTCAGTGATTAAAAGTGACAGACCACTAATTCTGAAGATACTTGCTCTGCAGGGAGCAGTAGACTGTTTGGAAATCTTTCACCTTTAAACAAAATTGACCTTCATGCTATTGACTTTCTCAAAGCATTAGAAAAGCTTCAACTTGCTACTTTCATTAATTCTGTGCTGCTGTGTATGGAAAATTGTCCCTAGGGAGGTAGGACAAAGGTAAAGAAAATAGTATGTTTTTTCAAATGAAAGAAAAATATTTCTGCTATTCAACTAAAACGTCACTGGCCTTAAAATTGCTCGCTTGTTTAATGCAAAATACTTAGATATCCTCATACAGCAAGCAGTGAGATATCCTCATACCTCATAGTTAAAACAGACCTATAAGACTTCATCAATGTCTCTCTTTTCTGTCCTTTAAATTAATTGGAATGTAATTACATGTCTTCCAAAACCCTAACACAGAAAACTACTCTCTTCTGGCTCAAAGTGATTTGAATCACTTTAATGCAGAAAATCACCAGCTTGAGTTTTAATGACCTTGATAACTTTCACTTGTGCCAATTTTGTACTAGGTGAGGTGGAAAAGAAGCTGATGGCCCTCAAAAGGAGCCTGCTATACTTCATTGCAGAAAATCTTTTTCATACTACTAGTTACCCATATCAAGGGATGTTTATAAGAGGTATTTTTTAAATAAAAGTATTCCAGGACTTAGTGCTAGCTCTTCCCAAATAGATGAAAGCCACACATATAACTACGCCCAGAAAACCTGAGGGAGAAGATTGCACATTTTCTAGCAGTAGCTTCTCAGCTACTTTCCTTCCCTGTCTGATTTTCCTTGCTCCTTAAAGCCTATGTGGGTTTGACAAAGGATCTTAGCTGCTCTACTAGCTACGAGAATGTCTCTTTATAATCTGAAGTAAGCAGAGGTACTCCATTTTTCTAGAGAGTTGTCTTAAGGAAGCTATGAGCCTGCTTTTTCACCTTTGTCAGTACTTTCAGCCATGACATGGGCTTATGGTTACAACTGAATTAGCCTGTCACTAAGCATGTGATAATGTGTATACATACAGTAAACAAGTAATCTTGTTCACTTCTTTAACTGTATTTTACTGTTCTCCTTCGATTTTGATAAGCATTTTCTAAAACTACAAAGAAAATCTCTTCACAAGCAGAGAAAACCGTTGCTTGTTTGATTTTTTTCAAAGGAGCTATGAATTTAATTCATTGCAGAATGAAGGATGAAACAGCATTTTTTAGGAAAGCACATAATATGTGATCTGAGTTTAGTTAGATAGTGTATCTGACTGAATTTAAAGACAACCAAAAAAACCTTCTTGAAATAAGGTGCCAAGGACGTTTTATTTAATACTGGCAGTGATTAAATTCTTGTGTTTCCCAAAAAGAAGTTTAGATCAGATTATTTTTCCCAGCATGTAGTTACCTTCCATGTTAATTTTGGGCAAGCTTTTAAAAGCTTCCCAGGGTGATGAAAAATCACTTTGGTGGTTTGTGGTTTAAAGTTTCTTTATTTTTTTTCTGATGTTCTTTAACCAAGTAATTCCTGAAGTCTTTTCATTATTTATTTATCTTTTTTATATTTTTTTTAGCTTTCTGCAGCAATGCACGGTATCTTAAGGTGTAGCATGCTGGTTAATCAGTATATGTTCATTCAGGCTAACAGTCCCTGGAGGGATTTTAATTTGTTTTCCCTTTTCCTTTACTGGGGAGGAAAAGTGACATGGATTTAAATTGTCTTTGTTTTCCCTGTATCCCATGTTTACAATTCTCTACCTTGTTCTTGTACATCGTTATGTGAGGAAGAAATCCCATCTCTATTGCTCACACAGTGTCACAGAAAAATTCACTCTGGAGTAGGGAGCTAACTGAATGAGCCTGCCCACAAGCCATTTGAAATCCTAGTTCACCTGGCTGCAAAGACTTGGTCACTTAAAAATTTACTTTGACCCACAGTTCTCTACACAAAAAACTGCTTCTGAGCCTGTATTAGTATTTAATTCACTTTCAGGATTTAGACTCCCACCAGAACACAGTGTTATCTATTCTACTGAAGAAAAGGTGTCTTCTGGCTCAGGCTGATTTCTCAGCTGCCCTGCTCTGAACCGTATCACACAAGGTGATTCACGTGCTACTTGCTACTATTCTACCATGGCTATCTCCTCTCCCTCCTGTTCTTTTCCTAACAACCTTGAAATACAGGGTTCTGAACACCATAAAGGCAAGAGCTACACCATTTAATTTATTGCAGTACTCTTACCCATTCACCCTGTGCTTTTCATGAAAGTCTGCTATGACAGAAAATTACCAGCCACCGGTCACAGGCAGCTGTAAAAACTGTACCTCTGCAGTAGAGAGGAAAAGGATTTATAATGCATGCTTCTTCAGACTGAAAAGAAAAGAAAGGAGACTCCTCCTGAGTTTAATAAAGATGACCCTTCAATGAGGATTAGAAGTTCTGAGTAATGACCTAGCACAGACCATCTCTTCTATTAAAAAAAAATGAATTGGTTCATGTCCCTGAATTTTCTAGGAAGGCTTTTTCTATGAGAGCTTTGTAAATGAAATATTTCTGCTTTCCAGTGAGTCAGCTTCACTATCAACACCATCTTCTAATTCAGACTTTTTGAAGTACCAGGGATATTTGAAAGAACAGCAGCAGTTGCAGCAGCTGTCACAAGATGAAATGGGATTCTCTTGTCCTTGTATGTTGATGACTGATGTAAAGAGATTGTCAAGAAACCAAATCGCTGCAGACACACTGTAGCTCTTCAAAAGCCTCGATATTTTGTACTTTCCCTTTCTGTGCCCAATTCTCAGAAAAAAACTGACAATTTTGAATTACATGTCAGTGAAGATGTGCTTACCTCAAGACAGCACTCAGGTTTATCCTTTAATCTACGGTGCTATCCTGACACCACTGCTGTCTAACTCACTCACTTGTCATATGACTCGGTGCATCCACTTTGTGTCTTATACCAGACTATGACTCCAGTATTTCTAGTTATTTCAAATAATTTAATTCCTACAGAGGAAAACAATGCACAAGGAAGTTAAGAGCTCCCTGCTGAACTGGCAGAATCTGTCCAGGCATCCAGTACCTCTACTGAAAAACAGAGTGCTTTGAGGAGCTGTGAAAATAGATGGACACTCCACTATGCAGCTACACAACTGGAGGCTGTCTCTCTTAGCAGAGCTCAAGCTGCTTTGGGCTTTCTTGAGGAGCAGCTCCTAACTCCTGCACATGGAATTACATGGGAGAGCACAGGGCAATATAGAATACAGAACTGAGATGGAATTGTTTACATGTATCTATATTTATATACCTGTGTGTGCAGAACACTTAGCAAGGGTTAAAATAAACTGGTTTTCAGTAGCTGTATGTACGTAAGCCCCATCCGGACATAAACTATGCATCTTTAACAATGGCTGCTAAGCTTACAGCTCTCTCTGTAAAGGTACCAAAAAATTATGTCATGGTAACGGCAGTAGCCTAGTGATTTGTGAAGCTGTCATATGCACAAAATGCATTATCAGAGAATCAAGGTAGAAGAGAAACAATGCACTGAATTTGGTAAAAAAGTAAAGACTGGCATTCTTTTAACTATAGACATCAAAGACAAATCGGTTGTATGCAAACGTGGGGCCCATAACTGTAAACCACTGGGAGTGTAAATTTAGAATATTGAATTACTAAACACTGTGTTGTTTAGAGTTTGTTTTGGAGTGAATGGACTGTACTTCCTTAAGATACATTTTTCTGCATCAAGTTCCTGTCAGACTATGGTTTCTGTAAGATTAATGTTTCCTCTTACTTTATCAGACATGTTCAGATCTAACCCCATGTCATTGCCCCCAAGACCTGCATCAACAAATGGTTTTAGCCCTCAAAACTCTGCAAGCATAAGCCTTTCAGGGTATGTGGCTTCAGCATGGCACACTCTCTGGAGGCAGGATCATGACCACAGCTGCTGGAATCTGCCTTAATTGAGATAACAAATAATCCTGAGGTACAGGGACTTGTAATCAATGGTTTTCAAACCTGCTATGCAGGTTTTTGCACATGTAGCACCAGTCAAAGTGGCTGTGTGACTTCTGGAATAGCAACAATCACCCTCAGAAGTGAACAGACTGGAAGAGAAAACTCAAGCCAGTTAGGAACTCTCCATTTCACGTTAACTGTAGGTTGTACATCCATTCTGAGGACTTTTCTGAAAAACTGAAGTGACTTGATGTCATCCAAAACAGCTGCTTTTTTTCCACAATGTAGTCTTGGGCTTTCACTAAATGATGATCTGACAATTTTTCTGCCTTAGTTCTCTGATTCTCATTCAACTATAATGAGAAAGAACATTTTTCAAGCTTTCATGGTTATACATCTGGACTGGCTAGAACATTCTTCTGCTAGAATAAAATGGCACTGCATTTCACACACCGAAAAACACTGAATATCATTATGGTAGAAAACCAAATATGATAAACCAGAAAAGTGAAGATCATTTTGAGCTTCGTAATATAAAATGATCTCGTGATCTAAAGTGAGAGAAGCAAGGGCAGTGCTGAAAACTGCTCTGTGGGAGCATATAGGGCATAAAGAAGAACATGTAGTTGTTAGAAGTATTTTCTATTTTCTCTGCTGTATTTTTATTCAAAGGTGATGAACAAAGGAAAAAGCCAGGTTAGCGGCTTTTTTTTTTTTTGCTTTTTTTTTTTTTTTTTTTTGGTGACCAAGGAAGTCACAAATTCAGGATTACTGGTTTTTCTGGTTTGCTAATATGGATGGATGGCAATTTGTACTTAATCCTGCACGCTGCTGTAATTCTTTTGGAGACATATTTGGAGAGGGGTATCAACACAAAGGAGATTTTTGAGATATTTGAACAAACTCCTTCAGGTAAGGTAAGATAGGTACCTAAATTTACTAATGAGTAAAAGAAAATCTATTATTTGGGAGGGATGGATTGATGGAAGGAAAACTAGGACAAGGAGGATGATCACTGCATTGACTGCAAATTAACGTTGTCCATTATTGCAACAGCAATTGCCTAAGAGATCAGATGTAAGAGGTTAAGTGTTTAAAGTCCCTGTGTTCCTCATGACATTTTAATGGAAAATATTTCACTTTTGCACACTTAGAGTATCTTCAAGAAAGTGCAAATGTATCATTTGCTGGCAGAATATACATTTCTGTGCTTTTCAGTACCCGGACTGGCTAGAGACCTCTCCTGCCCTTTTAGTTAGCAGGTATGAGGAAAAGAGGCAAGCTACATAGACTCCCGCCCTCAACACAGAAACTCCTTGATTTAAAAGTTGCTTTCATCTCAAGTGAGAAAGGTGAAAAATAAATTACAAAGACTACAAAGCAATGAGCACTCTAAAATAAAAGGCTAGATGAAAATGGACTAGACCAGTTTTCCACTGACCAGTGTTTACATTTGCATGTCACAGGTGGATTGCTTGGAGTGATGGTCTCAAAAGGTATTGATGGTCTCTCAATGTATTGAAAACTCAGCAACAGTCCAGCTGATAGCTGGGAACAAATGGAGTGCCCTGAGGTCTTTAATGGGCACAACTGTTTCATATTTCCATCACTAAGAGGGGTGTTGATACAGAATGCACCATCTACAAATCTGCAGATCAGAGTAAGTTGAGGGGACGAATGGTGGAAATAACAGCAGAGCTTTGATCCAGAGGGACACTAGGAGACATGACTCCTGGAGCAACAGAAAATTAAGGTGAACAAAAAGTACACAACACACTCTGGCTGCCTGAGTAGCAGCTTTGCTGAAAAGGACAGTAAAGGACTTACGTAGAATGTCAACCTGAATATAAGCCAAAAGTGCGCAATCATTGCAAATGGAGCAAAACAGGCACTCGGCTGCATAATGTGAAGCACAACTGACATACTGAAGTAGGCTGTTATCCCCCTCTCCCTGGTACGGGTGAGGCTGTACCTGGAACAGCGTTCAAATTTGGGCCCCTGTGGTCCAAGAGGGACATGGAGAAACTGAAGACCTTCCTTAGACAGGCTGTCACAATGGGTAGGAACTTAAGTTACATACCCAAGCCACAATCTATGAGTGCAGCTTCTTGTTATACTCCCTGAGACTATCAAAAGGAGCTTGGACCTATAACCTTTGTACCTTCTCTTTCATTAGCTGTTAGATTATATTCATCTACTATTAGATCACCCCTTAGCCTTCTCTTCAACAAAGTTTACCAGTACAGCTTCCTCAACCTCTCCTTTAGGACATGTAACCTAGTCTTGGGGGATCCATATTAGGAAAAACGTTTTAACTAGAAAAGCAATACAGAACATGTTCTTCAGGGAAGCTGTGGGATCTCCATTCTCAGAAGTTTTCAAGACCTGGCTAGAAAACACCACAGCTGATCTGATCCAGTACTGATGGCAATCCCACTCCAAGCAGAAGCTGGTTGAGATGACTTCCAGAAGTCTAATCTGATCAACATTTCTGTGGCTATGAATAGAAGCTTGACTACATAATTTATTCTTGATTGATTTAGATGTCCCACCGATCCATTACTTCTTTGAACTTGTTTGTATAAGCACAAAGAGTAATTTATTTGATCTATATTTTTTTCTGTGAAGTAACATTATCCATAGACATCTCAAGTTCTGTACTGCAGAGTGAGTGACCTTCTACCATGTGGATCTTCTCTGCTATCTGCAATAGACATCACCTTTACTTCATCCAGAAACAGTGCTAGATCTTCTCTGCATTCCTGCATATCCTAGGGTAGCATCTGAAGTTTATGACAGTCAGGTCTGTATTGATATGTCTGTTCTTGATTGTATCAGACTTGCTGGAAAGGAAAAGAATATATTCAAGGACCAATTTAGAAAAACTATCAGTCCTACTTGTTGAGGAACAAACAAGTGTCTCCAAATTGCTCATATGCTAATTTACTGGACCTAAAAAGAATTAAAGAAATGTTTCTTCCAATGATATCTGTGGGTAGGATGGAAAAGTACATTGCATTATCTGAACCATTTTTGGTGAGCATTTTGTGTGTTAGGCAGAATTTGTCTTTGCTGTAATGTAGAGACATGATGCAGGTTAAAACAGCACACTAAAATATACTATAGTGTTTTTACTCTGTTGTCAAACTAAGGTTTTGAATGCACAGGAAAATTTGATCTGAGCACATGTATCAAAAACTTCTTTAAATTATGCTTGTGTGTATAAGTGCAGCAGCACCCTCTGGCCAACAGTGACACACTCACACGACTCTGAGGGATTGTTTGAGTGACAACAATCTGCTTTTTTGGCTGCTTCTTCTCCCAGCTTCTCATAACCCCTCTGCTTCCACTGACAGCTGTTGAAGTGATAAATATCATCACTGTGCTTGAGCAACATGGGCATGGGATTCAAAGGCATCTTAGACTGTGAATTTTAGCATGGAAGTACCTGTGCTAACTCCCTTTGCCTTTTTTTTTTTTGCCTCCCATAGTGGACCTTTACAGCCTGCTCGTGACTCTGTCTTCCCATACCACTACTGGGATTTTATCTCATTATTGATTCCAGTGAACACTTTCTTCTGACTTTCAAAAGCAACTGCCAGAGGATAATTCAGCTCTTTAAAATGTTGTGAGGTGGAGATGGCTCTAACCCCATCCGGATGATGGGCGTTGGGGGGTGGCTGAAAACAGAGCACAGGAAAAGGGGGAATTGTGTAGGAGGAAGTCTTAAAACTGACATTTTTGATGCCAGGTCAAAAACCAAAAATCACATGATTCTTGATTGTGTTGAAAGGGGAGGCTGGTATCAAATCTTTGCTGATGTTTTTATTCCCTTAAGAGCTGGAACTCATATTAGTATATCACTGTTGTCAGTTTATAGTTTTCTGCAGCCGTGGCTGTTTTTCCATAGTGCTGAAAAGCTTGCTAGCCACCACTTCTGAAAGAAATATCTGCTCAGCTCTGGTTTTAAAATTTTAGAAACTGTTTAGGCAATGTATACTAGGTAATATTCTCATTTTCTATGACTAAATAAGTGAAAATATTTTCAGGCATGAGAGAGACCTGGGATCCTTTGAATAATTTTAATGTTGTGTGGTCGTTAGTAGGAGCCAGAGGCGTGTATCTATTTTCTGCTGTAGAAGTATTTAGAAGCAGGTGCATCTTTCATTTTAAAAATTGCTCATGTAACTTGTTTTACCTTCTAGTCAGAGCAAGCTAATGGTACATCACCTCTTCAGTGCCTCAACTGAGTTGCTAAGCTACCAGGAGTCTATTACTTCTAGTCATGTACCCTCATCCCACAAATATGAATGGTGAACAATCCAAAACAACCTCGTCCCAAGAATGCGGAACCTAAGTTGAAATTTTGAGGTGAGTGGTGGTTGTGAGTAGGAAAGTGTCCTTTCCCATCCTTTGTTATAACCAACATTGAGTATTTATGATTATGTCCAGAGAAAAATCAAGCATGGAACATTGTTTGGATAGCTTCTGGGTGAAGAGAGATAGTAAATGCAAAGATAAACGTGCATGAGAACAGAGATACTGTACAGAGAAAGGGGAGAGCCAGAAGAAGGATGGATGGATAGATAGATAGATAGACAGACAGACAGCTGGAGCAAACAGCACAGTATTCTCTGGAGGAAGCTGCTCTCTGTTCTTACCAGCCTCTCCTGCTCTAGCTCCACATAAGCAGGTGAAGGGGAGAGGTGCTTCTGCCATAGGCACTTCCAGCATGCGGAGAGGTGATAAGGAAGGAATGCCAAGTGGCTGCTTCCCTGGGCTAACTTGAAGATTAACACATTTCTGACTGCAGAAAAATACCTTGTCTAGAGAGATGTTGCTCTCTCATGCCAGTCTCTATACAATTTTTCTCTCTCCTCTCACATGGTGGATACACCCTTAAGGCTTAGTATGCAAGTCCTGTCTGTGGCAGGAGCTAGTGTATACCGGCACAGGGATCAGTAACTAGAGAATAAATCTTTCTAAATCCTGGCTTGTATTATGTCTTGACAGGAAAGTAAATCTCACTCTCTCAGCAGCAAGCTGTTCTTTCATTGCAAGGATGGTGCTAGGGAATGATGTTTTCCAAGCTGACAAATGTGGGATTTCCTGTGCCGCTCGTTATTTTGTTTGTCTTGGATGTTTATGTTTCAGCTTTATGAGGCAATCAGTCTGGGGAAAGTCCCAGGACTAATGGGCTGAAGCTTTTCTTCTGATATTGGTCTTTGTAACCATAGATCTACAGCACATAGCAATATATAAGTAAAATCATGCTTCACTCTGGTGCTGGGATGTTGAATACAAATAGTTGTGCTTGCACAGGCATGCTGTCTCCTTGTAGCTGTTCATTTTAAAGCAAACCAGCTAATGCATGGAAGATTAAAGAAGTTTGAGAGATTGAAGAATGTAGACTCCTGCATCAAATACAGACCCCTCAATAGCCTTCCTGGTAGTTGACTGGAAATGTCCTTGCAAAAAATTTCCTTGCAAACATTAATCTCGGGTGTAGTGACTGATTTCCTATGGCTTCCATAGCTTTAAAATCTACCTGTACTTTAGCTTTTGTTCAGTCTATTTGTTTTTCAAACTTCAGTTGCAGTGCTTGGAGAGGAAACAGTAAAACCACATTTGTCCCTGCCTCTCCATACTCATTTGCTATTCTTTTCCTCCTTCTCAAGGGCTTTCCCTGGCAGACAGCACACAAGCTGACTTTCAGCTCATGCCAGGTAAGACAACAATATCCTTTCAGGTGGACTTCTAGGAGATTTATTGATGCTTTTGTGTCACTGCCGTTGTGTGAACCCCACAGGTTGCAACTTTGTCTCCTGTTGCTTTCCTTCATCTGTTCTAAATACTGACTTTTGTTTTTCTGCCCAATATCCTAATTCTTGATGATGCCAGAGCTTCTGCAATCAGTCATATCATCTTTCCTTTCCCGGAAATAAGACAATGAAGACAGCTATTACTTCAGGAAAACTACTTTCTTTAGGGCTATTAATGAAGCCATTTGTGACTGGCTCCTTGTTCTGATTTTGATCCTTACATTGTCTCAATTTCTTAAAAACTATAAGAATCTTAGAGAATATAATGCAAACTTGCAATGACACGTCTTGCAGATGGACAGCTAGCAACACAAGAGAGGTCTGGGAGACACAAAGAGAAAATAACTATTGTCTTGCTTCCTTCTCCTTCTCCTATTTTGCCGCACACACAAAGCAGAGCAACTTTGTGCCACAGAAAGTATATGAGTAAATCACAGTCTGAAAAGAAAAAGCTCTCAGTTCAGGTGCAGGAGTTTTGTAAGATTGCTAGTACAGTTCTGTGAGATTGGTAATTAAAAATCAGCATTAAAATACTATCCTGAGAAGTTAAAGGGGGCGAACAATTCTCTACGAGCCCATCTGCTTTCCTCTAGCTGCTGGTGGCTCCTGCTGCATCTGAATCTGCTGTGCTGTGTGATGGTTCAGAGACGCCTTGACTTTCTGCGGCTCCTGAGCCCCATTGGCTGGAAGGCAAAGCAGAGGCGGAGAGTGCCCTGAATATTTTTCTCCTCCACACACCATAAAACAGGCAGCCGGCATGCACTGTCTGACAGCGAGACCGGGGCTTGCAGTTTGAAATTAGTTTCTGCTCTGCAGCAGTCACTTAGGCATTTTACGTATGCCTCTCTTAATGGAAGGGAACAAAAAAAACCTTGCAGTGCACCAGTGAGCTAAACAGCAGCTGACCATAGGGGAGAATCTGATGAGAACTTACAGACTGTTGGGACTCTGTGACATAAATCACCAAGGTAAATGTGATGATGATGATGATCAGAAACTGCATCCATGAGAGAGTAATTCTGACTTTGAAGCCTTATTTTGCAACAGCAGTCAAAGTGTTCTGAGCTGCTGCCTGCCTCAGCACTGGCTTATTTTTCATTTCTTCCCAATCTGAAAAGCTAAAGGAGGCTTTCAAAGGAATGCAAAAGGAACAGGAGTTCTAAAAGCAGGAAGCTGAAAGGGGGGACTCCATAAGATGAATTTCACCCAGCACCGTGGGACGGTCCAGCCACTGCATTTCTGGAACCACAGCTATGGACTGCACGGAGGTGCCAGCGAGCCCAATGCAAAGGGCCACTCCTCAGGAGGCTGCTATGAGCAACTCTTTGTATCCCCTGAAGTGTTTGTGACTCTGGGCATCATCAGCTTGCTGGAGAACGTCTTGGTCATTGTGGCGATAGCCAAGAACAAGAACCTCCATTCTCCCATGTACTTCTTCATCTGTAGCTTGGCAGTGGCTGACATGCTAGTGAGCGTATCTAACGGATCAGAAACTATTGTCATCACGCTGCTAAACAACACAGACACAGATGCACAGAGCTTTACCATAAACATTGACAATGTCATTGACTCAGTGATTTGCAGTTCCTTGCTTGCATCAATTTGCAGTCTTCTCTCAATAGCAGTGGACAGGTACTTTACTATCTTTTATGCCCTCCAGTACCATAATATCATGACCGTGAAGCGCGTAGGGGTCATCATCACATGCATCTGGGCTGCTTGCACAGTCTCAGGCATTCTGTTCATCATTTACTCCGACAGTAGTGTTGTCATCATCTGTCTTATTAGCATGTTCTTCACCATGCTCATTCTCATGGCATCCCTCTATGTCCACATGTTCATGATGGCTCGGATGCATATAAAAAAGATTGCTGTTCTTCCAGGGACTGGCCCTATTCGCCAAGGGGCCAACATGAAAGGGGCCATCACTCTCACCATCCTGATTGGAGTTTTTGTTGTGTGCTGGGCTCCGTTTTTCCTGCATCTGATTTTCTACATCTCCTGCCCCTACAACCCTTACTGTGTGTGTTTCATGTCCCACTTTAACTTCTACCTCATTCTCATCATGTGCAATTCCATCATTGATCCACTCATCTATGCATTCCGGAGTCAGGAGCTCAGGAAAACATTCAAGGAGATTATATGCTGCTGTAGCCTGAGAGGTCTTTGTGATTTGCCTGGCAAATATTAAACCGAGCAGGTACATTGCTGTGTACACACAGACTTCCAAGCATTCACTTCCTTTCTCAGCAGAATTTGGGTTACATCCTTAATAGTGAGCACCTCTTTTTGTCTCCCCTCCCTCTCATCCTTGTATCCCACTCATGTGTAATTCATTTCTCTGTATAATGTTTGTGATATCTACAGTTTGCAATTTATTTGCCTGGAAAAAAGAAGTATCACTTCATACCAATTTGTAAGTAAGCAAATAAATGTAATGATGAATGTGAAATACTAACATGAGCAGCTGTATGTTCTAACTGCTGACAAAATAAATAACTTGCCTGACTTACAGTACATATTGGCTGCTACCATTCCTTACTCTGTTGAAGTAATTATAGCTACCCACTACATCATGTACAGCTAAAAATAGAGTATATGCCTCTCTATTAGTGGATTAGAGGTTCTCTGGAATTAGAAAGCAGATTTTTTCATAAAGGTTACTGCAACCAACAAGTTGTGTTCATTCATTTTGAGCTCTTTTCCTCCTTCTCCAGGAGCAGCAATTCTGTTCTTTGTTACAGTTATTGCCTACAACAACAAGATTTGTCAAATGGCTGCTACCCAGACAATAGATTGCTTGGGTTTTGCTGGGGGTTTTTTGAGATGATGATTGCTGTGTGTCTGAGAGTACCTTTTTGCAAAGTTGGAATTTCTCCCTGGAGCATCAGTTAGCCCTGTATATATTTGTTAAATTGGCATCCAGGTAGACTAGAAACCTCCATTCAGCTACAAAGCAGGTACAGTATCGACAGTTTCAGCAACAGTGTAGAGATTCACTGAGAGATTTACCTGATGAAGATGAAGAGGGAACTTTGGTTTGAACATTGAGTCTTTCCTTGTTCTGAGGTGCTGTGGGGAACAAGGACACTGTGCTTCAGAAGAAAACACATCCTTGTTAGAACAAGCTGCCCTCTGGTCTGAAGTGTGGTGTCAGCAGGTGGGACCCACTGCCAGGATCCTTGCAGAGGAGCCGAGGCGTGTGCCTAACTTGGCTTGGGCACTTCAGGCCATTCTGTGGAGCACCAGAGCTTAGCAGGGGCAGTGCTGTCATGTGGGAGGAACGCTGCCCACCGAGCCTGTAAACCCATGCTCTGTATCTGACAGCTCTGTGTGTTGCTGCTGCTTGAAGTCAGTTCACCTTTTCAGGCATCTACTCGATGTGTTCTCAGTTTCATGCTAAAATGCCACTCTCCCTTCGCAGATAATAACGGGGACCTCAGCTCCCTGATTTTAGCACCTTTGGAAGTGTTTGAAGTATAAATGCAAGTATGCAGGATTCCATGAAGTTGTCTCTTAACACTTCCACAGTATTGACTTCTATGTAAAAGCACAGAAAAATTATTTATTCCCAGAAAGTCTAAAAACATAGCTGTTACTGGCAGAAGACCTGGAAAGTTCTGATTTTGAAAGTAAAAGTTTAATGGAAAGAATAAATTATCTTTTAATCCTGGATGCCTTATTTTACCAAGATTGGTAGTGAATTAGTTAGATGAGCAGTCATTAATTTTCTTGGAAACAGCTTGTTACCTCAAGCTGCTTGTTCCCTTGTTAAAGACAGGCATACAGTGAAAAAACGTTTGTGAGAGCCCAATGTTTGCTGCTTCGGATTCTTTTCCAGACAGAAACAAATGATCTTTCATTTGTGAGTAACTTTTCAGGATATTGTAAATTTGTGACAACATTTGGTCCTCTGTCAAAAAACATGAAGGACTTGAGGTGAGTCTCAGTAACGTTAGCTTCAATTTACTTACAGGGAGAGTGAGAAAGCCATTTGACTCTGAGAGTCAAAGTCCCTTGGCAGAGCAGCAGCAGAGAAATCAGGTCTCCTGCAACTACCTCATGCACTTGGGCAACTCCATCCACCACATTGCTTGCACCACACCCCTGTTATCTTCTCTCAGTTTTAGTAAATGATTTTGCCATATCATAACAGTTACTACGTGGGAGATGTTGAAATACATCTATTGCATTAACTCTATTTATTTTCTTCTGGAAGAAACTATAAACATTTCAATAATACGCCCCTACCTGGTTCTACAGGCTAGAGAATAAAAAATGCTAAATTAGGAGGATTAAAGCTCAAAGGAAGACAAAAATATGAATGTGTTTAAATTAACAGTCTATCCAAAAATCCAGTGGACTCTATTAGGTGCCTTTTACTCTCCCACAAGACACAATTCAAAATGCTCTTGCAGAAATCAAGAAATTGCTGATCCAGTCTGAACAAAATCTCACTGGATCTTTGTTTTGTCTCATTTTCTTTAGCTATTTTAGGACTTTAAATTATGATATTGGGGTTTGGATATTACCTTTTAGTCCATGGATGTAGAGAGGGTCCAGTGAAAATTGGCACGAGAGCAAGATACTACTTCAGGTGCTCTGAACATTACCATGAAAGTCTCTTTTTCCCCTTAGTCTGTACAAGGACCAGACACCTAATTTAAACAAATCTGAATTCTGAAGAGACCGTGCTTTTGTAAATTACTTCTTGAATTCCCAGTTGATTCTTAAAACTAACAGTCTCACTTCTTTTTGCAACCCAAGGGGAGGAGAAATAACAATTAGTTTGTATAATGCTGGTGTGGAGGTTTTCGTCAATGGTTTTCTTGTCGTTTCCAGAAAGCAATGTGTATCTCTTGCATTTATTTGGACTAAGATTAGTCAAAACAGTTGTGGACCCATTAAGCTCTAAATCTCATTTAGAAATCTAATTCTTAAAACTAGTTTACTCCAGAGATTTAGCAACTATCAGCCTGCTTAGCAGCAATTCTGTCCTTATTTTATAAAGCTAAATGCATATACATGCTTTTCTTAATTAATTTTTTAATTAAAGGGGACTTTTCCATTTCATGGTATTATCTTTTAGAGTGTAATTTATTTAAATGGCTGGCAAACCTCCTCCTACATAGATAATTTTCCTATTCCCAGATACTCCGTTCCTTCTGAGTAACTGAATCAGCTTCTGTTTGCCTATAGCTCTGGCAACTTTCCAGCAGAGAGTCATAGAAGCTGGTGTTGTGAAAGATAAATAAATTCATCTAGCTTGCAGGAGACTGGGGACAGTGGAGGATTATTTTCCACATGCAAATTGCTGAAGCTTTATTCTTCTATTTAAAAATCTTCTAAGAAAATGAAATTTCTTTCTTTAAGTATCTGAGATCCTAGTCTGTTTAGCACTTAGCATTTTAGTCGTACTATATAATCATGGCACATTCCTCTGTGGCAAGGAAATGGTTTTGTCTCCACTTTACCGGTGTGAGGATTTACATTTTCACTTCTGCTGGAGAAAAGGGGCTAATGGATCTGCTCAGCCTCCTGGAAGGCAGTCTTTGCTCCAGCTGGCAATAGATGGTAGTGTCTACTGCCCTTTCCCAAGAACTGGCTGTAATATGATGCACAAAACTTTTGAAGCAAATGTCTTCCTTCAAGAGAGACATTTCTTCAGCTTTGAAGTAGTTTTTGAACAAAGCAAAGGAGTCCAAAAAGCACTTAGGAAGCTGTAGTTGGTCTCAGCAGAGTGGATTTTGAATGATGATCCAGGATCCCCTTTACAACTGAAACACCCTGTCATTTGGCAGCAAGGAGAAATGCACTGATGGACTCAAATGTTATTGAATGTGCAGCAACAACGCCTTCAGTTATGCCTCTAATAGATGTGCAGAGTACACATTATTGACATAATTCTAAAATGAATTTGTTGTTGTTAAACAGATCCTATTTTACAACATGTTCACTAGGGGCTCCTTCATTCTCAATCTGAATTCTGGTACCAAAAAACTTTGGTTCTGATGTTATTTATAATGTACAGTGTTGTTTATAGGCTTGGGTTAAAATTGCAGTCTCAATCCCACTGTAAGGAGCTTTCAGAAAATGTAGCTTTAGGGATGAAATCTTCAGTGTTTGTTCAGAAATTACTTCAGATTTTAAATTAATGTTTCAGTCCCTTCAATCATATCTCAAGTATTTGAGGGTTTTCTCTTTCGATGAAACATTTTTCTCACTTAATAAAAAAAAAGGAGATCACTCTTGGGGGGTTTTGTGTCAATTGGTTCTGTTGTCCTGTCTGTTTTTCATATTTTGTTGCCTACTCGGTTCATAAAATAAGAGATTTTCAGATTTGTGGATTAAAAATCACCCCCTTTGAGTTTATAATGTAAATGCATCAATCAGTTCTGCTTTTACACATTTGTTCCCTTGCAAATGTTGCTCATTTGTTTCAGTTGTTTTCCTTCACACTTGATCTCTTTCTATATTTGCATATTTCTGGACTGCCAACAGTCTGAGCTCTCGGAGGCATCACCTGCCCCTGTGGTGGGTTTGTCCTTTGGCCAACAGCAAAGCCCCCACCCAGATGCTTGCTCACTCCCCGCTCCTGGATGAAGGCAGACATATCACTTACCAACCACCATCACAGGTGAGAGAGACTCAACTGGGGATAGTTAATTTATGTCGAATTAAAATAAATATTTAGTTGTGGGTCAGCTAGAGGGAAACAAAAAGACAAACATCCCAGCTTCGACTTCATTCCTTCATCCCCAGCTCCTCTACCGAAACCTGGGCAGCTGCACTGGGTAGAAGGTGGTAGGCAACAGTACTTTAGGGAGAGTTTCAGGTGAGGTCCTATTGCTCTGTACGTTTTTGTTCAGTTCCACAGACAGCTGCTCACCTAAATGATTTGCCTCTCATGTCTGTAGCTTGGGAGTGCCTTTTTTTTTCCTTTTTCTGCGATGAGCTAATCAACCCAAAATGTTCCCTTCGCGCTCTTTCCAGCTGAAGAGCTCTCACTGTAGAGCTCCAAATCCTGTTATTAGCTTCTGAATTAATGACTTTGAACACTTGTACTGTTGAACCCCATCCTGTTTCTATTATTTCAGTCTCCAGAATGATCTGCTTTTGCTGACTGAGCTTCAGATGGGCCTTTCTGTGGAAGCAGCAGCCAGAGACGGAGCCTTGGCACATCCCTCACAGTACAACCCTGCCAGATCCCACAGGTCAGGCTGCAGCCTCCACTGGTGGTGCAAGCAAAGAGCTGTTGTAAACCTTACATAGGTTGTGCCACAAGTCAACAAAAAGAAATTTGTAAGGATTTCCAGGCAGCAAGAAGAAAACTGTAAAATTATATGCATTTACTATTTGCCCTACTTAACGCTTTTTGAAAGAATCATAGAATCATAGAATGGTTAGAGGTGGAAGAGACCTTAAAGACCATTGAGTGCAAACCCCTCTGCCATGGGCAGGGACAACTCCCAGTCGACCAGATTGCTCAAAGAAAAGCCAGATCAGCCAAATCAACTTTGGCGATCAATGGGGTGACAGATGTCTCAGCCAGATCGTCCTCACATCCTAGTTTTAACTTATTAGAACTTCATTCTTTGCAAAAAGCAGTGGGTGAGTAAACAAATGGAAGTCCAAATTTGCAGAGCGTAAACAAAATACTTTATTCATGCAAAAAGTCCCTTCTAACTCTAACCATTCTATGATTCAGTAATCTACAGTAACCATTTTGAAGTGGAGAGAAATTAAAGCACATTTTGAAGATAATATCTGCTATAAAAATACCTTTTCTGGGGATAAGTTCCCTGTGCAATTCTCAGATTTCTTCTCATGCTAGCATAGGTCATGCAGAGTCTAACATACACCCCTCAAGTGTTTCATAAAAAAAATCCCAGCAAGCTTTCTTGAGTTGTATTCAGTACAGCCTGAAGCATGATTCATTAAAAGACAAGCACACTGGGTTTTGCCCTTGAAAGGGACAACATAAGAAAGTGTCTGAGTTTGTTTTTTTTTTTTAAAAAAAAGAATAGCAAAATTAAATTACTACTATTAAGGTAGTTATGTTCCACATTTTCCCAATTTTGGCTGGGTCAGGGGAGTCTGAAAGCTTGCTGGAAAGCAGGAATTGTGTAGATATCCACATGGTTCCATAAATTTAACTGGCTGTGCATAAACCTGCCAAGTTCTAATTAACTAGTGAGTTTTTGCATTAAAACATTGAAATTTATTTTACACTGTACAGCATCCATTATCACTGATGCTTCTAATTTTCTGGATACACATGCAGGCACAGTAAAACTGGAAAAAGGTCTGGCTGTACATAAAGACAAATACAAATAAATCATGTTTAGTAGAAATAAATCTTTAGTTATTATCCTGAAGTTTGTACTGGGGAGCTGAAGGGGATGACATTGCATTCTTATGATTATTATCTGCAGCTTCACTGTGGAAATGTAACACTCATAAGTAATACAGGCAGCTTAATTTTCCCCTTTAAGATAAAGATGCTGGTTCTCAGTAAGAGTTTCCTCTAGGCCAAACAGTGTGGTATTTCATGCAATACTAAAAATTTCACTAGTACAAGCTCTCCTCATTTGTGAACTGTGTATCAGTGAATACCAGCATCATTGAGTTTGGAACTATTCATCATCTACCAACTGCCCAATACCAAACAGACAGGTGATTCACGATTTAGCTATAGGTTTGGACTGTAAATTTGGTTCTGGCTTCATGGATGATACATATCTGTGAAGCTTCTATCATTGCTGCGGAAAATCCCATATTTCTCACTACCTTAGTGGGTCTAGGTGACCCAGGCTATTCCCTTCCCTGAACGCAGAAAAACTGGCTGGCTCAGGAGAATGGAACACTGGTAAAACCCTGAGGTAAAATCTGAGTAACCTAGTTTGATGTTAGCTCAGGTTATTTGCTAGAGATGATTTCATGTTCTTATAGGCCTTGTTACTTGCCATGTTTCAAATGTATCTTCATACCAATAACATTGGAGCTACTGTCACAGTGAGGGCTTGGTGAGTGGTAAGAAATCTGCACTACAATGAAAGGAGTACGGAGCTTTATACAGTATATGATACTGCAAGATATGTATTTTTAGCCAAATTTAGTAGGCTTTACCTACTTCTGAACAGCAGCCAGAGAAAAGTTAATATGTATGACTTTGGGTGCTATAAAATTAGGATCCTTTGCATATTCAAATATTGTGACTATTCAAATATCCTTTAAGTTTCCAAATATTGTGGTTGCTTTATGAAGTCTCATTCACCTCTGCTACATGCAGTGCCTTAGCTGTCAAATACAGAATTGTAAATGGCACATCACTTATAAGCACATATAAACGCAAGCTTTGAAGACTCCCTTGATCTCAGATATTTTAGCTCTGAAAAAAATGTTGTGATTGACAGCATAGAACTGAAATGGTCATTATGCTTTAGACCATATAAATTGACTGCATCTAGATATTAAAAACCAAGAGTATGAACACCAATAACACTAAGAGTTCATTTTTCCTTTCAAATAGCTGTAATTTTTTTAGTTGTTTGTGGGAGTAAAATCAATGAGGTGAATAAGATCCTGTCTTCTTAAATGAAATTTAGTTAGAAGAAGGCTTTCTGAGGCAGGGTGTAGGATTATTGTTTTAGTTTTAGTGAGCCAAACATTTTGTTCAGAAGAAAACCCAATTTCTCAGACAGAAAAAGTTGCAAACAGGTCACAGAACGGTGATATGTTTGTATTATCTCGCTATAAAATTAATGTATGTGAGTACCTGCTGAATATTGGAGTTCAGACCTGGACTTCTGCTTTTTCATTGTTTTCAAGTACCGTGACTAGTGAATTAACCCTGTTCTTAACAATTTAAAGGGGTTGTTCATAACACAATGCATGCCAGGGAAAAGACAGGCAATGAGCAAACTCTTTCTCCCAAGGGAAGCACTGGGGACACTTCATGGAGCTAATTCAACAGGATTCAGAATGTATGGTGGAAGATGGCTGTAGACTTAAGGAGTTTACGGCCAGAGAGCTGTGGTTACTAAAAGTGTATGTGGTTTCAAGGAAGGACTGCCCAAGCTGTCAGGAGAGAAATCCAGTGATTGTTACTAACAACACACATCCACAAACAGCTCAGAAAGTCTATAAGCTGTATGTAACCAGAGACGGGAGAGGTTTAACGGAGCAGCATCATGCATACTTATTGCCTTCCCTTGCCAGTTTAAGGACATACTCTTCCTGTTGGTTTCCCACTTAAAGAAGCATTCTTAACTAAATGAAATGTCACTTCCCACTTCCCATCACCTAAAAAATAATAAGGAAAAAAAAAAAAAAAGAAGAAAAAAAAGATGAGGTAGTAGTGTAAATACCTAGACCTTGGGAAAGCCAAAGGATTGTTGGAGGTAATAAAGAATGGTGACAGGGTGAGGAACAATGGAACAAAAATGTAAATTGTGTGGGACTAGAGAGAGACACAAAGCAGAGTACTCTGACTGTGCCCACCGCTCCCTTAGGTTACCCAATGTAGCTAAGGATGGTGCTAAATGATGTTTTGGCCAGAGATGTGACTGGGTAGGGAATAGAAACAGGCTACATCATCACCAGGTCACTTCCCTCAGGCTGCTGCTTCTAGTTCAGAGGTTAACCAGCATGGTGAGAAGACTAGCAAGAAAGTGGCTTGTGGGGACTTGGATGGCCACTACTTGAGGTAGGATAGCTTCACATTAACCCCACATGGGCAATACTATGCTCAACATAATGGCTGTTCTCGGAAGCTGCTTTCCTACAGGAATGCACCTGTTGGCCAGATATGAGCTGCCTGGGAGATGAGTTCAGTTGCCAGTTCGCTTACATATGTCTTAAGGAATGCGGACATATTTTATGTTGGCAGCATAAAATGCATAAACCAATGTATGTTTATACATGTATGTGTTTCTCTTTGGTTGGTAACCCCTTCCCAGCTTCTCCTGGAGGACGTGCTGCTGCCTGGAAGTAACCAGGTGCCCAAAGGGTTGCTGTGGGTTTCCCCTGTGGCTGCCTTCACCTTGGTGAGATCCAGACTCATTTCTACTTCTGCTCTTCAGCCTCATTGTTGCTGTTTCTGGGAAGAGCTCACTTGTGTCCTGGGCTGCCTGACCACCTTCTCTCACTTTGCTAGGCCTCCCAAACTCTAAATTTATCTCCTTCCTGATTGGAGTACATGTACATCTCCACTCTCAAGTTGACTTCTGATCCAAATAAGCTGTCATTTTCCAAGAAATAGTTCACAACTGTGGCAGTTCATTTTTACATGCTAGAAATGTTTAAGCAGTTAGTGACACTTTCTTTTATCTGTATTATCACTGGATACTTGAATTTGCAGTCACAGGGATACACTGGGAAGAACTACCACTCCAAATAACATTCAAACACAGCCAGCATAGCCATCTGTCACTGGATCAACTACATTTGGTGAATGATTTTGATATTTCATCAATCATAGAGCTTGATCTTAAGCATGAAAGGCTCACCTCACCTGCCATCTTCATCCATCTTTTCCTTCAACCTCGAGATGGTTATTCAAATTTTGGGATGCTCAAGGGATACAGATTTAGATGCTCAATGGAAAAGTTTAGTTTATTCCAGACTGAGTTTGGTTTTTAACTGACATTTAGAAGGATTGTCTGAGCTCAGGAATTCCCAAGGAGAGATTCTCAGGGATATGAGCATTTCTCTGTGCATCTGGATATATAAAGAGAAACAGAGTTTTGAATTTGTCTCCTGAGGTACAACCTTCCCTTCCCACAAGGTATTGTGGATAAAGCAGAGTAGCCAGTGGGTGCCTTAAATACGTCTTTGTAGGGCCTCAGCTTTCCTGCAAGCCTTGGTAAGAAGAGGTGAAACATCTTCACAGACTTTCTCACCTTTCTATATTGCCCTAAGAAATAAGGAACTGATATTCTGGTAGAAAAATACAGTTTACTTCAAAATCATTAAGACTGTGTTTAAGGTAGAGGAGTTTCGAGCTACTCTTGGTCTATGTTTCTTGCCTTTTGAGATTTAGTTTCTTAACCTGAATGCTGTATTCATCATATTTTTGTATCCTCATTCTCCTAAAGAATATCGGTTAAACTTCCTGATTTGCTGTATCTGCTAATGCAGGAATTAAAAATACAGACAGAAAGTATGATGTGTCTTTGGCATCCCTCTGTTCTTTTGCAGTGTCTTTAGTGGTGACTAGGAAATCTTAGCTATAAACATTAATTTCCTAATGGTGACAACAAGGATAAGAAAAGACTCATTTGTATATCCTTTTTAACTCCTTTTCTGGTTTAAAGGTATCACGGTTTAACCCTAACTGGAAACCAGGACCATGCAGCCATTCACTCACTGCCCCTGTCCCTGCTGGGGTAGGGGATAAGAACTGGGGCAAAAAAACCCAACTTGTAAGTAGACATAAAGACATCTTAATAGAACAGTAATGGAAGGGAAAATAATAAGAACAATAATGATTAAAGGAATATATAAAATAAGTGATGCACTATAATCATTCACTATCCGATCATTGATGTTCAGCCTGTCCTGAGCAGCGATTATGGATGCCCACTCCCCCAGCCAACACCCATTTATATACTGACCATGATGTCTACAGCATGGAATATTCGTTTGGCCAACTTCTTCTATCTGTGCTACCTCTCAGCTTCTGTGGGAAGCTGAAAAAGTCCTTGACTTAACATAAGGATTACCAAGCAACAATTAAAAGAGTATATGTTGTCAACACTATTCTCATACTAAATCCAAAGCACAGCAGCTACTAAGAAGAAAATTAGCTCTATCCCAGCTGAAACCAGCTGGGCATTATACAGCTTCTTGTAATACAGATTTTATAACCTCTTTTTTAATGAAGGATGAGACTCAGAAAGATTGGATGCAATTTAGGGGAAAAAATATCTAAACTCAAATTCAGCATGATAATATTGCTTATTTAAATCTGAGAGCTACTCAGGCTCAAAGCAAAATACTAACTGTACATAAGTAGTGACCAGATGGCTCCAACTTCAACTTATAACACTAAGGAGTGGATATTCTCTGATATAATTTCACAAAGGAAGACTCGAAGGAGACAGAAAGAGCTAATACTCGGCATATCTTTCAAAACACAAAAGCTCTTTTTTTATTTGATGCTGGGACTGCAGAATGCAGGTTCTGCATTTTTGCATTTGGAGTCTCTCTCTTTTTCTTTTTATTAGCTGAGATTCTCAAAAGGTTTTAAATATCCTTCAATCTTCTAATTAAAAAGGCAAAGATAGGTCAGAGGAAAGCATTCTTGTAGATCAGGTAGCTTTACCTCAGAACTCCTGAAGCACTGAGTAGAAAATCTTTTTACCTGACAAAATTCACCTAATAATTAATTTCTCTAGATGTTATACTCATTCAAAATGGGTGTTTTAAAAACCAGTTTGAAAAAGAAAAGCTATGAGGATCNGCACAGCCTAATAGCTAAAGGAATAGACTGGTTTTAAAGCAATCTTTCCAGAAGAGACTATGCATTTCTTTCTGAAAATGTGCTCCTTTTGGCAATCTTAGCTGGCATTTCTAAGTGACTGAAAGGAACTGCAGTTTGGTGATCTAGGCGATGAATGATTTTCACAGCTTCCTATTCCATGAAGTGTAATACACAGAGCATTTGTCTCTGAAATTGAGTAGATTTATCAGCTCCTGAGAGACCTTTCAGTAGTTCTCCCAGTCTATTACCATGCTTCAGAGGTCACATAATGCTTTGATATTACCAGTCCAAATAGCTTAGATGAGCTTCTGAGCTTCCATTTATTGTTGCTTTATAATAGGAAACACAGAGAAAATTCAGTTCCAAACTGAATTTGAAGATTAAATGACCTGAAGTTACTACGAATTTCAAATTCTGAAAGGGTTGATACATAAATATGTTGAATAATTAAGGCAATATGAGCAGGGAGGCTTTCATCTCTTGTGGTAGAAGTGGAAGTTCAATTTAAAAGTATTTACTTGGAATTTCTTGTTAAAAAAGTACTGACGACAGGTGCTAACTTTAATAGGTACAGAATAACAGAACATTAGATATAAGCAGAAAAGAAGCAAGAGAGAGACCTTACCTGCATTTTAGTGTAAAATCTTCCCAGTATACTCCCATGTGCTACCCACAAGAATATCAAGAGACCCAGAAGTGCAAAGTAGGAAATACATTTCAACGCTCAAACATGTCTTTTATTTCTTAGATTTTTGCCAGAAAATCAGTCCAATGTCAAACTTTTGCTGACTTATCCCTATAGAATTGAATTGTTAACTAGAACAAGTCTGCAATATGCATGAATCTTGTATTGTCTCAAAAGCATCATCAATTTAAATCTATTCTCATCCATTTTGGGATATTGAAGTCTTTGACAATTTTCAAGCATACCTGAGTTTGCTTTGGTGTAATGAAAACTTTTTCTTCCTGCCCAGCCCCAGAGGAGTGAGAACTCTGCAGAACTTCCCTAGCGATACAGCAAATTCCTTAAATGCTCCCATAGAATCATGATGACCTCTCTGAAGAAATTTAGTGCCTCTTGTGTCCCATTTCCTTGTCTGTAAAACAATTTTTAAAAAATATTAACTGCTCTGTATGTCTATAGAGAATTTTACATTATTTGATTTCATTTAAATAGAAAAGATGTATGTTACATTAGCCTGTAAATCCTGCAATCATATTGGATCCCACTGCACTAAGTGCTTTCCAAAGGTATGATAGACAGATGCCAACTCAGACTTTCTGGACTAAAGAACACCTAGATCGTTTGGTGAAAGATTCTATATAAATGCAAAGTAGTTATTATTATAGTTGCTGAAACAGTGGAAGCCGAATTTCTTTTGTGCATGATATGCTATTGCAATCGTTTCCTAGGAAATGAAAGTAATTTCTTTGAAAGATATCTCGCTTTCACCCCTCCTTCTCCCTGTTTCAGGAATCTCTGGGGCTTTGGGGGTGGGAACAGTTCATTAAAGCATTGCCAGCAAAAGCCAAAAAAGACTTCTTTTTTTAATTATGAAAGTCTGAGTGCTTCGTCTTTTCATTCCAATGCAAAATGGAAACTGATGAGAAGGAATATTGCTCTGCTTATCTTGTTTTTGAGGGACATTTATGCAATACTAGTAGAAGAGCAGTAGTAAGAGTACCAAAATATATTCAGAGATTATAAAACTCTTTGCAAAACTTTCTGTTCCAGTGCTGGTCCCTTTGAAGTGGATAGGAAAACTGAGCTGACTTCAGTGAAATCTGGATTTCACCTCTGACATTTAAATACCACTGTTGCTCACATAGAGTTGCCTGGAATATAGAAAGTGCATTATGAAATGAAAATAACCTTTGCACCAAGGTTTTTTATTCCAATTACAATATTCTCTGATTACATCCCATCATTTTTTCTTTTCTTGTTAATGTCAGAGTGACCACCTGAAAGACCCCAAAGGTCCAGGTGTTATTTGCACAAGCTTCTACATCATCATAAAAAGCAGATTCTAAACACTCATCGGAAAGGGCTGCCTTAACCTTCTTTTTATCTTTTTTTCTTCACATGATTTCTTCTTCCCCAATAAGCTAGACAGTATACTGTTCTTTATTTAATAATTCTTCATTTGCAATTTTTTTCCCATTTTCCTCTGTATCCCCTCAGAGATTTCCTTGCCTGGGAGGAGCTGAGCATATGAGAAAACACGATGGGGTAGGCAGAATGGAAACGTTGCAGCTAGAGGAACATAAGGCTTGGAAGCACTGTAGGAAGAGGAGCGATTTGATACAGTTCAAGTGTGATGGAAAGAGGGGTGGGCTGTTTTTTATTTGTTTGAATCTCTTTCCTTAAAGGTGCAGAGGGAATAGTGCAAACTCTTGTGGCTCAGGAAGATATAGAAAGTTGCTAGAAACGAGAGCAAGTATGGGAAAAAGTTGGAGGAACTTCCTTACAAATTCTTTTACTTGAATGCATCTTGAGTAGCAGAGCATTACGTTCTCTATGGCAAAAGTTCATTGTTTGAAAGTGTGATAAAGAGAACACTATCTTTAGAGGCAGAAAGCTTCTTTAGTGTTTCCACAGCCTTCCCACAAAAAAAAAAATAAAAAATAAATAAAAGAGGTGCAGATGATGACATCACTTCAAAGCTCCGGCTAGCTGTTCACACAAGGCTGCTCACCATGCTCTATTTACAACTGCATAAACCCAGGTGTGGGGAGAAATTTTCACAGCTATAGCTAACTAGCTAGCTTTTTTATGGATTCTTGGGGGTTTTTTTTGCTAAAAAATGTTCTTCACCGTCAAATTCTGTAAGTACATTAATGTTGCTCTACTCTCACTGCCTCGTATGAGGTTTATCTGAAGTTTCTGGGAGAAGGATTTCCAGCGCTTGCCAGAAAAAGGAGGTATATTTTTCAAAGCAGAGTTTCCTATGAGATTGGAAAACAAAACATTAAACAATGTTTCAGCATTCAAAGATGAATCTTGAGACAGCAACAATGGATACGAAGTATCACAAATGCAGATGCTCTTTGGCCAGCTGGGAGGTTCTTTCAAGCAGTTTCAATAGTATTAGGATTTCAAACAGGTGAATTATTAAATTTTGAACACATTTTTCATTAAAGGAATCCTATGTTACATGACGTTACTATAGAATTTAGAGCCGGTTCTGCAAATGTCTGGATTTCTCATAAATGGGCTAAATTATTGCTAGATTTGAATATGCTGATTTACTAGGGTTAATCTATCTCAGTATCTCTGTATTGAAAAGGAGTTGCTTTCTTTTTCTTTTTCTTTTTCTTTTTCTTTTTCTTTTTCTTTTTCTTTTTCTTTTTCTTTTTCTTTTTCTTTTTCTTTTTCTTTTTCTTTTTCTTTTTCTTTTTCTTTTTCTTTTTCTTTTTCTTTTTCTTTTTCTTCTTTTTCTTTTTCTTTTTCACTTACAATACTTCTGAGATAGCAGAAAAGCAATGCTGAAGGAAAATAAATACAACTCATTAGATTCCCTATATTAGTTTTGCTAATTACTATGACAATGTATAAATAAATGAAATATTTAAGAGGTTTCTAGACTGGACAAAAGCTTTGCAGCAAAAATCTAAGTCATTTGAAGAATTGTTCATCATACTTTTAATGTGCAAATACAAAAGAAACAAGTTTGGTGGAGAAAGGTAATTTGTGAGTATGTGCAAGAATTAGTATTATGTGCACGGTGTCTCTGAAATGTACTGCAAAAGAAAGGATTGTCGTCTTTTTCTTCCCATTGAAAGTTTGAAAAGTCTTTAGGAACTAGTTAATAGTGACTGCAAGTGTAGCTTCTTAGACTTAGCTGTAAGAGAGGCAGAAAATACTGCTTATGGTACTAAGGCATTGCCTGCCTTAAATGTAGTAAAAAGGACTTTAAGATCCACTGCTTTTGAAAGAGAGGTCTACAGTACTGTTAAATTTCTTATAAATGTGAATCAGAATGATGCCTTGGTGACAGTAGTAGGGAACAATAAACAACTTCGTTTCTAGGCAAGTGTCTGTCGTATGGCAATTTTCACCTGTTATGAACTGAATAATCTGAGATTTTTAAAATAAAATTTAAAA
>VXBW01004650.1:318702-357606 GCA_013400375.1 Thinocorus orbignyianus
AAAAAAAAAAAAAAAGGATTCAAAAGATTCAAATTAAATATAGCCCTAGGTAAGTGAAATACAGTCCCAAGGATTATTTTGTTCTTATGATAGCAATAAATCTTTTGCGTCAATCTCAAGTAGGAAAGCTCAGGTGTGTTACTAGAGCTTAGGATCAGACACCAATATCTGTCTCCATGTAACTGGGATGTTTGAGACCTGTTTGATTTGGGTGCTAGTCAGTTTTCTAACCTGCTACAAGTTCACTAACTTACTGTAGAGATCTGGCAATTGCTTTATATTTAGAACAAAATTCACAAACATAGGAACCGGGTGTTGTTCATATTACTTGCACAAAGAAGGAACCACGATGGAGTGGTGACATTTCAAGTGCTTTTGGTTGATCTTAAGCATGTTGCAGAGTTTGTTTTAGTGTTCTTATTCCAAACTCAGAATTCCATTGAAGCTATTTTATTTTATTTTATTTTATTTTATTTTATTTTATTTTATTTTATCTCTTTTCCTTTCAGTCTCATCAGATCCTTCTACCCAGAGCTGATTCTACTTATTGTTTTCCTGATCCTTTTCTTCGATCAAACTTTTCCTATCTATGACTTCCAGATGTCTTTGCATGTTATCTTTCAAATGATTCTTGCTGCTGGTTCCCAAACCTACAGTATCTGGCTGGACAGCTGCTCTAAGCTTCATGCATGCTCTCTGAAGTTTCCCTGCATATGAAAATGTGCTGCTTTGTACTCCAAAGAGACTTGTTATTTCATTTATTTTTGAAAGCAGAAGAGCACTCAGCAAAGTGACTGGCAATTTGACGACTGGGTTGTTAAACAGCCATCTAGCTGGAGGGACTGAGAGAGTAAGAAATGGTTGAAGAAGTAGCTCTGAATCATCTGCTGAATATATTGGAAAGTATTTTAAAGATCAAACTACTATGGGCAATCAATTAATATTCAGTTCCTAGGTAAAGGCCTGAGATCATGGCAAATCTTTTAAAAATGTTTGTCTTTTACTATCTTAATAATTATCTGTCTTAAAGGTTTTGCATAGTACTTTGCACTAAGAGAAGCATATCATCCTGCTGACTACTTAAGTGTCTGCTCAACTATTTATAATATTCTTTTAACAAGAAAAAGGAAACCAGAGGGCAGTTGCACAGTGTAGTGTGTAAAGCTAATGACTAACATGGAAATCCAGTTGTCTTAACTTTAGACTTCTAAAAATTAGGTCTGTAGACTAAATTACTCATCTGTGGCTCTGTCTTCAGGCAGAAGAGGGAAAGGTGCCTATGAAGGGTAACTGATCCCATTTTCAGATAGTTTACTGGAGATGTTATCTAGAAATCTGGGTCTGACTTCATCACCTGGTCTCAGGCTCCCTCTATAGTCAATCTGCCTGAAAGCTGAGAAACTCATGGCTCTCTTCATTCCAGTAAACAGAACAGGTATCACTGGTAAGCAGGCACAAGCCACATGTTTTAACACCCACTTTTTATCTGAATTCAGAACTGGTTATCCATAATGCAGCCATTCTCTAAAAAAAAAGGCAACCCAGAGCTGGGGCCTCTAGCAGTATTATGAAACAAAAATGCAAACTGTCAGAAGGTTGAGGAAAGGAGCAAGAGTTCAAATATAGAATCATAAAACGATTTGGATTGGAAAGGGATCCTAAAGCTCATCTAATTCTAACCCCCCTGCCATGGGCAGTGGCACCTCCCACTAGACCAGGTTGCTCAAAGCCCCATCCAGCTTGGCCTTGAACACTTCCAGGAATGGAGCATTCACAGCTTCTCTGGACAACCTGTTCCAGTGCCTCACCACCCTCACAGGAAAGAATTTCTTCCTAATATCTAATCTAAATCTCCCCTCTTTCAGTTGAAAACCATTACCCCTCATCCTAAGTATAATTATACCATATACTTACTGCTTTGTCTAGACAGAAGTCTACATGACACTCTGTTCAACCTATACGATATTTGGGATGTTTCTTCACATGGCCTGTGTTTCCCAGTGAGCTGTATATGGATCTAAAGAATGTGACTTCTGGGTTTGGGATTTTGCGTTAGAGGCCAGGAACCCTAAAGTAATATGATACCGAGTCGATCCTCTAAGGGCCTGCTGGAGTCTGAAAACCAAGGAAATTAATTGTCTGCGGAGCACAGCCTGAGATTCATCAGCTTTCAAATGAGGAAAATTTCATTAAGAATATTCCATATGAAGTGAAAGAGCAGAAGGTTCAGACTAGAAACTCTGTACACAGCAAAGCTTCCTAGATGTGATGAGTGGAAGTGTCTCTCATACTCTCTGTGAAGTGGGATGGGTGGGTTGAGAAGGCTTTACTTGTCCCAAGTCTCCAAGGACTATCCCTGTGTTCATTGCTAGGGATTTTCCTGTCAGTAGTATTCCAGGCTTTTGCTCATCCGCTGGTGTGCCCCTTCCTGTAACAAAGTGACACTTTTTCTGTTCCTCTCTCTCAGTAGGTGGGTCTCCATTTCTGGTCAAACTGCTGCTGTTGTGTAAATGGACTTATTGCTAATACAATACTTGTTTCTTTCAATATGTTTGGGTTTTGGTTGTTTTGTGTTTGTTTGTTTGTTTGTTTTCCTATAAAATTGCCCACTTGCATGAATTTGGGTAAGAATATGTAAGGATTCAAGAATAAAAAAGCCAAAAAGAGGTATAGCATGGAGGTTTCTAGGATTATTTTGTATTCTGTGCCACTGAATGTGCTGGCAGCTCTCATCTGTGGCCTGAGATGCAAAACTCCTATGAGAGAATGGAAGATCTCAGCAGAGGTGTAGAGCTTCTCTCTCATCCTGAAGGGCAACCAGGATGACATTGAGTCTGATAGGTAAAGTCATTATGATTAATGGCTAATATCCTGTGTGTTACAGTAAAACAATTTCATAGCTGTAGATTCAGAAATCAGTTTGGGGATAATTTTGGTCTCCAGTTTACCAATAGATGAAGGCTGTGATTTGTCCCGTGTGTGGTTTGGGGGTATTTTTTGATTGTCATTTGTTTGTTTGGTTGGTTTTGTTCTTTTTGTTTGGGTTTTTTCTTTCTGCTGGCCAAAGGGAGATAATAATTGACCCAGAGTGCTTCCCTGTGTATTTCCAAGACAGTAGTGTCCTTGAAGGGTGGATAAAGGGACTTCATAGCCAAATTTTCCACACACTTGCCAGCACTGTACAGGAGTAGAGAGAAGATGTGGTCATGATGCTCAAGGTTTGTTTGGACCATTGAGGTTTAGTGCTAGGTAGAGCTTTTACAGGTTAAAGCCATCTGGAAGCCTGACCAGACAAAAATATCACTGAGTCATAGTTTTTCCCTTGGAGTATCTCCCTTCCTGCTGGATTCCTAAAGTACCTTTTCTATCCAGGCACTCTGGGCTAAAACACTTATTTTTCTTTCTTCTTTTTTCAGCCCAGTCCAGCACCAGGAATATGTCCAGAAAGGAAACTGTAAAAACTGAACCCAGAAATAATCAAAGTGAGGGGATGACAATTTACAATTGTGATAAAACTGAAAATCATGAACATTGGATTTAACATCTAGGAATGAATACTTAGTCTGATATTTATACATCCTGTCACTGTCTCTTCCTAACCTCCTAATGCTTCTGAGGTGATAGCAGGAATTATTAATATAAGGCATCAAAGAAATATCCTGCTATAATCCACTGGTTGTGGAAGAACCATTGTTCCTGGGTAAAAGTAGATGTGACAGAGTAAGGCAAAAAAGGTAAGGCTGATGTATTTCAAAATGGATGACACCCTGAGGTAGCTCATAATGGAAAGTCAGAGAGAATATGATTAAGCTGTTTTCTGTTGCCTTTCTCTGAATGGGCCTTGTTGTTTGGCTGGTCCTGGATACAATAAAAAGGAAGAGAAAAAAAACACCCTCCCTCTATAGCTTCCACTTCCCTTGTGTTATAGTTCTGAGCACATTATGTCCTTCTGACTAATTATTACTTGTTGAGGAAATTGCAGAGCTACCGATTTCAAAATCTCCCTCCCAGCCCATCTCCCTCTCTCTCTTGTCGCTATGTGCTGTACTAGCGCATCGCTGCTCTCACCCTCCATCCCAAATCCAGTGTGAATCTCTGGCAGTCCTAGAGTGTGTTGAATTGACCCTTGTGAGTTTTATGCTCTCTATAGCATGCATCTCGGTATATATCCTACCTGGCAGAGCTATTTAATCACATATAGCCTGTCTCCCTTTCCAACAGCCCACCATCTCCATGCAGCAGGGGTATCAGACATGGATTTGTTGATATGTATGGTTTATCTTCAGCCTACAGGTAAACTCCAACTTCTGTCTGCATCTTTGGTTAGTAACTAAAACCACATTCAGACTTTTGCAGATATTTCAAGGCTAGCCTTGCCCTATTATTATGTCATTTTAGACATCTATTTTATTTATTCTTTTAAATAGGATGGAAAGGATCCCTGTCAGGAACATGATGGACAACTGAAAGAACAAAAATGATAGATACAGAGACATTACATGGCTTCTTAAATAATACAGAAACAGTGTCTTAATACAAGTACACTTGAGATATCAATTAGCCTTTCTTCCCTATTAAGGTCAGTGCAATTTGAGAGATTGGAAAAGCCATCGGAAAATGAGACATGCTTTTGTGGTTGTTAAGTTTGCTGTAACCCTTCAGGCATAATTTCATGCTAGCTTATCTTGCTATTACCTCATTTCAATTAATGTAACCAAATTCTGTTATACTGTTAGGTTTCTGTTATATTGTTAGGTTTTTTAGTGCAGAAAAAGAAAAGGTGAATTAAACAAAAAAAAAATTTCTGGGATCATTTTTTCTGTTTCACAGTTTAAAAAATAGCAACTTGTCATTTATACATTTAAATACCTATTTTTCCATGAGCATACATGTTTAGATTTGTGAAGTCTGCTGTTGGGAAGTGCCTGTAGGAAGGATCATTAAGGTATGGACTCTAACCAGAGACAATGAAACACTCTGGCCTGTAATAAATTCTGTAAGTATTTTGGTGTAAAAGAATACTATATTTTGATAAATAGATCATTCCAAATAGCAATATTTTTAATGTTTCATTTAAAAAAAATGTTAAAATGTGAAAATGAGACACATGTTTAATGGTAAATTAATCAGTTAAATGCATGCTTAAACTGAAGTATGAATTATTTGTGAGTGTAGAAATATTTAGGTTTTACACACACACACACAAAAGGACTTCCCTTTTCCATTGTAATAAGAGCTGTAATAAGAACAAAGGATAAAGTATTTATTTTCTGAGGTTTTATTTTTTAATTGGAAGAGAAAATTAAACAAATTTTGAAACACGTTAGAAATCTACGTAGCCCCAGAAACCACCTGCTTCTTGCAGACCAGCAGGCAAGTAACTAAGGTTTTGGGCTTCCTCCCATGCAGCACGTTGCTTGCAGCCTTGCAGGAGGCAGCAGGTCAGCCCTGCACCTCCAGGCACTTTCTGCATGCAGCCTAGCTGGGCTTTTGAATGTGGGTGGATTACTGGCTACTAGCATCTCTTTTTTGAAAAGCCTGAACTTTCTGTGTTGCTTCATTTGATTGCTATATGGTGCCTCAAGCACAGAATCACGTGCTGGCTTGTCCTTGTGGAAGGTCGGGATCTAATAGCAATTTCTGGGAAATGTTTTTATCTGTGACTCTAAGAGCACTGTTTGTGTTTCTCTCTGGTTACTTCAATGAAAAATTGCTTAGTGCCATCTCATCTGTGGTCCTTCTGTGCACTTATGTTGCTTCCGTAGGCTTTTGTTTTCTGTGATACAAACTTGATTTCTTATTGATTGGATTTGAGGAAAAATTACTCACAGAGTGTCTTTGTTGCTATTTTATCATAGTCTCTCATAATTTACTTTGAAATAAACAGAAGTAAGCAGTTGTTTTCTCCCTCTGTATTAGCAAGCCTACCTAAAGATTAAATATATACACATATAAAAACCTTTTAAGAGGCTCTCTTATCCTCCTTCATGTCCATTTTATAGGTCTGTGACATCTCATCCTGTCATCAGTAAATAGGATGAACCTGGCTGCTTAATATGCAAAGTAAAGGCCCAGTTCTTTTCTCTGTGCAGCCGACACAAAAAGCAAACAAATGCTTTATATTGTGGGTAGACTTTTTAAAATTCCTCCTCGGGAACTTTGTGGAGTGGGATTTCAAATGCAGACAAGGGAAGAAGAAATCAGGGCAGGATCTCGATAGTAAGACACCCATTTAGCTTGCTGCTGTGCAAATTTCTCCCGAGGGTTTTGTTGCTCCAGTGAATATGTTGCTTCATGAGTATGGGGCATCTTACTAAGAGCAGGGAGAGGTGCAGTTGGGTACAGTGTATGTGGCAAGCAGAGCAAACTGGAAGAAATAACAAGGACACTATGAAGAAGGAAATCTTTCCTCCTTTTTGGTTAAGCTACTATGACTTATTTAATTTGGAACAGGAAAGAAGGAATTAATCTGTATTTTAACACGCTTGTGGAGGCTTTGAAAGATTTTGTCATTGCGAAGTCAAGCTGTCATTGGCTTAAGTGGGAGACGCAATTGCGGGAGCATGGAATTGAAGGAGAAAAAAAAAAGAAGAGGCTTGCCAGCTACCACCCAAATTTGTGTCTTAAAATAAGTAATTGAAAGATCAAGCTAGCAGTAAATTAACATTACAAAAAAGAAATAGCACCTATGAAAATGTTCTTTATGTCTGCTGCTATTGCTGAGACAGAGCCCAGCTCTAGTGGGAGTTGTGCTGAACTAAAAAGCTGCTCGGCCATCCCTCTGTCTGGGCTGCTTCCTGCCTTAGCTCTATGTGACCGTGATGATGAACTGTGAGTCTCTGCACAATGCAGCAATGGGTTTTGAAGGTGTAGTGACCTCCGAATTTGTTCCAGAAACGACTAATAGTCACTACAAAATAGAGTTTCTTAAGACATATAAAAACAGAACAATAATCAGCTGGTCAACTCATGCCCCAGGGCTTTCCTTTCCCAGTACATTCTCATTGCATTGTTAGTCTCAAACCTCAATGAGAAAAATAGTTGACTCACTTATTGTCTTCACCTCCTCTTGAACTTTGAGAAGATGATGTCGTATACTTCTGTAGTATGTGTTTGCTTCTCTTAAAACAATACTCCCTGTGGTACAGAAGGAACTGTTTTGATATGCATTTTGGTCCATTTGAATTTGTTTTTTATTAGTTAGTTATTTACTTAGATTTCTCTGTTCAGGATCTTCACTTAGACATGATAGCAGTATTGGTTATAAAACAGTCAAATCACATTCTGTTTTGATTGCTTCCAGTCTTCAGCTTCCAGCTCTTTAAATTATGTTTCTTACTTTATTTGAATGTTCCCAAAACGTTTCTGTTACCGTGCAAAATTTTACAATGAGCAACTTGTTTGACTGAACTAAATCACTGTTCCTAACACTTTTTTGTCATACCGGGTCTCCGTAATGAAACAGCAAATCTGAGCTCTGATATTCTTTCATCTCTGCTGTTGGAACTGCCAGGAGAGTTTCTGTCACTCGATAAAGCTTGGCATAGCAGTTTTATGTCACTCTCAGTACTTGACCGCATGTTTCTTTCAGAGATGAGGTTTATGTAAAATCAAGAGTGGTCCCATTGCTTTCAGTCCCCTCATTTCCTTCAGCAAGGCACATACCTTGTTCTTCAGGTTTAACAGCTAACAAGAATTTGTGATTCACCTTGTGAACTTGTGACACTGTGCATGTCTTATAATGATTGTAGCTTCATTAGTTTTTACTTCTGCTTGAACCAGTTCTACTTTGGTTCACATTAATTGAAATTCCATCTAAAGCTTGTGCTCTTCTAACAGCATTTCCACCTTCATCCTAGGTCCTTGTTCAAGCATTCGTTCCTAGCTGATTATTTTCCTCATCTTTTAGCTGACTCTGGTAAGAGCTAAGCAAAAGAATTGTACATTCAACAAAAATGTCATAGAAGTCAACTATGTTCAGCTATCTGTATTGAGAAAAATTTGATGCCATTTAGCTGATACCTGTAAAACTGGTCTTCTGTTCAAGGCACCTCACTCTACATCTCTGAAGATTTTGGTGTGAGATAGCTAGGTCTTGGCAGACATGTTATATTCTGGGAGTTGCTATGTCATAAATTGAAGGATATTTTTCAGGAGAGTCTAACTCCAGGCTTTAATAAAATAGCCTAATAGCTACCAATGATGTCTAGCTTCCCAGCTTGATCAGGCATTGAAATTTCAGATATTGTATGTTTCTGTAATGAGCCTTTAAGTGCCAGCTGTAGCACGTGAAAATAAAGCTCATTTCCCTTTGCTGTCAGTCCCTGTGAGAGGATATGCAAATCCAGCCTTATTCACTCTAGAAATTGTTCTGCTCTTGGAACCACTATCATCCTTTATTTCTTCTGCAAACAGCATGGTCTTGTTTCCATTTGTTCTGTATTTGGTTTTGTGATCTCAGATATTGATTTTGTTGCAGAATGTATTTCCAACAAAATTAGTCTTCCTTGTTCTCTTCTGCTTGGATCCTTTGTGAAACACTGGCTGATGCAGCAGTGCTTTCTCAGAGTTTCCAAAATAGTGCTTCAATTTTAACTCTTGCAGGAACCCCATATCAGCTTGCAGAGGACAGACTCTTGCTCCACACCCCCACAGTTGCTTTGCCATGTGACATATCACAACCAGAGCACTCACGGACTCCAGCTCGAATTAGTTTTCTTGAATAAGAGTTCCCCAAGACTAAGAGAGTGTTTTGATTGATCCTGTGGTTGTTTCCACTACTATCTCTGTACAAAGCTTCAGCTGCTTCTGTAGGAGTCTCTCCCTGGAACAGCGTGTTCATCACGATTCCCTGGTCTGATTGAATCATCTCTATTGAAGAAAAGGGAGGTTTTTATCCCTGCCAGATTAGGGGAACTTCTTTGCACACTTAATTGTTTTCTACTCAAGAGTTTGTCTCAGTATAGTAACAAACTGCAATAGAAATATCATTTTAAAAATTAGCCCAAAGGCTATTGCATAACCCAATAGAACATATCCGTAATCAAATCAAGTATGATTACACTGTAGTAAGCTGGACAGTTAGAAATCTGTGATGCAATTCAGAAAGGGTAATCTTGAGTCCTTACTCACCTACTTGAATTTAATTTCCATCCTGTGCCAGAGTTACTGGGAAAGTGAATTGAAAGTGTGCTGATCAGTAATCTAGACAATGTCTTATTTCCAAATATATTCTGTGCCAGGGACGAACAAGCCAGGGAGTTCTTTATGAATTAGCACACCTTCTCTCATTCTCTTCCACCCCACAAAGTAGCTTTTAAAATACAAAGCAATAAAAAAAAGTAAGTAATTCTCCACTCCCTTTTTTAATTACAGAAGCTCCAGTTAAGGCTAAACAGACAAGAGAAAAAATATATATATTTGAGGTATTTTCAGGATCGTGGAGGGGAGAGAAACATGTCGTGCTTTGTCGAGGTTTAATGTTTAGTTTGTTGTCAGGATAACAGACTTCAAGTGTAGAGGGTTTTTTTTGTTGTGTTTTTTTTTTGTTTGTTTGTTTGTTTGTTTTGTGTTTTGTTTTGTTTTGTTTTGTTTTTCCTCCCCCCTCTTACAGTAGAAGAGCAGAGCAGATTCCTAATGGATCCTGAGATACCAAAGCAGGTTTTGGTTTGTTTACCTATTTTTTGACTGCGTTTTTAGAAGATCCAAAGGTTCCCAGTAACTCCCCCTTCATTTGTTAGCCCTAACAGTACTTTAATTTGGGGTGTTTGGTTGAATAAAGGCCAGAAAGTAACAACCATGTTTCACTGGTTTATTCTTGCAGCCTAGTGCTATTAACCACAGAGCTCGGTTTCCTTGCATATACGGTAACATGGGGTTGTTTAATAAAGTCTGAACTTTGATGTTTCCACCACCTCTTTTTTATCAGGGTACTGGAGAAGATGTATCTATTGCTTATGCCCACAAAACTGGGCCTGACAAGTACATGTTGCTGTTTGAGATCTGGTTTATGCATTCAGAATACATGTAAGATGGCTGATGTTCGGTTTAGCAGAAACTGAGTAACACCATACTGTAGGGTAGTTTCCTCGCTGTTTCTCTGAGCAGGAAGCCTATCTGTCCAGTTCTTTGTTTAGGTTTTGCCTTAAAAATAAGCTAATTTTCTTAGACAGCAGTTTGGGAGAAGTCCTTCAACTCTCTTCTAGATCTGATGAGAATGTCCTTGTCTACTGGAAGTCCTTTCCAAAATGCTTCATTACTGGGACATGCTTTTGGAGTTTTTATTTGTCTTTGGCAGGTCTTCTTCCTTCCAGGTATGCTTTTGGAGGGCTACTTTCTCCTCTCAGTCATTCCAGAAAGAATGCCACAACATGAAAACTGTCTCTGGTTGGCCCAGTTTCTGGAGCTACAGCCATTAAGTTCAGTCATATGTGTTGAGTTTTTCACAAGCAAAGAAAAAATGCTCTTATTTCTGATCAATAGCTGAATGTAAAATGAGCAGAATGTTGCAGAGTCTTTGTTGATATTTGGAGTCCAGAGAAATCATGCATTCTTGGCATTTCTTCCTTGTACCTCCTGAAATTCTCTCCTCCCACTCCTGCCACTGGGGTTATTGCTGTATTTGCCCCATTTCATACTCTCTCTGCAGACATGAGTCTGTCCTTCTTTCCCTGTCCTTACCAGACTTTTCACAAAATCCCTAACTATCTTTGACAAAGCTCCTGTCAGTAGAATTTTTAGATAAAAGACTGACCAGACCTGGACTCTGGTTAATGTGTCTGCATGTCTAGATCTGTCCTTTATTTTTTAGGGTCAATTATCACTCAACTTTCCCTAGGTAAATAGAAACTCTCTCTAATCATCCTGAATTTAGTTTGACAGTTGGACCACAAGAGGCCTGGAGGTCCATTTTAAAGTATGAGAGGGCTAGAACAGAGCAACGCAACTTCTGCATTTAGTGTTAGTATACAGAAGGCTTAAAATTGTTCAGATGAACATGCAAGTGTAGTTTTACCTGACTATTTTGATATTTCTTTAGAACTCAGTACTAGTGACAGTTCCTCGTCTTCTTAAGATATAGACATGATCAGGAAGAATAAATTCCAAAACATTTTTATGTAGAAACCAAGTAAATAGACAAAAAATGGAGGAATCTGTACTACCAGGATGAAGTGTTGAATTCTGTTTTGTAGAGAAATAAATTTGTTGTCTTTCAAATACAGGACATAAATGGTATGTATTGTTCAGGTCAAAAGAGGTGAACTCGGCATTTACTGATACCAAAGAACACCAAAGATCAGTATGTGGGAGTACTGAGGTACTGAACAGAAATCAGTAGGCTGGGCTGAGGGTTGGCTTATGGAGGCAGAACTCAGCAGCAGCACAAAACCAGAGGGTTGTATGCTTATGAACTAAACCTCTTTATAAACCCTGAGGAGCTCAATAAGAAACACCTGAGGTGGAAAAGACCTGGGTGTTGGGCCTTCATGACACATTTGCTGACTGGCACAGATGTGAAAAGTGCCAGTACAGCTCCAAAATTTGTGAAAAATATTTCTAATAGAAGAGAGGTTACTGACATCATGATAGACAGCTCTGCTGAGGTCTCATTTCTATATAACCCTTCTGTTCAATTATGAGTAGGGCTGGCAGAAATGTCATGGGAGTGATGAGCCCATTTTGTTAGAGGAAGCTAGGATGCTTTGGCTTAGCTAGTATAATGAGGGCTGAGAGGGGATACAATTGTGTTTCATAAATGAGATTAATCATCAGATTGTAACTGAACTGAATGTCACCACAGGAACAAATGGCTATAAATAGGCCACCTATAGATTAAGACTGGAAATCAGAATCATCAAAGTTTCAATAGTCGGTTTGAGGCAGAAAAAAAGTTTAAACCACAGTTAACTTCACAGTGTAACTTAATTAGCTGATGAAAAGCTGCACAGAAAGATGTGCAAAGACATTACACGAAAGGCTGAGAGAACTGGCACTCTTTAGCCTGGAGATGAGAAGGCTGAGGGGAGACCTTTTTAATGCTTATAAGTATCTGAAGAGTGGATTGAAAGAGGATGGAGCTGGACTCTTTTCAGTGGTTTCCAGTGACAGGACGAGGGGCAATGGCCACGAGCTGGAACATAGGAAGTTCCATTTGAATATGAGAAAAAACTTCTTAACGGTGAATGTGACATAGCCTTGGAACAGTTTGCCCAGGGAGGTTGCGGAGTCCCCTCCTCTGGAGACCCTCAAGCCCCACCTGGATGCCATCCTGAGTGATGTGCTTTAGGCAATCCTGCTTTAGCAGGGGAGTGGGACTAGATGATCTCTAGCGGTCCCCTCCAGCTCTGACAATTCTGTGATTCCACGATATTGTTCTGTGAGTCAGGATTCCTTTAGTTCCTGTGCTCCTAAACATAATGAATTGTGGACACTAGACCTAACTCATATTGCTGACAGCTGTCAAATTGTGAGAGTACGAGAAGTGGTTCCCAGCAGCTCAAACGAAACAGAGTCGCTAAAAGGTGACTGTGCGGGTCTAGGCTGTGATTTACCCCACAGATCTAGTGAGCTCTTAGAGCTGATGGGATCTCTGCAACAGGTGAGCAAATCCTAGCAGATGGGACACTGGCACATCCTCAGAGGCTGGGGGCAGAGACATGGCACTCTCAGTCCTGTGTGCACTCCTTGTCCCCACCTCCCACCCTGCTCCCCTCCAGCCATCTCACCCAGCTGGGAGAGCTGTGCCTTGCTGGTGAGGTCCTCTTCAGCCAACCTGGGGCTCCTGTGACTCTTTTCTTTTAGCTGTGCCTCCTAGCCATGGTCACAAGTAAAAGTAGTTAAAAACCTGTAATTGGTTAAATAGTTGAGAAGAGCCAAGAAATACAGAGAGTTTCTCACTGGTTATTTCAAAATCATCGTGATGTTTATAAAATAACCAGTAAAATTTCTTCAGAAACTGTGAATGTTACCTCTCTTTCTTATGCTGTATTTAATTATAGAGTGTTAATATCTACTTAATTTTAATTTTTCCCTCTGGTCAGATCTGTTAATGGAAATACACTGTTGATGGATGTAGTCAACCATATGCATTAAAGTGAACAACAAAGAACTGAAAGCCTCGTCAAAGACTGTAGAAGACAAATGCCAAAATCTTAGGTTCCTATCAACATAAAAATGCACTTGAGATAAATTATCAAATATTTTGGGCAAATGGTGGATCAGATTTATGAAAACATTGTTGGATTTTAACTAACCATTTGTTATACCAACTAAAAGAGACCCTCAGATTCATGTACCCTGAGAATACAAGGCTAAATTTAGAATTGTTAGATTAGTTTCCACTTAATTCTAAGATAAACTATGAAAATCAAGTTCCTGCTGCAAAGTTGGTGGGATGGTAATGGCAATAGATTACGAAGCAGTGAGAATGTACATTAAACCATTCATTGCTGACATCCTTTTCTGTTGTTTGTTTTAAATGGGATTTTATTTCAACATGTAGTATTTGTAAAAGCTCAGGCTTTCTTTATGCTGCCCGAACCCAAAGGAGAAATTCCACCCCCATTTTGGGGCCACAATCTAGAACCCCAAAGAACCCTACAGCTATGGCTTAAATCTTTTACAGCGTATGTCACTCAGAAAAATCCAGTTCCAGAAAGGTTCACTATGTCAGACTGATCCAGTGTGGCTTAGTTGAATATATATTTATTTCCTGTGGATTTTTTATATGCTACTTATGTCTTTAGTTTCATTGACGTTACACATTGACTTTTACGAACTGTCATTAGCCCTGAAATATCTCATCTGGATTTATGGAAGTAAAAGGAGGTTCTTCTTTGGGCCATGGTTTGGCAAAATGTGCCCTAACTGTCCAAAACCTGTCCTACATGTCAACATTAGTAACAGCTATAATTCAAGTGCTTTGGGTCACTTTTCCATTTCTGAATTGTGTCTACCAGCCAGGTTACATTACTTGCACTGGCTAAAAAAATCATATTGAGCTTTAATAGCACACTAATATCTGAAAAATACAGATATTGCCAGGAAAGAATGTCAAGCTATAAATAGCTCTGTCTTTGCTTCACTGCAGGCAGGACTAGCAATAACAAGCACATCCTGCTGGGCAGTGAGCCTTCCCCTCTTGCCTTCCTGACTCAGAGAAAACAGCAAATATATCTGAGCTGGCCCACATCACTAAAGAAAATTATTCACGCAGCTGATCTGGGGCCAGACCAATGCTCAAGGACCTGAGACTGGGACAGGATGGTGGGGTTGTTCCTCCCTAGTTGAGATTTAGCTACAGTGGGATATGTGGGCAGCTCCTTGCTGCTTTCTTCTCCTTGTCAGAAAACATAACTGAGCACCTGTAAGAGCCTTTTTGTGTTACATTAATTTTCTTCAGCAGTAAAACTCAGATATCTGCCTAAAAAGGTGTTTTCTAACAGATAGGATGTTCTCATTTTCATCACTCAGAAGGATTCAGTTATCTACACTAATCAGTGATTAATAACAAATTTAAAACTTATGCATATATTAATCTAAAGACAATTTGTCTCTTGAGTTTTCATCATCGTGCTGAAATCAATGTAGCCATGAGTGTAAAAAATGCCAGATGTTACCATATGAACCACAGAGAGTCATATAACCTCAGCTAATGAAAAGCCTGGTCTGATTTTAATTTGCTTTTCTGCAGAGAGGGATAAATCTTCTAATATTGTGCCAGAGGAATTTGTCACCTACAGTGTTTTTATGATAAATTTAAAAGGATACTTGTGTTCCCATAAAATCTTTGTTACATCCCCAGTGGGAAAAGTTCAAAATAAGACAAGCAATAAACTTTCCTTCAGAGTTGCCTCTAGCTGATGGGCACATCTGGTTTCTTCCAAACAAGAAGATAAGTTGCCAGGTCCATATCACTCTGAGTGTTTGTTTTCTGTGTTTAGACTTGAAAGAATTCATTAGCTCAAAGTCAACCTGAGTGTGGAACCGAGCAGTTTGGAATCCAAGGAGACTAATTGCCATCCGACCTGTTTGTTTTGCATGAAGGGATGGTGTATTTGTATTTTACTTGTTTGCCTTGTCTATCCCTTTGTGTAGCTAGATATTTACTATCAAAGAGCAGGTTGAAGCTAGCGGTAGTTGCAAAAAATCTCGGCATGTTTCTGACATATGATGCAAATAGTGCCTGTGTAAGAGAAGCATGGTTCCCTCTGAGATGATCGTTAAAGCCAGGGCACTGGAACTTGCTTTTAGTTCTGTATGTACCACACAACTGGGATGTACAAGCAGAAATAAAATCAGTGAAGTGTGAGCTGTATGTTTAGGGGGGGGTTTTATGCAAAAAGAAGCAATAAGTACTGATCTCCCAAGCAACTTGGTTCAGAATCACCAAATCACAGGATAGTTAGAATTGGAAGGAACCTTAAAGATCATCTAGTTCCACCCCACATGCTCTGGCTAGGAACACTAGACCAGATTGTTCAAGGCTCCATCCAGCTTGACCTTGAACATGGGGCATTCACAACTTCTCTGGGCAACCTGTTCCAGTGTCCCACTACATTCACAGGAAAGACTTTATTCCTAATTTCTAATCTAAATCTCCCCTCTTTCAGTTTAAAACTATTACCCCTCCTCCTGTCAATACACTTGGTCATAAAATGTCCCTTCCCATCTCTCCTGTGGGGCCCCTTTAGGTACTGGAAGGCTTCTCTTTTCCAGTCCGAACAACCCCAAGTCTCTCAGCCTGTCCTCATAAGAGAAGTGCTCCAGCCCTCTGATAATCTTCATGACCCTCCTCTTGACTCATCCCAATGGGTCCATGTCCTCCTTCTGTTGGGGCTCCCAGATCTGGGTGCAGTACTCCAGGTATAGTTGTAGAGGGCAAGTTCTAAACTGTAGTTTGATTACACTTTGGCTCAGTACAACTTGCTTAACTAAATGGCTTCTAAAAAAAGCATCTCATCTTATGTGAAAATATTAAGAGACATCAGATTTGCTTCCTTTGTTATTACGCTGTTTAGTTAGTCATTTAAGCAAATTAGTCCATTTGCTTCAATGAAACTTCACTTCAGTGGGTGCTACTGATCCATTTATTCCTTGAATTTCTTCTACAGTAGACTGAAGAGCTCTTTAAATCTTTAGTATTCTAAATTCTTTAACTCTAATTAGATAGAACTAGATACTGAATACTTAAAATTACCCTTTGTTTTCTCTGTGTTAAACTATTAAAATACAATCTATGAAACTTTCTCTGTAAGAACTCTTTGCCACCAGACAACTTTAACCGTAATTTCTACATCTTTCTCAGTTGCCTGGGTAGTTTAAAATGGCAGTAAAGAAACATATAATAAGAAAATTGTGTTTAAATCAAACTTTATAAGGCGTTTGAAGAGAAATATAGTTGAAACACTAAAAGCTTGCTTGTTTTGTAGTAATTTGTGATGTGAATGGTCTAATAAAAAGTAAGAAAATCTCAGGCTTCATGAAGTTTTTTCATCAATGTATTTATGCATTTTAAGAATTACAATTAACCTTGCTTCTTAACATGTATGATCAGACTGTCCTGGTTTGAGGTAGCACAGGTTCTGAATTTTCTTTTCAATATTTTTACTTTTCAGCTAAGCCGCTTCTAACCCTCTGAAATTAATGACGTATTTTTCAGACAGTATCTAACAGATCAGGTCTCATATTTGTAGTGATTCTGAGGAATGGTATGCAGAGAGGCTCCTGCTTATACTTATTGCTATAACAACCCTGGTTAGCTAACTTGGTTATGCACTAACCTGGACTGTCTGAAGTGGAAAAGCATGAAGGGGTTGCATCTGCAGGAAGGAGGGGACAGGACAGATGATCCAAAACTGACCAATAGGGCATTCCATCACATCTGCCCCATGCTCAGTATGAAAGCTGAGGGATCCAAGGGTCAGCCCTCTTTCTTCAGTGGCCAACATTCGAGGAGGACTCTGTTCATCTGCCTTTGATCCTATTCCATGCATTCCTGAATCCAGTTCCTGAGTTCAGCTTTCATCTGTCACTGAGTCCACTCTGGCAGCCTGCAGGTGATATGATTGTTGGCTTAACATGATTTTGCATATATTTTATATATTCATTTTTTCTGATTATATTTTTATTTTATTATTTTATTATTAATATTTTACTAGAGTAGTTTAGGGTTTTTTCAACCTGTAAGTTCTCTTTTCTCATTTCCTCACTTCTCCTCTGATGAGAGAGCCTCTTCCTTCTCTGGGGTGGAGAGAAGTAAAAGAGAGTATCTGTCCTTCATTTTGGTGGCCAGTCCAGTCCAAACCACAACACAGATGTAAATGACAAAGATGCACTATTTGGTCCCATTTCCTTATCTGAGTCAAGATGAGCTGTTTAAGCAATTTGGGAAAAAATTATTTGCCAATGCACTGTTTTTAATAATGCAGAATCGAAAGAAAATTGCTTAAAAGTCAGTACTAATTTATTCATGATATGAAAGGAATAGAAGCTGTTGTAACATTCCTAATAAATAAATAAATAAATAAATAAATTTCCATCTAAATTTCCATCCTGTTCCATTCATATGGAGATACATATTTCCATTCATGTCAGGTACAATCCCAAAATTTATCATTTGTCAGACAAGTGCTCAAATGAAATATACCAAGCAGCACAGCTTTATAGAGTCAGAGGCCAACAGGCAGAAAGAGAGGCTGATAGCATTGTGCTCTCTCTTTCTCCATTCCATTCCGGATAATAAAAGCCAAAGTTGTGGGAAGGAAGAGATAGGGTGGGGGTAAAGCCTCTCTTCTGATGAATAAACACCCTGTCAGAGAGAAGCTGGCAGTTCAGCTGATTTCCCACGGGTCTGCNATTCGAGGAGGACTCTGTTCATCTGCCTTTGATCCTATTCCATGCATTCCTGAATCCAGTTCCTGAGTTCAGCTTTCATCTGTCACTGAGTCCACTCTGGCAGCCTGCAGGTGATATGATTGTTGGCTTAACATGATTTTGCATATATTTTATATATTCATTTTTTCTGATTATATTTTTATTTTATTATTTTATTATTNCTGTTCCATTCATATGGAGATACATATTTCCATTCATGTCAGGTACAATCCCAAAATTTATCATTTGTCAGACAAGTGCTCAAATGAAATATACCAAGCAGCACAGCTTTATAGAGTCAGAGGCCAACAGGCAGAAAGAGAGGCTGATAGCATTGTGCTCTCTCTTTCTCCATTCCATTCCGGATAATAAAAGCCAAAGTTGTGGGAAGGAAGAGATAGGGTGGGGGTAAAGCCTCTCTTCTGATGAATAAACACCCTGTCAGAGAGAAGCTGGCAGTTCAGCTGATTTCCCACGGGTCTGCATCTCCTGCAACAAGCTGAAGAAGCAAGTTGCATCCTGACCTGCAGTGCACCTAAACAAAGCAGCATTTCCTCAGTGACCTGGAGGGCAATCCAGTGATGAAAACAGATCTGGAGAGAGGAATTCTGATGGTTTGTGACTCAGGAAAATGTATGTCCTCTTCCATCTCTGACCTTACCAGAGTCTTTAAAGTTGCAGAGAATACTTACCAGTTCTTAGTGGAAGATTGCACCCCATAAACCATGGAAGTTAATTCTGTTGTATATAATTCTCCATCACATCAGAAAGATGTTGTGAACACCTGATACCGTATGTGAAAGGCATATCTATCCCCTGCTCTGCTTGATCCTCAAAATGCATTGCTGCACTTGACACCCTGCTGGGCCCCGACATAGTTATATTTAGATGCCCTTTCTGTTTGAGGAGGAGTAGGCTAGTTTGAGACGTACCTAGCCTGTGCCACTGAGAATCTAATTATGCTTATGCTTTATCTCACCAGAGCTGACAGCAGGTTGAAGCCTTTGGCAGAGTGTTTCATTTCTCTAACTATCTGCGTGCTGCAGCGTGTTTCCTACTGAGCACACACAGTACCTGCTGCTCTGATGGCCATAATGAGGGGTGGACAGCCGAGGTGCCTTTGCTGTCTTCTGTGGTCCCTGCTGGTGAATCAAACAGCCTCATATATGGCAAGACTCACTTTCTGTTTTTTTCTGTGCATATAAGTATAGTAAATCCCTACTCTGCTTCTACTTCTTGCAGCCAGGCAGGAAAGCTCATAGGTTGAGAAGTTAATTTCTCTAGTGTACCAGCTGACAGAGCAGAAAGAAATGGGAGTGCTTTTTGGTACAAAACCATACTTAAAAATGTAGCAGAATTGAATTAGATGGGATTCATCTGCATTATTTATAAGAAAGGGCCAGACATAGAAAGGGGACATGTGAAGGGCACTTCCATGAGAAAACTTATAGTCTCTGATTCTACTACACACTACAGTAATGCAAATGGGGAAGTAAAGTCTATTTACAGCAGAAAATATTAAATTCATCAGGTACTAATCTTGGGGGTGGGGAAGGTAGTGGTGTTTAATTTTCTAAAAAATTAGCTGTTTGCAATAGATAGCCAAGAATGTATGATTTGGTAAATGCTGTCTGTTCTCTCATCAACAAACTTTGAGGGGTTTAGTTGTTTATTTACTCTGAATGTCACCAGGAGAAACAGGTGAAGTCTGAGAATGGGGTGAAGGCAGAATGCCTACAGAACTCCCAGCAGCTCAGGTAATTAGAGTTTGCTCTGCAGCTGTGTGGCAATGACAACCTATTTATATATTTATACATCTAACAGGTTCCATCTGTTCTGTTTATAAATTGTCAGGCAACGGCAAGAAGGGCTACTTATTGCTGTTTGGTAGCTGAGACCATTATATGTGTCCCTATTTCAGGTTAAAAAAAAACAAAAAACAAAGGAAGTCAGTAGCAGATACTGCCCTAATAGGAGTGTGGGGGGAGAGAATATTTGATTGTGCTGTGAGGCTTGTTATACTTCTTGTGCTTTCCTCTTTCTTCTTGGTAGACGGGCTCTTGCAAACTGAAGAAGGCTGTGTTTGATGGGCCATCAAAAGTGGTTGATATATTGCTGGCTAAGACTGCCTGACAAGAGGTTATAAAGAGAGAGCTTCAACGTGTTGACACGTTATTTTCAATGTGTAATGTGTCAATTGTGTTGATACAATACATTCCCTACAGAAGAAAGGAGATGATGTCCTGTAACTTCAAGGAAAATCAGCAGGAGGTAAGTGAACTGATATGGGATTTTAAGAAACATCAGAAACCTCTGCTTTTTCTCAGAAAACTGTATTCTGGCTGTCTTGTAGAACTCCGTATGTAGAATGGACCCCTTTTCCAGATCTTCGCAGCCAGTCACTGTTGTTGCTACCACTCAGGAAAGATGTGAAGGTTGTGGTGGTTGCTCTAAGCAGTAAAAGGATCTTATATAAAATAGACAAGTAGGGATGTACCTGCTAGAAGTGGGAGCTGGCATTTGCTTTTTTCACCCTTCTGTCTTCCTGTGTACATCAATTCACCTTCTACTGTTATCCACGTTTGAATTGTCTCTCCCTAAACTGCCAACCTGACCAATGGGAATGTAATCCATAAGAGCTGGAGGAACCTGGGGAGAGAGGGTGGCTGCAGCTAGCCAGTTAACCCCTCGTTCCTGCTGCTGGAGGAGCTTGGGCTGAGACAAGCAGGTGGTCCCTGGGTGGTTACTGTGGCTGCAGCAACTTGCTTCTTCCCCCAGGCGAGGACCTGGGCTACCACCAAGCCCTGGACCAGGGCTACTGTTGTCAGCTCTAAGGTAACCTGTGTTCATGAGGAGCACACTGTTCAAGGTGACTGTATGAGAACTCTACCAGCACACTATTCTCCCCACAAAGTATTGCTGGGGAGAAAGACAAGGAGTTTTGAGTGACAGAGCCATCCTCATGTGAACTGGTGTCTGTCACTGGTGATACTGAGCCACTGAGATCAGTTTTGATGTCTAGACTCTTTTTTTTCTCTGTGTGGGTTCTCTGCATTTCTCTTATCCTTGTTTTCCTGCCCTATTTCTTCCTTTGATTCTTCTCCCTTTCATTAATCCAAGCCAGCTTGTGCAACAAGAATAAAAGTCACTGAAGAGTTTAATCTGGGGAGTTATATTTACTTTCCTTGCCTGTTTAGATAAGGCGTACACACTTAGGGAATGCTTACAGCTACTGGAAAGTGCTTGACGCAGAGGATTATTTCCAGGTGTTTTTGCTGAGCTGCTCTTAAGTGAGGGGAAACAAAACTATCTCATTTTACAGCTGTAAATATTCACATGTCACCCTTAGACTAGGAACACTCATGGGGTTACTGGTGTATGAAATTTGTATGCTCTGGTAAGTGAACTGCAGGTGCTGGGAGAAGCAGCAGCAGATGTAGCCATTCAAAGCAATCTATTCAGGTAGGATCTAATGTGCTCTTCCAGAACAAGCTCACATTGATGCTATCTCAGATAAAAATAGGTCCTCTCTGTGATTTTTTTCTCTTCTGCAAGCAAGAGGGTTTGTGTTAATTTTGGTTTGGTTTTTTGGTTTGGATTTGTTGTTGGTTTTTTGTTGTTTGTTTGTTTGTTTTGTTTGCTTGTTTTGCTCTGGTTTGGGGTGGTTTCTTTTTTGGTTTTGGGGTGGCTTTAGAATGAAATGTGTTCCCTTCAATTTAAGCCACTGATCTCTAACTCTACTTTCTGTTCCTGAGAAAACAGTCTTCTATTTCTAAGCAGGCATAGCAAGTCCTTTTCTGTTACAGTTGGTAAAATATGAAATGTTTCAGAAAATCAGACAGCTAATAATAAACCTTAAATCTTCTACCTCAACAGAGCCACTATAAAATTCCACTTGCTTTTGGATTGACTACCTTGTCACTGTGCTACAGCCTGTGTCTTAGGAAGGTATTCTGTTTGAGTAAAAAGTTTTCAAGTAACAGTAAAGCTCTTGCCATAATCTATTCTAATGTTTATCATGTTTTCATCATTGGAAATATTTGTCTTTTACAGTAGAAATGTTTGAACGTTAGCATTGTGGTAATTGGTTTTTGTGCTGTATTGACACCAAAGTGCAGTGTGTCTTCTGTACATAAGTCATAAATTATTTTTGTACCTCTTTCTTGATGTCTAGTGATTAAATATGGTGTGTTTCAATTTTATACACTACTATTGAAAGACTTTTCTAAATTACTGGTATTGTGTTTGGTCAGAAGCACTATATAACAGATTTTGGGGAGCTGAAAATACAAATAGACAATGGGAGAAGTTTCTCAGAACAAAATGTGCTTCAAATTAGATCTGCGACTGTTTTTCTTACCATAGCAACATAATACCACAACAAAACTCTACTGACATTGTTCCAGGTATCCTACCTGTGTGATTTCTCACAGACGTGAAAAGAACCATCCACATATTTTTCCTTGCAAAATTCCAGAGTGTGGGGTTTAGGGAGAAGGGAAACTCCACATCAGTGGTATCTTTTGGAGTTTCTTCATAGGAATCTCCATTAGTCACTTAAAACATTTTATCACAGCTATATGCATGCTTTGATTTCATTCTACAACTATAGCTGGCATAAATATATAAAACCATACTGAAATAAAGTAGAAGAGGATAAAACCATGAGAGGAAACTGTTTGTAACACAGATATGAGTTCCAGGGAACTGGGACGTGATTGTGAAATACAAGTCAAATAAAAGATGCTAAAGAAATTGAATGGATACTTGAAATGCTGGCAAGGTCTACCACTTCAAACAAAATGGCATCATTAGTGAAAAACCGGTTGTTCTCCAAACCCAAGTTTACAAGACAATGATCAGCTAAAATGTTAGGGAGAGATTGATAGTTTGGGAGGGCTTCTTCAGAAGGGGAGAGAAGGGCAAGCAAGGCTGGCTCTTTTCCCAGCTCAGGTGGATAAAGTGGATCTATCCCACCATACAGGCAAAGATAAGCCTGTGATCCCATTCAGCTTTCTGGCTCTCCAGCACAGGTCAGGCTGAGCTCCAGAAGAGTATACTACTTGGACTGACTTGCTCTCAGAAAATTGTCTGTGGTAAAGCTATACATGAGTGAAAAGAGACGGTTATAAATGGATCCATTTAGGAGCCTACAGTTCTGTCAAAGGAAGAACTGCAGGATAGCATAGTTCTGCCATGCTTCAAAGCCTTTAGCTGAACTTCAGAACACCTTCTATTAGCCTGACCTTTGTTTTCTGATTCATTTTAGATGAGAATGCATAGGTGCCGGTGAGTCATCCTAATTATGATAAGCTATCCATACACTTGTAAATGCTAGTCTCAATGTTTTGAACTGCTATTCCTTGGTAATAAACTATTACCAAATTGTCACCTGCACAGCCATTGGTGTTCTTCCATTATGCTAAAAACAGCTCCTTTGCTTTGATGGGCAAACCTCAATTTTCAGATCCTAGCGCTCATCATTTCAGCTGTCCCCATATAAACTAATGATCAACTGGTTCTCTAGAATTGAGTCATCTTTCACCTTCCCTTATTCCTAGGAACCAGACATCAAAATGTGTACTTCAAAAAGTCGTAATGGAAATTTCTCTCTTTCTGCCTTCAGTGATGAGTTTTGAGTTGCCAGACATTGCCTTTGATTTTTTTTTTTCTTTTCACCGAGCTGAGCATGTTGCCAGAGCCAATCAAATAATCAATCTTTCAACACTTTAAAATATTTGCTTTCACATTAGACACTGCATTTGTACTAATTTAGGCCCTGTATTTGTCCTATGACTCTGATTTTCCTCAATCCATTGCCTCACTTTTTTTGACAGCTTGGTTTGTCTAAGGATTTCTGTCATCATTGAGGCATGTGTGATGTGGGGAGGGGGACACTCAAACAAGTGCAGTTCATGTGCCACAGAGCTTGTGATCCAGATAGCTGCATTCAACAGAGGGTACGAATAAATGAGTGTAAAATGCCCTGTGATTGAAGTATAAGCCTATTGAACATTGTGCTAAAGAAAATAACTTTCTCTTTTCTCTTTAGGTTAAGTTAGGCAGCTGGTAGACAAGTTCTCTTCCTGTTTTTCTTTGAGGAAAGTGTGAAGACAATGGTTGTTGAAATGCCTCAGTGACCACTTTAATTGAGTCATTTACTTCATCTCTCTTGTCAGTCAGTCAGGGCTCTTTGTTCCTTTATATCTACACAAGTACAGAAGAAAATATGAAATGCCACTTAAAAATGTTGCTGCTTTTCACATATCATTCATATATTGCTTCCTAAAAAAACAAGCAAATGACAACCCACAAATGCTAGCTTGTCTTCATGACAAAAATCTCTACCAAGGGAGCAACTCAACATAACCCACTTGTGTGATAATTTATTCAGCCAGAATGTTCTCATGTCTCATTACTTCACTAAGGCTCCTAAAAGATGAGCTCTGAGCACTGTCTTTTCCTTTTCGAACTCCTGCATGTGCTGTGAGCCTCCAATATCAAAACAGGATAAAATAAAATTTGTAGAACATCATGTAAAGGCAGTATAATCTTTCATTACTCAGGGGATGTGAACATCTTTTTTTAAAAAAAAAAAACAAATACAACCAACAAGCCTCTAAATGAGATGGAATTCTTTTATCTTAAACAAAAAAAAAAAATTGAAATCCATTAATAACAATGGATTGGATTTCAGTCCTGTCAGTCTGATGTTCAGAGGCTATTCCTACCTGGCTGTCATAAAACCAGCCAAGAATAGTTAGGATGATGAGGAGATAAGGGTGTAGTTTCAAATGAGGTTTTGATTTAATACAAAGACTTTAGCATTTAAAATATACTGGCTATATATTTCAAATAATTCTTCACAATCACGTTATTTGAGCAGGGAGGGAAGAAGAAAAGGCCTATTCTCCCCCCTGCCCAGAAAAAAGCTTCCAAGAGCTGGGGCCTTTAAAAGTTGCATGGGTGCTTGGATTTACCGAGTATTTAGTTCTACTTTTTAAGCCATCTTCCACTCACAACACGTAGAAGCAAAGGAAAGCCTTTTACTAGCAGAAATCTATTGGGTCCCTATGTATCTCTTCACTGGGTTACTATATAGAAGAAATATATCAGAAACCTGAGCAAGAGAGAACATAAGTGCTTATTGTAAGGCCCAAGCTAAAATTAGATTTTCTTGAGAATTGAGGCAAAGTATGTATCAGTGAATATTTTAAGTGTTTCTTCCCTTTGCCATCCATCTATGATTATTTCCCCCACCACCTTTCCTCATTTTGGGGACCATATTAATATTGACTCCTGCAAGAGAAATGGAAAATATTAAACTTCATTTTTTATGCTTCATGATTAAAATAAGAAACAAACAAAAAGTCTCAATGTTGAAGTGTTACAACAAGGGTGGATCTTATAATTCCCATGATGCTTAAAACTTAGAGCTGTTAAGTTTCACTTGAGGGCTTTTAAAATAGAAAATGAATTGCTATTAAGTCCATTACTCTGCCATCAGATCATCTTCCCCTTTACAGGACTGAAAGAGAATTATGATTTTTTTTAATAGTATTTGTTTTTTTAGGGAATGACAGTAAATATCATTAGTTTTGTTTATAAGACTCAGTAAAAATACGTGGACAGTGTCTAATTTTCACAGCTGTACAAAGACCAGTTAGATGCTCAGTGCAACAGCACCCTCTGCTTCCTATGCCTTTAAGTGCATCTAAACACATCTCTCGCTGACCTCAGGTGACAATATTATTCATATACTTTCTGGGCATCTATCAGCCTTTTAGTGTGTCCTCAATAGCACACAAGGATTAAGAATAAATTTTGAACGTTGGAGTAATTAAAGCCACTGAGAATAGTTTAAAACAGAGCAGTAGTTCACCACTGGGAGGCTGTTAACTTTGTTTTGCAAAAACAGTAATCTGGGCAAAGAAATCGTGGAAGTATAATTCATGCTGACCTCAGTAAAGGATTTGCTATGATGTTTAGTGAAAGCTTCCTAATTTACAGAAGATGGGAAACAGCACAGGCGCTTGGGCAAAGGGTCAAAGGAGACACAACAGTGTGTTTTCCTGGAATGATAATCAAGCGCTGGGGGACAGTGACTTGAGAAATTACCTATGAATATTAGTCTTTTGCAAGCTAGGGACACATTTGGCACATGAGGTGGGGAAGCCAAATGTAGTTCTAAGCTACAGGAGACATTAGTTCTATTAAAGGCTTTGCCTGTGTACGAAATGCTGCTGAAACCTTCTCTAGGATACAGTGTATGATTCTTTTTTTTTCTTTCTCTCTCTCTTTTTCTCTCTCTCTCNTGCAAAATCAGACAATGAAAGAAAATGTATAGTGGGGAAAACTGAAAAATAGCAAACTTGTCTTCTGAGAGTGGAGTGAAGTCAAGTTTGCTGTCTTGGGTTTTGATTAGATTATAAAATTTAAATCTTCACATTTAAATTATCCAATAAGCTCCAATTACCATAAGCTCCCTGGGAATTTTTTTTAAACCTCTATTTTGACTGTACTCTGAACTGCTCTGAATAAGAATCTTCAAAATTTACCATCAAGTGGATGTGGGGAAATAAACTTCATTGTTACCTTGTCTTTAAATTGAGTGTGTCATTTACTCTGTGGCAAAACCTCATGGCCATAAAAAAAGGGCAGAGAAGGCATGGAAATTGTCAACTCATATTTTTTGACCCACTGATTTTGCTTATACGTAGTAGAAGAGCAGCTGCAGATGTTGCTGATGTTTTCTTCCCTGGTGATACCGTTACCACAAGCAGAGTTTTTTATTGAAAGGTAAATAGCAAGACTTCCTCCTCTGTAAAGCAATACTCTTTGGCTAGCGGCTTTATAAAGTGACTCAACTCTACTAAAATTAGTTGCCTGTATTTTCATCTTTGTGTGCATAACTAAACAAGGTAATAGTCTTAAAGTTCTACTGCTCTAGCCTTGATATTTCACTGCTATGTGGCCTTGTGTTGGTATAATTTCACTGCAAGAGAAGGATGTAAACTACGTTATTCTAAGGAACTCATACACTTGTGTATTTGGAGTCATGTCAGGGCTTCTCCCAATTTAACTATTTCAATGTACAAAATTTTTCTATTTAAACTGCGTTTTGGTAATGATGCTTGGTGTGTGTGTCTGTATGAGGGACACAGTGGCTTTACATTTTATTTGTCAGTCTCCAGAAGGGATGCATTTGTTCTTGGGCTGAAGTAGCTGAAGGCGTCAGAGAAATGTAATTTCATTCGGAGCTGGGTTTTGATGATGTCAGTATCTCACGGGGTTGTTCCATTCCCTGTGAGGTCAGAAATAAAGGAGTTTTGAAGATATGGCTGTTATTTAAAAAAACTGTTGCCAGACCCTATGTTGGAGTATGTTGCTAGCACAGTTTTTGTTTGCCTATGCCATTAACATGCAGGAGATCTTTCTGGTCTTCGTTAATTCTGGCACTATTTTTGAATGATGTCTGACTATTTATTTTTTTTAAGCTGATTTATACACCCTATGTGTTTTGAATCCAAGCTTAAGATGCTTTGCTCATTTTACTAGTCATGCTCTCAAGTCTGATGAGCGTGCTTCCAACTGTCTCTTTATTCTCTTCAAGTGTATTTTCAGGGGAAGCTCACGAGGTGGTGCTATATCGTTTTCCACCTCAGAGCTCGGAAAACTACTCCATGACAAATTTACATCTCAGTAGACCCGATTCTGATTCCAAGACTGTTTTTTAGGTACCTATGTTTTTTCTGATATTGTTAATAGGGCTTTGCTTTGTTTGTTTTCTTGTTCTTGTAGCAGAAACCTCTGGAAACTGTTTCTTGGCACATATCTATGAGGGAAGACTCTCTGAGAATCTCTGAAGTAATGTATAAAAAACCCCTACACCAGATTGTGTTTGGGATACACACAGATTTCTTCCCTCTAAGCATGCTCCCAAATACATACTTAGTACCTACTTGTCAGTACTAATTTGAAGAAGGGAAGCATCATATTGAATGAATGCTCGACAGGAAGTTAAAATCCAACCAACCAAAAATGCTCTGCAGATTTGGTTGGATTTAGTGTTGAAATTTTACTGGGGGGAAAACGTGTGGACAGATTTTACCTTAAAGTCCTTGAAAACACTTGGATAAGCCCAATACCTTAAGTAAGGTAGCAATAACAAAAACTTTGGAAGTTCTGACCACCTGGGTCACAGGGAAAGCAAAAGAGATAATTCCCTGCAACACATTCATATTTTGAGATAACTTTCCCCTTTCTCTCCCCTTAGTTAATTTTTAACTGTTTCAGTCTATGGGTTAATTTCAATGCACTTTATATTCTTTTATCATTTTCTCACCACTGCCACCACACCCTCCAGATCATCAGATTTGTTGTGTAGTATCAACCACTTTGAAATAAGGTGAGAGTGAGGCATACATCTTTCCCATTAAAAAAGGAAAAGGACCATACATGCTTTCAGATAGAGGACATTAAAATACAATTATAATTAATATATTCATATAAGTATAATTACGTTGCATCCTACATAATATTTTACACTTTAATTTTATGAGGTCATAGTTACAGTAGCTAAACAGCATGATAGGGAAACTATGCTTTGTAAACTCTTCAGAAAAGGAAAAAAGGGAGCCCAGAAATGTCTCTGGGCTCATTTCTGTCTAATTATGCAAATAAGAAGTAAAGGTGTTGAGTCCTCAGTGCTTGCTAAAGTAACAATGACTGACAAATGTCCTTCCAGCCTGGAAACGCTGTGTGGCGTGATCCTTAAGACACATGGACAGAACTTGTGTATTGGTTGTGTTGTGTTGTGGTTGTGTTGTGGTTGTGTTGTGGTTGTGTTGTGGTTGTGTTGTGCTGTGTTGTGTTGTGTTGTGTTTTCCCAACAGCATAAATGAAATGCTTTGGTTTAAACCACATCATCTTTTGGAATATCATCTATGTACAAGATGTGGTACCCCCTCTACTCTCCCCACCAAGAATACCCAAGGGGAGAAGAACTCCTGATTTTATCTGTATTTTTCATAAGAACAACAAAACCATTCCTACCAATGTGTGTACTTCTGTGCTGATACCAGCACCGTATCAGACCAGATCGGACCCTTATTTGGATCGATTAGAGCAAGTCATGGATGTGTTTGAGGTTAATCACACAAGTGCTCCCATGGATATGGACTTTTTTCCAAGATCGGGGCTATGTTGCTTACTGAAGGATGATCTCTACAACTGCGTAGCATCCAGAATTGGATGGCATATTTTACATTCTTAAACACTCTGTCTTGTGGAGATATATGTGTGGGAGAGAGGATTATCCCTTTCATATCAAATCATTTACCAATATGTGCTTAGCATTTTGTGCTGCTTATAGCGTCCATGTCCTCCAACAGGCATGCCTATTAAGAAAAACAACCTATCCAGCAGCACTGGGCACAAATGTGCCTGCAGAATACCTGTATTTCTAACAGGTTCCCCAGCATGGTTCCAGTCATGAGGAATGCCATCACCTGTCGGCTGTTGTTATGCTTCTGTCTCTTTTCCTTAGGAGAAATGAAAGCCTAGGTCTGAGAAACCTTCCCAGGAAGTTTCAGTTCCAAGAAGATTTTTTCCAAGAATTGGTATCCTCCAAAAATGGTTGGGGAAAAAAATTTTAGGCTTCAAAAGATTATTATTTTTTTAAAGTCCTAATTGATTCTAATCATGATTTTAAATGCATCTTAAAGGCTTTGACAGAAATCAAAGGGGAGCCACAAAATAACAACTCATTATGGTCTTGAGTGCCCGTTTCATTTCTCCATTGCATTTTTGAATACCTGCTCCACTATTTCTAACATAAGGCTCTTTGAGAGATTGTCTGAGACTCTTGTTCCTTCAGTCCACACTAGAGGTACAGCTCAGAAAGGAAAAACAAGGAGGGGAATAAAGCAGAGGCAAGACCATGGTAAATCAGCTTGCAGTTTCTTCTGGAGATACTACACTTCTGTGCTGATCTCTATTTGGACAACTAGTCAAATACTTCAGTTTCACTTGAATTATTAAACAGAGTAATTGAGAAAAGTAAAGAAGTTATCTTTGCTTTGGGCAACAATAAATAACTGTTGATTTAATTTTGTCCCTCAATAAAGATAAAAGGCTCTGAAGGAATGTTCTGGGCTCAATAAAACTTCAGAGGCAATATCCTTTTGAAAACGAATACTCTCCAAGCAAACTACGGGTTATACTTGCAAAATGAAATATGGAGTTCTTTTTTGGAGTCAGTATTACTTAGAGTAGTGCCAACCTAAAACATTATATAAACTATTTTTTTAATAGTGTATGAACCTTGTGAGGTTCAATAAGGCCAAGTGCAAGCGCTGCCCCTGGTATCAATATAGGCTGGGGATGGGAGGGATTGAGAGCAGCTCTGAGGAGAAGGACTTGTGGATACCGGTGGATGAAAAGCTGGACATGAGTTGACAGTGTACACTTGCAGCCCTGAAGGTGAAACATAACTCGGGCTGTGTCAAAAGAAGCGTGGCCAGAGGCTGTTTTCTGCAAATAGGCTTTGGATAACTAACTATTCTTATGTAGAAACCATTCTAAGCCTCAGATCAGATTTAAAAAACCCAACCCAAGCAGTAAGGTTTCTTAGGGGCTGCCAGTTAAGAAAAAGATGGTAGAATGGTACAGGATGCGTGACTGCATCTTTTTATTTGTGTGGGCATTGTTTGCACAAAATGGCAAATGCAACTAGTGATGGCTTTGCAAGTATAATGATGCCTTCCAAAGGTAGTTTAACAGAAGAAGCCAAATAACCAGCTGGAAAAGCAGCTATTTCCAAGTCTGAGGACAGGGACAGAATAGTTCAACATGGAGAGAAAGTAGAAGAGTTGCAAAGGCTGACTGTTCAAGTGCTTCCACAGTTCCCTGGTGGTGGAGAAGCTATATGTATGTCAGCCTCAGCCCATGTTAAAGACAGAATGCTTGGGGGTGGGGTGGATTTAGGTTTTATGTGTTTATTCAGACTGGGGCTAAATTTTCCATTGTCCCTAATAACCTGTGGATGAGGTTACCATAAATTGTGAGGGCATCACCACACGGGGAAATCTGCTGTAGATCATGTTGTTTACAGCCACATGCTCTCTATACATTTCTTTTTATGTGCATGTATGGGGCAGTTGTCTTGTACACAAATATGAAATAATCCTAGGCCATAGTTGCATGGTTCCTTTAAAACAACACAAATTGTTGCCATACGGAGGAAGCAACCTTACCTCGTGTCCTGTCTCTGTCCCGAAAGGATCTTGTTCGTGGTGTTATAACCTCCTTGTCAGCTATAGGAAGAGAAAGAAATAGGTAGGATTTAGGCAGTAATTTAGATCAGGCAACGTGTGTGGCCTTCTGCAGAGTGCTGAGGCAGTGGTACAGATAAATGCTGTAGGTGTTGCAGGGCAGGTGAGACCACGCTTTCCAGCTGGAGCAGCTTGTGGATGGGCATTGCGTTAGGAGGCAAAGCAGCCAGTTTGCAGTATTGACATCATCTGCTTGACAAGTCTGCTTGACCTTGCCCAAGGAAAAACTGAAGACCTGGAGCGGCAGAAGCCTGAACCTCCTCAGGCCTGAAATAGCCCTGCCTGGTGCCTGGTGAAAAGCCAATGTAGATGCAATTACAATGACTTTTGCAGAACCAGAGAAGGTATCTAAGCAAGGATAACCTACTTGGCCACAGGAGGATCAATTCTGGGTCCTTACAGAGCACTGCAGATAGCTGATCTAAATAGGAGGATCAAGGGAAAAAAATAAGTTTTGTAAAATAAGTGTTTGATAAATGTGAAGAGATAATGTCTTCAAAAACCCTCTTCAGTCCACTTGATATAACAGATACAGAAGGGGCAAGGGCAGAAAAAAGACATATCTACTCATTTTCAAGCTTTTGGTGGGCTGTATATTTCCAAGGAGTCAGTAATTACCCTCTTACTGTCCTTGATCTCTGTAAAGAGGGAACAGGGACAAGCCTTTCAGAATCTGTGAAAGCTTTGTCTTTCAATTATCCTTGTTGAGAACAGAGTGCTCAAAGGAGTTCTTTTAAAGACAAATGTAGCTTTTACAGCTTCCAAAATTGTTGTGACAGGCTTTATAGTGGTCCTGTCTTTTCTTCTGAGGAAATTGAAAGTGAGCAGCCACTTTAAAAACTTTTTTCTGTCCTCCTCCCAGCTTCCCTCTAAAATGTTAAATGAGATGCTACTTTGTGCCTCAAGAATGATGTCTAATCTGATGAGTGTTTGAGCTAAGTGCTTTCCTCTTAACTCTCTGAGCTCCTTCTGTGCAAATGAATTCAGAGGGAAGAAAGCTTCTTGATGTTATTTTGCATTTATCTTTCACACATGCAGGTACACCCCTGATGCATTATCCACTTGTAAAGATATCAAAATCTCCTAAGCCGTGAAGAAAGGACCTTACTTTGCAGGTGAATGAAAGACAGACAACATCCCGCTTTAAAAAAGTATTGTGAGAACAGTATATGCTTCTTTTTATGCTTATTTTAATTGTTCTTTGTCTGTGGTAGAGAGACCAGCCCTGCAGCTAGGCAGAATCCTTGTGCTCAGGGGAATTCAAGGCATCTGTTTCCTTGTTTTTTCCCTCACATGTGAAAAGAAAGGGTTGTTTAGCACCCAACACACCAGTCTAGGTCCAGGTGGACTCCTGAGTGTGCTGTCACATCTCTAGGCTGGTAAATATACTGGCTGAGAGACATGAAGCAAACTCAGTGAAAAGTTACTTCACAGAAGAAAGTGGAATAAATGTTTTAGAAGGTTCTGGTCTGTTCTTCTGAAGTTTTGTCAAATTCCAACAGCAATAGTAAGATCTAAAATCATATTGCACATTCAGAGAGAATTGGTTGCATTCCCCGATGACATGACGTGCAATTTCAACTGCTCGCCATCTATGCAATCATTCAGCCTATACATTTACAATTGCTAATCCAGAAGTCACATATTTTATGATCTAGACATCAAAAACCCAACATTTAACAATGCCTCTAGGTCCTTTTCCAGAGTTGCGTTAAATTCATCTTTCGTTGTGTTAAAAATTAGTATTCATAACCTTATTGCAGTATTTCTTGCTGAAAAATATTTGGCTTTTCTTATGACTTTTTCATGGAAACAGTAATTTAAAAACTGTGCAATTCAGAAAGACTTGGACTTATTCTAATATAAAATTTATATTAGACAAAATAACTGAGAGCAAAGTTAATGAAAGAAAAGGTCAACGGTTAAAGTTTGGTAAAATTTAATGGTTTTAATTTTAGGCAGTCATTAAAGACAAACATTTAATCTTATGATTTGTACACCCATTTCCTGCTAAGATTAATGGAAATTAAGTAGAGCTAACTGAGGGATGAAATTTAAAAAGGAAAAACCAACAAAACCTGCATGCTTAGAATATGTGGGCTTGAAAATGCACCGATAAATTCTGCCAGACAACATACTTTTTTACTGCACATGCAACAGAGAGCATGTGGCTTTCTGTTTTGGGTTTGGGGTTTGGTTTGGGTTTTTTTGCAGTGATATTTCTGATCCTTCTGCTTCTGATCTTCTCCTGCACCATGGAATATTCTTAAAATAAACTGTTACATTTGGGGGGGGGGAGAAAAAAGGGTGTACATATAGGTTTGCTACATAAATGCATGAAATGGTTGAATGAAGGGCTTTTGAAGCAGATGGCATGTTTTCTTCAGCTTTGTAGAGCAAGGTAACTAACTCTATTCATGTATTGTGTTAGCTTGTGATGTCTTCTAGCCACACGCAATTGAGAAAGACTTTGTACTTGTGTCAGGCTTTAGAGAAGTTTGAGTTTTGGAGAGGGCAGAAAAGTTTGCAAGAAGATAGGCAATAACTTCTACTTGCATTTAATCTAGGTGCAAACAGTGGAGGAACTGTTCTGAAGCCAGGTAATTTTTTGGATGGCCCAGCCTAAATCATGACAGTTAGAAGCCATGAAATTTTATGACTTGGATGGTAAATAAGTGAATTCACGTGGTAAGCAGAAGGGGATTGAGCTCCTGTTTGTCATGTTAGTTTGTCGTGTTTGTTTGTCAGGCACTTCTTCAATGGCTCTCTTTCTTCAATGGTGGACATTTGAGGAGGACCCTGTCTGTTTGTCTGCATTTGTTCCCAATCTGGGCTCCTGAATCACAATCCAGAACCCAGTTCCCACCCGCCACTGAGTCCAGTCTGGAAATTCCCCAGTACCTGCCAGTGACGTCTTCCTGGGAGTTTGATATGGTTTTGTGCATGTGTGTATGTGTATATGTATATATATATAAATAAAAATCTATTTCATTATTTCCTTTTTTTTTATTATTAATATTTCATTAAGTTGTTTTTTGTTTTTTTTTAAAACTCGTAACTCTTTCTATCTCTTCTTTCTCTCCTTGGAACAAGAGGCAGGGGGAGCATCTGTCGTCTTGTCATTGGNGCTTAAGTGACCTTCTTATTAGAATGCATTATGAAACCCTCTTGAGGAAAAACTGTTAGTTTCCTATATGGCATGGTACAGTGTAATACAACTGAAAGTACAGAAGACAGTGTCTTCTGAAGAATGTGCCACTGCTCCTGCTGAAGACAAACCAGCAGAAAGTTAGTGAACTTTAACAGGGCTTCTGCTTAATACTGGCATTTTAACATAACCAAGTCATGCACACTGTGCTTCTTTTACAATAGAAAGAATGAAAAGGAACATACACCATGGTTAGATATATATATATGTGTGTGTGTGTGTGTATGCACCGTTCGTATTTCATGTATGCAGGAACACACTTAAAGCTCCCTCAAACTTTTTGTTCTTTATATTTAAGAGCCTTTATTCACTGGAGAAAGCAGCAGTGGTTAATGGAATTGGGACAGAGAATGTAATTGCAGTGAAGTGTGATCAAAGGTAAGACATACCATGCCTATCAAAAATGTTTTGTTGCGTTTAACTTCCTCTGTTGAAGTGTGCCTTCAGTTCTGTCTCCTAGCAGGAATTCTGTTTTGTGAAATGNTTTTAAAACTCGTAACTCTTTCTATCTCTTCTTTCTCTCCTTGGAACAAGAGGCAGGGGGAGCATCTGTCGTCTTGTCATTGGCCAGTTTGGCCCAAACCATGATGTAACGAAACAAAAGCAATAGAGTATAGTTCAGATAAATTTCTTCCTTTATATTGTACCAATCCCCTAATGTATGATTTCAGAAATTCTAAGTAGTTATTTATCTCTGTGCTTTCACCTATGGCTTTAGGACAAACTGCACTAACCAATGCTCAAAATCAAACACTTAAATATTCACGATGTCATTTAGTAAGTATTCATGATACAAATGTGTTACTTTTGTAATTTGAATAGTTAATGATATTGCATGGCTATATGATAGTCTTGCTAAAAAATAATGCCATCATAAATTACAAGGAGCATTCCAAAATTGCTTCTGCCTTGTGAAACTGTTTGGTAAATTGTCGGTACCATGCGTAAGTTAACTATCTGTGATTTTATATATATATATANTATTTCATGTATGCAGGAACACACTTAAAGCTCCCTCAAACTTTTTGTTCTTTATATTTAAGAGCCTTTATTCACTGGAGAAAGCAGCAGTGGTTAATGGAATTGGGACAGAGAATGTAATTGCAGTGAAGTGTGATCAAAGGTAAGACATACCATGCCTATCAAAAATGTTTTGTTGCGTTTAACTTCCTCTGTTGAAGTGTGCCTTCAGTTCTGTCTCCTAGCAGGAATTCTGTTTTGTGAAATGAATTCTAACTGCTCTGAAGATAATTCACTATTCATAGCAACAAGGCTCCGTTTTGCAAGCTGTTTTTTGTAGGTCTTTATTCAGTTCTTTCCCTGTTTAAATAAAAAGTGGCTGCTGTGCTTGAGAGAAAAAAATGGAGTAAAAAGTATTGAACTCTCCTAGATGCACTCCGCAATTTCATTGCATAATTACCTCTAGGAGATGGTGCTCTTTGGTGTGAGTCAAGGTGGTAGAAAGTGTTTTGGGCAGAGAATGTGACCTTCTGTCCAAGCACTCACTAACGTTTTCAATCTGCCTGAATTACTTTCATTTTAGACCTCTATTGTTTTATTTAGAAGAACCTTTTTTTTCTTCTCACTGGAATGTGACCTTCTGTCCTCTGTATAAGACTAGTAGAACAGATGCAGTAGCGGTTTCAAGGAGAGGTTTACAGACATTTCTATTCATTGCTTTTGGAATATATGCAGGGCTTAAGGCCATGTCTCTTTAGTTCTGTTTCAGGCTTTTAGTTGTTAAAATATGTAAGTTGTATTTCATTGAAAAGAAATACACAACAAAAAACAAGCAAACAAACAAACAACAAAAAAAAACAACAACACCCACACCACCTGTTACTGAATTTTTTAGTATTTTCTGGTGTTGGCAAAATACAAACTGGGAGTCTTGCAGGGTAGAAACCTCTCACCTTGCTCTCATTGCAAACTGTGTGTGCTGTTGAATTCTGTGAGAAGCACCAAGAAACAAAATTAGGGGGCAGGATGAGGGGAGGTCTCTATGTTTGTTAGATCTTTATAATGGATGAGAAGCAAGTGTTTGTGTTTAACCTTTGATACCTTTCTTCACATTTTCTTTTCTGCTTAATGCAGCATCTTGTGGAACCTACAAGAAACTCGGTCTGTAGTACCTGTATTTAAAAAGCAACATTCCTTTCTGTGACACTTGCTACTTGAGAGTTTATCCTAGATGTCCTAGTGATTTAAGAGGACAGCTCCCAGCCATCAACACACATACATGTTCCCACCACCCTGGATCCCAGAAGTGCAGTGCAATGCTATGGATACTCCTTGGCTCCTTGACTCAACTCACCTCAGCAGGGAGGCAAGGGTGTGTGCCATGGCCTCTTCCAGATGTGGGGCTGAGATTGGACATGAGCATGGACACCCAGCAAGCCACAAGAGGCTTGCAAAGGGACTGTAATGATCTCCACGTCTAAATGGCAAGGGGTCACTCTTTACCAAAGTCTAAGACATTCTTGGATGAAAAGGGACCTGAGGAAGGTGAAGTTGGGAATCAGTTCTTCCTCTAGTGCAGTTGTTTTTATTTTTCTCAGCAGTTTTGATGATGACATGAAATTATGGCTGGTAAAACTTGCAGACGATGTAAATTTAATAACATGGTAAACAGTAAGGAACACAGAGTACCAGATATTCAAGGTGAGGTTCGATGAGGCCCGGGGCAACCTGGGCTAGTTGGGGGTATCCCTTTAACTCTGGGGAGGTCAGACTAGATGACCTTTGGAGGTCCCTTTCAGCCTGGATGATTCTATGATTCTATGAATAGTCTCAAAATTAGAATCTGATAGCTGACTTGCTGTATTTTGAAAGACTAACCGTAAAAATAAATGACATTATTATCTTCCGGGTTTTTCTCTCAATATTTGACACTGGGAAAATGATTCCTACTGATTTGAAGTCTGAAATACTGAAAAAGACAGATTATTGTTTTCACTCCCATCTTTAATGTTAATGTGGAATTCAATCCGACAATGCCATCTGAAATCTGGCAGCATTAACTTACATAAAATTGTCATTGAGACTGATTGTAAAAGACAGAGCAAGGCATATATATATATGCATCTATTATTCCCCCTCACCCATCCCACCCACCCCTCAGAAATAATAAAATAGCTGAAAGGTCTGTTTTTGAAGAGAATGAGAACTGTCTTTTAATTTTCATCAAATTCTGGCCTGCTCTTTCAGCCAGTTTGCTCCAAGTGGAGGGAAATTGTAAAAGCTTCACTTTGATATATATTTTAACTGAAACTTGTTGACTTTGTGTTGACTTACAGCTAAACTATTTTAAAAAGTAACTTCACATTATTCAGTGCTTAAGTATTTCATGTTAGGTTGACCCGAAATGGGGACTTTTGTTATTGTTCCGTTGTTTTCCACATCGCTGATGTACCTGTGTTTCAGGGGAGAGCCAAGAAAGCTCCGAAAATGTTCTTCAACTACATTACCACCACAGAAAGAATAGCATCTACATTTGCAAAAGCACTTAAGAGCTTGTGGTATTTTTGGATAGCTTTGGGTAGCTTGGATAGTAATGGAAGTTTTCTGATGGACAATAATACTTGGGTTATGTTGTGTGGTGGACAAAAATTAGAAGCAGTCAACAGATAAGGTGCTGTTATATCTTTGAGCTTTTTCTTTTTTGGAAGAACAACCTTTTTTCCAGTTTATCTTGAAATGGATAGGGATTTAAGAAATGAAAAGAGATGGAATGGTAAAGAAATGTTCTTCATTATTAATTATAGAGATAAATCCTGCTAGAGATACAGGGAAAACATAATATGTTTTCTGAGATATTTTTGAGCTCATGTGGACTTGCAAAAGCTTCTGTCATTTTCAGGGTTACATCCCACTTTATCAGTGCCATGGCTGGTACTACCATGGAGCCTTTGATCCCCTTTTTGACATTGTTGATATATGTGAGAAGCACATAAGCATGTAAGGCTTTCTGGAAATAATGCTTGGCATTCTGATAAGCTTAAAAACTAGAATGAGTTCTGTAGGTACAGCTTTCCTGAGATTATGAAACGAATGTCCTATTTGCCTGAACGGTTGCTATCAGAGGTAAAAAATACAGAAGAGAATATATCTTGCAGTATAGGTTGTGCTTCCTTACAAAAAAAATGTTGCCTGCTCTCATAAAGTAATATAGCGCATCCCACTTCTAAGATGGTTCTTCTTACATCAGCTAAGACAGCTGCAAAAATTAAACACACTACCTGTGCAGCATATAACATTTGATGTGTCTTCACCATTGTTCAGATAACCCTTCTCTTTCATTCTACTTTGCTTGTAACTGGGTAAGGTTGATGATGCTTCCTAAATGACATTCTTAGCTCTGGTATCATATAGTTTTGGTTTTGGAGTTTTGCTGTTGTTGTGAAGTGGTATAAATAATTGTGGTTTATATCTTTAGACCAGTTTTAGTATTGTGTTTACTAAACAGTCTGATTTCTTTTTCTTTCTTCC